>RPFO01002163.1:0-22257 GCA_009746045.1 Mesostigma viride | reverse complement strand
GCTGCGACCCAAGTGCGAGGTTCTGCCTCTTGTTGGCGAAATCGTCCTCGTTCTCATTCTCGTCGAGCTCCCGTTTCTTGTCGTTTGACCCGCTCTTGTATGCTGCAAACCCTCTCCTGGCATCTGACCACGCGTTGATGAGGGAGAAAGCGGATATTCCGGGCTGGTGCTTCGACTTCTGGAAAGATTTCATGAAATCCTCGACCTTGTCTACGCAATCGGCGCATTCGTCAAGGCGTTTCCATTCGCACCGTTCTTCGAGCTTCCTCGGCTTGGATGACCCCTTTTCGTAGACCCATTCGACAAGGACCTTTGGAGTTTTCCTGTCAACGGCATCGTAAGCAGCATCGTGGACTTTTAGCACCTCGCAGGTCGGCGAGTAATCACCGGCCTCGCCAGATGGTGCGACAATGCCTTCTAGTTGTTCAGACAGGCGAGAAAGCTTGTTTTCAATTGCCGTTTGCTTGTCACAAATTTCGTCAAGTGTTTTCCCTATAAACGCAAGCGCTTTCTCACACGGCCCAGCATTTCGTGACGCCATGGCTATCTGTTAGCATTCACTAGACTGCAGGTTGGTTCATAATGCATTCCGGCCATCATATCAAAATTTTAGCAAGGTCACGTTACGTCTGCTTGCATCGACCAGTGCTGAGTGAGTGTCATGCGTTTTGTCAGTGGCTGATGGCGGTATAAGGGCGGTGGTAAACTTGGCTTGTATCCCCGGTACCGGCGCGGCGCTTGGCTGGCAGCGAAAAACACAAGGTCTCTTCAACGTGCGAGGTGTGTGTGTGTGAATAGGCAAAATTGCTCAGAGATTTTAAAGGTAGTTCTATACTTATCTGAGCAATTTTGCCTATTCTGACAGAACCATCAACCATCACCACAACCACGCCACACAACAAACACACGCCTCTAAAAAACCCTGCACCGTCGCATGAGAGGAGCGGGATGGCTTTTGGTGTCACAGCAACACAAAATATCTAATACTATACCACGAGACGCGGCGTGATGGGTCTATCTATCTGAAATGATAGCCCTCGTCCATGCTTCCATGCGTCTCGTCCTGGTGGCGGAGTGATGCTAGTTCGGCCTCGTTGCCCCACCAGCCAGGCTGGTACCTCTCGCAGAAGTCGAGGACACCAGCCTTTGATATTTCTAGGTCCTGCTCCTTCATATGGTACATCCGCGTGCCGCCTGCTGAAATGTTGAGTGTGCTAGCGAGTAGGGTGTTAATAAGGCTCGAACACTGAGCAAAACTCAGCGTCCCGCCAGCCCCCTTTGCCCTCCTCTGATACCCAAACACCGCGCGCATGAATGTTTGACTCCCCATGATCTCGCGATCGATCCTATTCCCAATCTCGATCGCCTTGTCGCGAGGGATCGTCATGGTCCTGGCACTCTCGCGATCTAGGACGAACTCCTCTATCCCACTGCCCTTTAACCCCTAAATGGTCTGGCTGCCGATTTTCCGCCTAAAACTGAGTTACAGCCGACACGTCGGCCCCTTCTCGGGGGACCAAATGCCGCGAAAACTATTGAGAATTAGGAAACGTTTAGCTGAGAAGATCGAAAGTTTATAATTTTCCTCACAGCATGGTACTAGGGTTTGCATACTTCTGACAAAGTTATAGAGGTGTTCTGGCCGGTCAAAGTACAAGGGGTCAGGGTACTTTTTCACGTAAAACGTGCATTCCGGAAAACGACGACCTGGCCATGGCGGCTTGCGCCCACGCATGGCATTTACGTTTTCGTTCGAATTTTCTGACCAAACTCAGGAAATTGATTTTATACGTCCTAAAGATGATACAGGCCAATTTTTGGTTCGCGGGAATGCCATTTGATAGGTGTCGGCAGCGTTCTTGCTGGAAAAAACTGCGATCAGGCCGGACGATAGAAACGTTGACAGCAATACCTTTCCGGCGTATTTTAAAGGATATATTGGTTTCTTTGTACTTTTTATGATACATGGTAGTCGTAAACGTGCAAGGGTGGCCAGAAATCGCCGAATCCAGCGACCATGCTGCACAACTTTGGTGTTCCGAAATGCGCCATTTTGCGGCCACCGCCTGGGCCAAGGTAACGCCATCCATGCCTGGTAAAGCTTAATCATCGTTTTCCTATCGATGTTTGACGTTTATATATACGTTCTAGCTTGTGTAGCACATTCTTTTTGCATTATTCATGCTCTTTCTTGACCCTGGCCTGGCCCCTTTCTAAAACACCCTTCTTAGATGCTTCCCTCAGTCAGTTGACCTGCCACAGGGTGATGGTGATAAGTTTTAGAGGCTGTATGGGTTTGAATACCTCCATATATGTTTGTTATACATTTCCCACACACATATTGCATGAGTGTGAGGCAGTTGGCTGGTCTCTGTGGCATCATCAAGCATGTAACCGGTGAGTAGAAGCTTCCCATTGTCAGCATGTGCCACCAGGTGTGCTGGCCATCACCTGGCAAGCTATAGCAGCTTAGGCCTAGTTTATCCTTACTAGGGCAAGCTGAAATAGGCTTAAAATCACTAGTTTGTTGGTGGCTGCCTCCTAGAATGCATGCCTTGCGTAGGGTATCCGTACCACGTTACCTACATGCATGGACAAGGTGGCACCTGCACATAGGTGCCATGTAAGGGCAGTGTGATGATGCAGTTATGTTTCCCCATCATTGTGGAAGGGAAATGTATTGTGCGGCATGGTTGGGGGCCATATTAGTAGGTATTAGTAGGTAGTATGCCCACTCCTACCCCTTGGTTGCTTTTTACCAACGGTACCCCTATGGGCTGTACTGGGTGTAACTGCTGGTATACCCACCCAAATGATGACCCCAATGGCTCAAACTGTTCAGCAACTAATTGTTTATCATCCCTGAAGTGGTAGGTGCCTAGCTCTTACAACATAATTCAAAATGCACATTCTACCAAAAATGAAAACGCTCGTCTTGACCCCCTGACTTTGACGGCAGTTATACATGGCCTACCCTGCATATATGTAAGGTTGTGATATACCAACCCGAAGGGCAACTCATGGACATGCTTGGCCCCCAAGGACAGCCATTGGATATGGGTGGGTTGGATGGCATCTGGTTTGCAAAATTGTGAAGTTACAGCCGATGCATCGGCAGTATTTCTGCCCATTTAGGGGTTAATAGATGTAGAGCAACCGCGAGAGTCTTCGCGTCACGGCCTGTTTTGTATTCACTGAGGTCAAAGAGCGAATGAGTCTTCCTCATTGCCTCAAGGACGTTCGCAAGGTACCCGTCCTTGCCCAGTTCTGTCGCTCGCGAGTGCTGCCGGACAGCTCGGTAAACCGTCCGGCATTTATCCTTCTCGAGGAGCCCGGCAAGTTCCTCATCTCTACGTTCTCGCGGGATCTGGTAACTGAATTCCACGAGCTCGTAGACGTTCTTCAGCCTCTTCTCGAACGCTGTAAGAATCTCGCCTGCGTCACATCGATCCTTCAGTGCGACGTATTCTTCGTGCTCCATGATATAAACGGCACGCCCCTCGTCCGCGTCCTCTCGCTTTGGTAGTGGTGGGGCGTCGGTGTGATCCACCTTCTCGTCCGCCCTTTCCATCTTTACGTCATAATCCTCTGCTAGCATCCTGATCAGATTCGGCTTGAAGTGGCTGCGAGAAACTGCACGTCCTGCAGGTTGCGACAGAAGAGGTTGAGTAGTGGCGAGCTTGGGTCGAACTTCCTCTTACCATCTTCACCCCATGAAGCAATCACATCGGCGTTGTCCTTCGCCATCAGGTTCAGAAACTTGGCCTCTGTGTCGACCGTCGTCTTTTTTATCTGGTCAAAGTTGGTGTCCAGCCTCGACAGAGGGTAGTAGAGTCTCGATAGATGATTGTCATCTCCCCCTTGCACAGGTGACGGACACGGAACATCTGTTGCAGCATGGTCGTGTATTCGGCGTATCCTGGGGCGTTGATAAAACCAGCCACCATGCTGTCGAAAGTGTGCATAGTATACGAGACTCCGACGGTGATGGTCGGCGAAATGATGAGAAAGTCGAGATCAGCCCATGCCGAATTAGCGCCGCTTTCTAGATCCTTTTTTGGCGTGTCCTTGGTGTACGATTTCCACTTCTTTGTGGACAAAATGTCCTTCAAGCCCTCGCATACGGCCGGAACAGCCCACGCCGCGGACATTGGACAGAACAGCTTCTCCCCGGCATGCAACCGCCTCTTGCACTCAGCAACAATCTCCGCAACAAAGACCGCTTTCCAACATTTCTTAGAATCGATGTCGACCCACTTCAACACGCGATTAGTAGGGCGCTTAAACGTGTTCATAGATGCCCTGATCCCGTCAACTGGTCGGTAGTGCGCGATGTAATTGTAGACCTTCGCTGTAATGGTCGCGTCAAGCGCTATAAGCACCTTGGCGCGCTCCAAGATCTCGATAAGACGCACAATGACCTCTCGCTTGTTCTTGAGATGGAGACCCGATAGCGCTGTCAATGTGTTGTAAATCTCGTCCATGATCACGACGTCAAAACTCGAGCTGGCGAGACGAAGGATGGAGTTCAGAACGATGAGCACGCGGTCGTCCTTGATATACCCTCCGCGATTGTCCAGATAGTGGCGGAACCGCGGGTCTTGGGAGAGGATCCGGAACGCGGAATCCTCCCAGACGATACACTTCCCCACCTCGCCGAGTGCCTTATAATTACGGTCCTCTTCCTTCGAGAGACCTTCGAGAGACTGATGTGGCGACGATGCACAGTATGCGAACATCAGGGATCCTGCGGACAAGCTCGTTCACCATCTCTCGGACACGTTCTGATTTTCCAGTCCCGCAGTTCGACTGGACAAAGTGGGTGACTTTGTGACCCTTGTCGCGGCCTCTGATAACCTCGACCAGACCGTCGACGTCAAAAGGCTTGATCTTCTCTGTGCAGTACGTCTCGCCAAACGGGACACTCTCCGCGACGAACTCGCGCCTGTCCATGATACACTCCGCGTGCTTGGGGCCCTTCTTCCAACACGAGTAGGTGACCCTTCCGTCCGAGTACTCGCACACCCTCGGGCCGTGACCAGCGCTCTTATGGGGGCGATCCTTCTTGCACACGATACACGGCACTTCTGGGTCGACGGTCCAGCGGGACATGTAGTATGTCCGGCCGTCCTCCCCGGCGTGCTCCTCGACATTGATGATCCGACTACCCGGCGAAACCTTCGCCATTGCCTCGATCGACCTCGCGATTTGCTCGCTGCCCGCCCCGTGCCCGCGAGGACTGTACTGGGACGCTTTTTGCGTTCCGATCCTTTCTGGGCGTACCACGAAGCCGGAGCTCTCAATATCACGGCGTCGTCGAGAGTGTCCGTGGGTAGACGATGCCGAGTGTTCGCGAACGTCGTCAGACCCCTCGCATATCCTGAGACTCGCGAGAGGGTCCGTCTCCCCAAGTTTGTGCATGCCAACGGCCCTGAAGCACCAGTCCTTACCATAGATGTGATCATCGACCATTAACTGGACCTCCTTGTCGTCATAGTATTCGCCGGGGTTAGCCAGCATATCTTCAATGTTCTGCTCCATGTACGCCGAGGCGTGCTCGGTGCTTAGAAGCATATTGGCGTCGACGTAGAGAGACGAGTCGGGGTCCAACAGATGCTCGCGAATGTAGCGAGTAAATGTCTGGCACCAATACTGTCTCGCGTCGATGTCAGCCAGTACCAGCCCGCGGACAACGATATGATACGAAATCTTGCAAAATTCGATGATATCGCGTGTCGCTGTCGAGCGTTATATTGGAACCGTCCGGGCTCGATCCCTAGAACATCGAACACAAACGCATCGTGCAGTCGCTTGAAATGGCGGATGTATTCAATACGCTCGCGGTCCGTCCCCACACGGTCGTCGAGATCGACGTATACCCACGACGGCTGGTCGGGGCGAATGATCTCGTTCAGTGTCTGAGTCCGGACATTCCGCATAGATTCCTCGCGAATCGCCGCGAATTCTTCAGCGTCTCGGTAATGTGTGTACTCTTTCGGTCCGCGCCCGATATCCCGGGCAGCAATGTAGGAATGCCCGGCCTCGTTCGCGGCCTCGATGCAGCGGTCCTTTGGCCCCTTGCCGTCGACCTTCGACCCACCAAACCACGTTCGACCGTGGACGGTTCTGGTCAATTTCGCTCCAGTGTAGACGGACGCGGTCATGATCAAAGTTCTATACCTGTAGGCTTAGATTTTATTTTCTGGCCGAAACGAGACTGATTTTTTTTCTGATTGGAAGGAAGTGGATTTTATTAATCAATAAACAATTCGACTTTCTCAATAGCCAAAAAACCCGGGACTTTTAATACTACGTATTAAAAGGCGACAATTCTATTTCAGATAGCGACAGAATCAATCAAACGTCTTCATCGTCCATCTTTCTTGCTTTCTCCAGAGTCGCGGGATCCAATTGATCGTTCCGCTCATACCGGATCGCCATCGCCGGGGAGTGTGCCATCCCCTTTGCATATTTGATCCGTTCCGCGGACGTCGCTCTTTTCACGAACGCCGTGACGAACGCCCGCCGAGTGTTGAGGATTCCGTGATAAGTCGCGCGGTATCGCTCGCCAAACACTGATTTGCTGATATGTCCCCGTCCTCTGCCGGCCGGGAACAGCCATTTCCCGTTCGTCGAGCGGGCTTTGAGGATTTCCCGGAACGCTTTCATCGACGGCGGGACGACGAAATCGATCGGTCCGAGGTCTTTCGCCGTCTTGTGGTGTCGAATTACGAACCGGTTCTCGGGGACAATGAACGCGTTCTCGTGTGGTCCTATCTCGCTCTCATCGTTCACGAATTTGACATCGTGATAGTTGTACCGAGTAGGCGGGAGGCTCTTCCCGCTGAGGTAAAGGTACCCCATCAATTTTTCATCGCTGTTCGGGTCTGCGACGGACCTGTGGATCGATTGGAGCGTCTTGAAATCGTAAGCTGGCGGCACGTTCTCGCTGACATACGCGTCGATGGTTAGTCGCCCTTCCTGCTCGATGGCCTGTTGAGTCTTGTAGGCCTCGACGACAGTTGCCGGAAGTTGGCGAGATAGTGGGAAGATTTTGTTTATTCCGTTTATTGCAGCCGAGAGATTAGCGCGGGCCGTTCTTGCTCCCGTCGCGTCTCCCCTCTTCATGTTCTGGATTGTCGAGATGACTTTATCGACGTCCAGGAGACACGTGACGGGTTCTGTCCGGCTGCATCCAAGAGCGTCAAGGATCTGTCCAACGCGTCCGACGTACTGCTTAACAGTAGCCACTGTCGCGCCCTTAGCCGTCTTAATGACCCTGTCTCCTTGCACGGTAGCCACGGGCTGGTTCTCCGGCCTGACTTGCTGGGCGGTCTCCATGACCTCGGCGAGTGTCCACAGCTTGCTCGTGGGTGCTCGCGAGACCGGGCGAGTGTCCGCGACTTACAATCCCGCTCGGGAGGTCCGCGTTCTGCCGGATCACTTTACCTCGTCGCAGTCTGTCCCGTGCTTCTGGAGCCATTTCTCGGTAGGCATCCAAGCGTCTTTCTTGGCCATCGCGCGCATGACCTGGAGAGCTGCCCGGTCCGGGTATTTCTGCCGGTATCTAGCCTGCGCTTCTCGTCGCATTCGGAGTTCGTCCGCTGTCCTTGAAACCATGAGACTCGTATATCCTTATGCAGAGAAATTAATTCGAGTGTGAACGAGCGTTTGTTACAAAAAATGATAAATAGGTCGTTTTATTGCAAAAAAGTACGATTTACTTGCTTCCACCGGGATTCGAAGCCGCGTCTTCGCTTCGGAGGAACCGACCTTCGGTCGGTGGGACACTCCCTGGTTAGGTTAACTCTCGATAGCTTCCGCGGCCGCTAGAGCGGAATTCCACGGAAATTTCCACATATAAACGCATTTACAGTTTCGACTTCTTCGGCCTGCCCCATGGTCGTGGTCGTCCTGTCGCGGGGTCAATGTTATGAGTCCGCGGCTTCGTGTCTTTCGACCCAGCCGGTCTCCCGCGTTTCTTAGGGGTACGAGGAATTTTTTCCTTTTTAATTTTCGGTGCCCGGGGAGATTTTGGCGGAGGAGGAGGATTTCTCGGCTTTCGTTTGGACGCGATGATGGACATCAATTTCTGTCGACATTCGTGCCCGATTCCGGTGTGTGTCGGCGGGAGCTCGCCGTCATACCCACACTCTCGCACGAACGCCGCCAACCTCTCGTGAGTCTTCGAGGAGACCCTGGCCCCGGTCAAGTAACGAACGAGCGTCGACACGTTAAGGATGAGCTCTCGCCTATCAAGCCTGCGCTGGTACGAACTCTTCGAGGGCGCTTTCTCCTCGATCCGGATGGGTGGGAGAGCTGGCGAAGACTCGTGGAAAGCGTTTGGGTAAGCCTGCTTCAGATCCATTCGCGTGTATATAATAGAGCACAGATTATTTTTTGATCACAAGGAAGTTGAAGTTTTTCCGGTCGTTTCTCGTCGTTCGGTTCGTCGTTGTCGACGGCAAGGAAATCATGAGGCGAGTCTTTCGTCGCAATTCCCAAGCGCAAGGAAATCCTCGGGGCTGGTATGGCCCGCGCTTTCCTCAGCAATCTGCCGCGAGGCTCGCCGATCCTTCGTACGAAACAGGACGAGAAAGAGACGTTCGCGCGCACTGACCGGGGCACGCCGGCCGATGTGAACGATTGATTCACGAATACCATCGAGTCAGTAGGTGTCGATGCTTAAATGCGAACGACGAGACGGGGCCCTTAGAATCCGAGCGATACAATTTTGATCCTGCCATGTCGTCTATCAAAATGACGGACGAGGGAGGACCGTACCGGAACCGCGTCTGGGGCTCTTTGAATTGTAGCCTGTCGAGGTCAGGTACATGTTGAGATCCATGTCGTCCTCGCTCTTGTCGCCATCCAAGAAGTCTTTCTTGAATCTCTCCCATATAGCCATGTCGCGTTGGTACTCTTCGTACTCTGTGAGGTCCTTCTTGATATTAGCCACCATCTGATTAAAGTCATTGTCCGTGTACGTCTCCATGGACATGGCGGGTGTCGGTAGGAGCTTATACTTCGGCTCTGTCGTCGCGGATCCAGAGATGAGGTACAGCTTGTCAAATGAATGGGCATCAAAATAAGCCTTCAGCATGTTAATAGCTGAGGTGGTCTTCCCAGTCCCGCGCATACCTACGAAACTAGCGATAAAATGCAACCGTGGCGCATTGGCTGGAACCTGGCGAGCTTTTGCGTACTTTACTTTCAGGTCCTTATTCGCTAGTGGAGTCTCGATATGAATGCTTTCAATGACGGTCATTTATTACAATGAATAGATAATTAATCGTCGTTTAAGCTAGCGAGCAGTTGCGCGCGGATTGCCAGCATCTTCTGCTCATACGGCGTAGTTGTCCGCACGTCCGGAAGTGGATTCGCGGCCCGCTGACGTTCCTCTTCCTCGACCTCGGCCTTCGGCTTTCTCCCGCGACGTGGGCGAGGCGTTTCCGAGGGGGTTGCCGCGACCTCTTCGGCGGCCAACAGGCGTTCGATTCGGTATTTGTTCTTCTTCTCTTCCAATTCGAGCTCGACCAAACGCTGCCTCTGGATTTCGAGTTCCTTCTCCAGAACCTTTCGCTTGGTAATCTCCGCTTCTCGCTCCTCCTGTCGCTTCTTCGCCCGCTCTTCGTTTCGTTTCTGCATGTACGGCCGCATCTTCTCGCGCAATGCCGCACGCTGCTCTTCCGTCAATCGCTTGCCTCTCGGGCCTTTCGGCGGGTGAGGCGGGATGTACACTGTATTGGGAGTTTCCTGTTGTGGCGCGGGATCTTCCTCGACGTCGACGGAGGTCTTTGGCGAATCAGGAGCTTCGGGAACCTGGTCCATGGGTGCTATACTTTTAATGTGAGATATTATTCATAGAGATGGTTGTCGTGAGCTCAAACGCGTCCGGCTTCAATATCGCAACAGGACTGGTGGAAGACGGGGTAGACGAACGAATCGCGGACGTCGAGAGCGATGTGCAAGCTCTCCAGCTCGCGGTTCACCCGTTCGACAGGCACGTCACGATCAACGGGGTACGATACATGTACCCAGGAGCACCGACAAGGCTCCGACTCGGCGATAATCATTCCGACTGGACAGTGACCAGCAATGGCGAGTCGAGTGGCATGCTTGAGGTCGACGGCGGAATCGTCGCTGGCTGGATCCGGATCTCGTCTCTATGGCTGATGGACCAATATTCGCGCATGTCCCAGATCGTCGCGGATCGTATTCTGACGCGCGAACAGATCGACTGGCTATTCGATCAACACGGCGTCGGGTATACGGCCCTTCCTGATCCGACCGCGACGTTTGTGTTAGAGTATGAAGACGGAACACTTTCCGCGCCAGGAACCACGTTCACAGTATCGAACAACCAGGACATTCGGATTCGGCTCCCCTACACTGTCACCGGGGCAGTAGCAGCGGAAAAGCGTCTACAGCGTCCAGGTCCTCGGCGCGCTCGACCCCGTCGTTATGAGTCAAACGGTAGACGGTCCATACATCGATGACATCCATTTCGGAAGCATGAGCCATGCCTACTTCGGCAAACTGATGAGCTACGAGCAAATCGGGTTCGCTACTACGAGAGACTTGAACAGAATACAGCGGATGCCCTACAGTATCCACATCACGCGCACGTACTCCCCGTTAACGGCCTGGGACGTCGGGCGGATCGACCAGCCGATCGAGAGTTACTGGAGAACGACTGCGCCTTACCAGACATGGGTCGTCGTTGGCGACGGCGGCGTGCCTCCTCTCACGCTAGGAATCAAGAACACGACGCCACGGGCTTACCAACGGAAACTGCCCATCTCGTGGAAAGTCGACAATGTCGCGTTAACCGACGCCGCGGGTAGTTTTCAGCTTGACGTGGACGGGGGACTGCGCGGAGAGGACGCGGTCACGTGCACATTGACGTCGGCGGATCATGGGAAGCTCGTGTCGGCCGATGTGACGATCTACAACGACGCGACGATGACTACGTCTGCCACTCAGCGAAAAATTGCTGTCGTGGGCGTAGTGAAGACAGACCCACTCGTCCCGGCGATTCGAACACCGAGCCATTACTTTACAACGACGAGACCGGCGAGGATTGGCGTGCAGATGTACGCAGACCATACCACGGGATGGGGCGACGGCACGCAGACGCCCGCAAATTACGCGATCGTCGCGGACGGGACTGTGATCGGATCTGTCACTGGGGCAAATCTTTTTGACCATCTTCTGCCGCATTCATCGCAGAAAACGGCCCAAATCACGCCTCGCTTCTCATGTCCGCGAGACGTCCCGAACCTTACCGGAGAGACCGTGACAGTGAGCGGACCTCCCACGACGTTCCATAGTCTCTTAAATTTCTCGCGAGACCCCGCGACAACACTGCAGCCTACACATGACAAGTACGAGCTCATACCTACACCCGCGAGTTTTTACGCGTTGTCCTCGAACGACGTCACGCCCCCAGAGAAGTGCGTCGTGTTTACCGACGAAGAGATCGACGGCCCGTTCCTGATATGCTTCGAGCTCGTTGTACCGTCTGGCAGCGCTTTCGTCTCTCTCTCGGACCACAATGACATCACCGGCAAATACCACCCCGCATTTACGGATGGGCACAACTGCTGGAGGAACCAAGGAGCATCCGACAACTGGTGGTCGGTGTGCGGGATCAGTATAGACAAGGCAAACGGATCAATCGGTCTGTATCAGAACCGGAAAGCGGCCACACAATATACGTTAAACGCGACGTGGTCCGGCGAGACGTATTTTTGGGTGGCGTTCCGGCGACGCTCTGACGGAGTTATCGAGCGATACATCTCGCACTTTCCTCCCGATCGTCTGAGCACTATGACCAAGTTGACAAATTCAGTAACGGGCATTTTTACAGCCTCGCCGACTGGGATCGTAGCCCCGTACGCACCCGGTCAAGTTAGGATCGTTTTTCATCTGGATAGTGCCAACCAGACGATTTACAACAAGTGCGAGTTGATCGACGATACGACAGACACTGAATTCGTTTCCCTGACTACTACGAACCCGACCGGTCTCTACCTTTCATCAGGCGATACGATTACTCTCACCCACAGGGCACGTCGCCGCGTGAATGTAGCATATTGGGCAATTACATGACATCGTCGCTTGTCCCAGGCGAAACAAACCTCTACCGCGCGCAACTCACGGCGTCAAAAGACAACGTCATCCACGCTGTTTGTGAATTCCCACCATACAACCACGCGACACCGCTCACCAGTTATTCGGTAAAGGTGTATGGCGTGCTTCCGGATCGACCCATGATAAACCGGTTCGAGGTCCGTCTACTATACGACGACGCCTTACTATACCGCATCAACGAGCGACCCATCCAAATTTACAGGGGTCCGGATTGGGAGAGTGGGACCTCGGCGATCGGTAACGGGTTCGTGGGCGATATTCCGTATGTCCAGGTGTCCGTGCTGATGCCGACTCCATTTCGCTACGAATTCGGTCACCTGTTCACAGCGACGTTCGAAGTTCGACCTTTGTCGCTTGTCGGCGGTCCTGACGGGATTTTCATGGATCTGTCGGCGGCTCGTTTCTTCGGAGAGGGGCCGACAGAAATTGGGCTGATCACGGCGCTAGACGAGTGCGCGTATACGGATGCACGAGAGGCGAGAAGAGTTTCGTTTTCTATCCGCGGACTGCGGACCGTCGCGTACGATTACATGCAGCCCGAGCTCTGGGAACTTGGTCCTCAGGGCATCATGAGCTTTCGCGATGACAATGGGAATATCGTTCCTCCCGCGACGACGCTAGACAAGTTCTACTGCCGCGTGCAGTTCACGCACGGAGCGCCGCCCTTGCTGGAGATCGGGCACCCGTACAGATTTCTCGCAAGCGCTCTCGACTTTGTGTACCAGCCCGGGAGTTCTGGCAGACTCATCGTCGGTCCTTCGTGGCGTGTCGCGCCCGGATTCGACGAGTCCGACGGAGTCTACGAAATACTACTGCACGTCGACAAGACACTCGGGTCCGGCAGCGCAGTCGCGTACATCAAGCCGCAAGTCGAGCACTGTCGCTCGAGATCAGGAGTGGCGGCGAGTGGAGAGATCTTCGCGGCTGTGACTTGGCTCGTTTAAAATCTTCGCGATATTTCAAGAACACACCATGCCACGAAAGACATCGAAACGACCCGCCAAGAAACCGTCCAAAGCCCCGCGCAAGGCCCGCGCTCACCCGAAGAAGACCGCGACGACCGCGCTGACGAACTCGATTGTCATCCACTCGCCCCATGTGACCCGTCCCGCGAAGAAGGGGAAGGTCGCCGAAGTCCGCGGGTTTAAGGACGCGATGTTGTTGGCGGCTCTCGCTGCAAACTCTCGCCCTGTAGTCTACCCACCATTGTCCGCCTACGACCAACCGGCCTCCGTTCCGGCTCCAGAACCGGCTGCTGTCCTCGGCGCAGGGTCTGACGAACCTCTCCGCGTAGAGATCGTGGGATCCGCGCCTCCGCCAGCTGCTAGAGACCCCATCGCGAGGACGCCGCCTCGTCCCAGAGTGCGAGTCGCCAACGTGACCGATAGAGTCAATTGCACGGTCCCGGGCTGCAAAAATACGTTTGTCGATAGTCGGAGGTTGAATACTCACCTACGAGACAAACATCACGTGACGGAAGGTGTCCCCGTGGGCGATAAAGGGCCGGTTCGAGCTCGCGGATAAATTTTCTAAACAGATCATAAAACGATTTCGGTGCGAATGGAGCTTCGGATGCTGAGATGCTCCAGGTAGCCCAGTGGATGATCTGTACCCCGACGTTCCTCGCGAATTTCTAGAATCGGCGATGTTCTATTGCAGGAATAAGCCGCTGACCGGGAAGGAAAGGCGACAGCTTAAACGTAGCGCGCGAGGTCTCGCTGGTGGCGAGGGAAAGGTTGTGGTCCACGGCAGCAACGAGATTAAATCGGAACTCATAACAGAGAATGAGGGATCACGTACAGGAGTGTCGGACGCTGACCCTAAGGACCGAGAACAGGACAAGGGGCAGTCTTCATGACCCGACATGGGATATCCCGGCCGGGTTGCTAGAGGATTACCACGACGTGGGATTGACACTTCTCACGATCCCATTCGAACAGACGCACATCAACCAGACCAACCGCTCGTTCGAGGTAGTGATGCAGTCCGCCCACACTGTCTCGCTTCCACTTGGATCGTGGACGACTATAGAGAACAGACACAATATCGAGGCGGTCTTGCAGACCATCGACAGTTCGTTCGCGGTCACGTACGACCGCGCGAACAGTCTGTACACTTTTGCGGCCAGTTCGCCGTTCCAGCTACGGTCGGCGAGTCCGTCGGGCGTGTCCTGGGATTTGTCCCGGGCGTTCACGCTTCCAACGACCAACACGTAATCGTGAGCAATCGACCCGCTACGAACGGACGCCTGAGAGCCGTCTACGTGTACGCCGACATCGTGCGGGGTAATGTAGTGTCCGCGACTCACGGGGCTGTCTACGGGGGTTTGTTGGCGTGTTGCCCGAACCTTAGCAAGTTCCTAGAACCGATCGTATGGCAGGCGCAGACTCCGCTCTGGCAGCACATGCGCGATTCCCCGCGCGGTATCAGTCTCCGCCTGCTGGACGAGGACGACGTGCCGGTCCAATTGTATAGCGACTGGGTTGTTCAGCTCAGTTTCCGGATCTCGCCACAAAAAGCGATGGGCGTGGAGTCGCGGAAGATCGCGAGCGTCCTGCGGTACATGGCGCTGGGCGGGGAAGTCCTGCCCGCCAGAAAAATGTCTCAGCGTTCTGTTATAAACGACGAAGAGGACGAATGAGGCTCGATTTTGGAAAGGTTGTCAACACCGTGCGAAAGATCGGACATGTGGCGGGCGACGCTATCAGGAAAGTGGGACATGGCGCGCGACTCGTGAAGGCGGCCGCGGGTGCTGCCGATTCGGCTCTCGGGCATGTCCCGAGCAAGTTGATCGAGGCGTCCCCGGTTCTTGGGACGGCTTACCGTGTCGCGAAAACCGGGTTGGACGCGTTGTCTTCCCTCGAACGTAAGGTCGACGCGCACAAGGCCGCGAATCCGCTTCTGGGCCAGTTCCTCCACTAGCCAGGATTTTTATCTAAGTTAGCTGGTATACAACGCTCTCATGGCATCCGACGGTTCTTGGTACAACCGCGCTATTCCCAAAACGATGCAATACATCGTAAAGGCTCTCGGCCAGCACTCGACGTCCCGTGTGCAATTGTCCACTCTGTCCGCGAACTCGGGCATTAAGCAGGGTTCGGTTGTGGCTGTCCGACTTCCGACTAGCGGATTTGCCGATCTTCACAGTTTCGCCATGTACTTCAATGCGTCCGAGGCGGCTACGACCGGGTTCTGTAAGTTTCCGAGATACACTTCGTCGCTGATCAGGCGTTTGGAGGTATTGGTCGGCGGCCAGAGCGTTGACTCCATCAACGATTATCATCAGCTGTATCGGACCCTGCTTACTGTTCACGGCGGAGTCGGTCATGACAACGCCCAAGCACCGTCCGGGTGGTCCGGGAACACACCGATGTCGCGCTGACAGACAGGGATGACGCGGCTAAGGCCAAGCACACGAACATTCCTGGAGTGATCGACAACTGGCTCGGGTTCCTCTCTGGCGACCCTCGCGTGATCGATCTCAGTCTTTTCCCTCCGATCGAGATCCGGATTACGTTGATGGATGGGAGTGTCATGATCCCCGGAGCGGCGGTGGCGGCTGCGGGGCCGCCGCTGCCGTCCCAGCCTGTGCCGGCCCCGGGTTTCAACTGGACCATATCCACTTCTCGATCGATACGTACAGGTTCCAGGAGGACGTGGTCTCCCAGGTCTTCGCGTCCAGGCTGGCGGAGGGCGGGACGCTGCCGTTTCGCTGGAAGACGTGGCAGTACGAAGCAATCTGCCAGTGCCGCTCCGTACAGCATTAAGGCGACCCTCTCTTCTGCATCCGCGAGCAAACTCCTCGCCATCCAAATCGACCCTGCCAAGGATGTCGCGAACGGAGCCGGTGATATCATGTTCGACCACGCCGCTATCGACAAGGACGTCAAGTTTCAGTTCGATATTAACGGGTCTCACCAGTCTCCCGCGTATCGCATGGGCGTGACAGAGGCGTGGACTAACCTGGTGAGCGCATTCAACGACCAAGGGAACTCGCTGTCGTGCGCCAAGGACAAAATTACACCCGAAACCTGGCGAGACAAGCATTTCGTCATGGCCTGTCACCTGAACATGCCAGGCGCGGGGTCCGAGTACCAGAGCGGTCTCGACCTTCGCGGGACTGCGGCGGTCGTCACCCTTCGCGTGGATGGAGCGGGCGCGGCGTGTACCTCGTACTTGTTTTGCGAGCTCGAGGCCAAGATGGACGTTGGCGCCGGGCGGCAGGCGGCCGTGTATCTGTAATAATCTCTGATTGTAACTGTATAGCGCCCGATGGAGTACCTTAAGGATCCGAGATACGTAGCGAATCCGTTTAGTAGAGTCACATTGATCTTCGATACCCCTGCGATGGTCGATAAAGGTCTGGCGATTGGATTGCCGGCTAGGAAAGGTCCGCTGATGGAACCGAGATTTCAGTACCCGTTGCCAACCTCAAAAAAATAGTGTCAGTTTTGTAGTATATCAGCAGCATGTCTTTCGATTACGGTGTATGTCCTGCTTTGATTAATAAAAAGAAGCGCATGTCGCGCCTTCCATAACATTAACGACCACAACCGGAACATATCCTAGCGCGTCTCCAATTACAGTTACAGCGACGTTCAGCCAGCCGGTCACTGGGTTCGCCTTAGACGATATCGTCGTAGTCAACGGGGCCATCGCCAGCCTGACGGCAGCGGGGCGTCGTACACATTCCAAGTGACGCCAACGACCGCATATTCGCCGACTACAGTAGGCGTCGGAGCAGGGGGTGGTTAACTTGAAGGGTGCACGGAACAAAGCCTCGACTCCATTGGTCTTCACGTACTCACCCCCTCCAACGGTGACCCTCGCGACGACCGCGGGCTCGACGCCATCCTCGACACCCGTGGACGTGACCGCCACGTTCAGCAGGTCCGTCACGGGGTTCTCTTGGGCGATATCACGGTGACAAACGGGACAGCCGCCAACCTGACCGGCAGCGGGACGTCGTACGCCTTCCAGGTGACGCCGACGACCGCTTACACCGCCACGAGTGTCAATGTGGGCGCTGGAGTTGTCGCGGACGCTTCGATGGGAACCGCCAACGCGGCTTCCAACACACTGTCATTCACGTATTCCCCTCAGCCCACCGTCACGCTGTCGACATCCGCGGGGTCCACTTCCGCCTGGAGTTTCATATCCGCGACGGCGACTTTCAGTCGAGCAGTGACCGGTTTTGCATTGGGCGACATCACGGTGACAAACGGGACAGCTTCCAATTTGGTAGGCAGCGGGGCGTCGTACACGTTCAACGTGACGGCGACGACGGCCAATTCCGCCACGTCCTTCAGCATCGGCGCAGGGGCCGCGACAGACACAGTGTCCGGGACCGGCAACTCAGCTTCGAACTCGCTATCGTTCACGTTTACCCCATACAACCCCGCCACCGATTCGGCCCTGTATGCGTGGTACGACCCAACGGACTCTTCGACGCTCTACAGCAACACAAATTTTACCACACTCGCCACGACTTCGGTACGGGGTATGAAAGACAAGAAGGGGACCCAGCACTTACTGTGCTTCACCACCAATGCGCCGACCATCGACAACACTAGCTTAAATTCTAAGCAGTCTCTTCAATTCAGTTACAGTTTGCGTAACGGGCTCCAGAGCGATGGGTTTTTCTGGGGTCGTCCGCAAAATACTATGATCGTCGTCGCAAAATCAAACACCCCGAGTGTTTACCCTCGCGGGTCAGGTAGTAGCTTGAAAGGCCTCGTTGTCGGTGCTCAAAGTAATTACGGACTGGGCATCTGCAACAACTGCGACGATTACAAGTTTTATGCGCTTTTGGGTACGGACGGAGCCACTCAACCGATCTGCACGAATGCAGAGTTTTACGACGGCCGGGCGCACGTGATGGCAGTGTCGTGTGACCTAGGAAGCACGCCAAAAACGTCCATTACCAGATTTGATGGTAGAGATGGTGGGGCGTACACAGGTACGGCGGTACAGAATCCAGGAAGGATCTGTGTTGGCGCGGATATAGATTGGAGCACTCGTAACTGGGACGGATGGACCGGCGAGATCCTGATCTACAGCACCGCCAAGACCGCGGCCGAGCTCGAACAGATCCGAGGTTATCTAGTGCACAAATGGGGCACGCCTGCCGCCATCCCAGCGTAGATAGCCGGTTGAACTATTATCTCCCGTGAATGTATAACGAAGCCATGAGTTAAGTAATGCAATACGCATTACTTTTGCATACTTGCAAGTATGCAAAAGTAATGCGTATTGCATTACTTAACTAAAATTGGGCCGCGTGGGGAAATCCAGCGTTCCGCACACACCGCTCGTTACCGAGGTGACTCGATTAATTACGACTCGGCTATTCCCAGCCTCGCGCCGTAATTCCTATTTCGACTTGGCCTACCCGGCCTCCGCCAAACATAGAAATCCACAAATATTTCGACTCGGCCTCCCAGGCCTACCCGCCGCAAATATTTCCGTGCCTCCGAGAGGATTCGAACCCGGTACCCCAGGAGCGAACGCCAATCTTAGTTAAGTAACTAAGATGCATACTTGCAAGTATGCATCTTAGTTACTTAACTAAGATTGGCGTTCGCTCCTGGGGTACCGGGTTCGAATCCTCTCGGAGGCACGGAAATATTTGCGGCGGGTAGGCCTGGGAGGCCGAGTCGAAATATTTGTGGATTTCTATGTTTGGCGGAGGCCGGGTAGGCCAAGTCGAAATAGGAATTACGGCGTGAGGCTGGGAATAGCCGAGTCGTAATTAATCGAGTCACCTCGGTAACGAGCGGTGTGTGCGGAACGCCGGATTTCCCCACGCGGCCCAATTTTAGTTAAGTAATGCAATACGCATTACTTTTGCATACTTGCAAGTATGCAAAAGTAATGCGTATTGCATTACTTAACTCCATGGACTACCCGTATTTCTACCAAGTCATTTTAGACTCTGGGAAGGCACAAGAGTTCGATGAAACGACCATGCGGGCCGTGTTTGTCGTAAAGCCAGACGCTAGGGCTCCTGTAATCGACGATACATGGCGTGGAGGAGCACACGCGGCTTATCTGGCCAATGTCGAAGGCGCGGGCAATTACAAGACTATCGGAATAGTCTCGCCGGATTTTACGGGTGGGTCGCACAACGTAAACGACGAGGTGGCGTTAGTGTCTGACGAATGCTACGGAACCGAGGCGACATCCTACAACATGATAAACGATCACAGCTATTTCAATCTCGAGAACCCATACCTGTTCCGAAACGGAGGGCGTTTGACTATGCGGATGGTTCATTTGGACCGCGGCTCGAACGACGCTGACTACGAGTCGCCTGATGCCGCAGACAGCTTTCTTGTCGTCCTCCGATTCGAGAAAATCCGCGGATTCGATTCGTGTAAATGCCATCACAAGTAGACAGGATTAACGCGCAACGACTCAGTGTAAATGGTGCATGTTATCGTATCTGATTAATAAATTATCTTACACGACTCTATAAAACGTTCCCAATATGTTCGTTACCATGAATGACATTCTCAATTGCATCGAGGCCTGCAAACCGGGCAGTGGCGGGTACATCCAGAGCGGCACGCGGCGGTCCGTTAACGCCGCAGAAGTCGCGCGAGTTTCTTGCACTGTCGCCGGAAAGCCCGACCCGTACGAGGACAATTACAATCTCGAATTAGACCAACTAGACGATCCACGCATCTTCTCATCGGCTGCTGTGTGCGCCTTGGAAGACGACTCGACTCTGGACGAAATTATCAAGGCGTGCGAGGACTTGGTTGTTGTGTCCATAATGGCCGGCTGCGTCACCGGCAGACAATCCATTTCCTCGTCGACGTTTGACCAAGTGAAGGAACGACTGCAGCTCCTGAGAGGCGATTGACAACAAAGCCATCATCCAAGCGCGGTCAGTGATGCGGTGGGTTTGTGAGATTGTTTGCTTGTTTGTTGAGGGTTTGTGAGAGAGGGGGAAAATTGGCCAGAGAAAGATTAGCACTTCTATCAAATTATCTGGCCAATTTTCCCCCATATGAGAACCATGTCTCACATGTTAATGCAGGTATGGGTTTTGTGGGTGACCGGTGACAGACGCCAGCATTTCTATGACATCCTAAAGCCCCGCGACCCCTGAGCAAGGGTTGGCAGGGGTCGGGAAGGCGTGGCTGCACTGTGACAGATGTCAGTAGCAAACCAAAAACCCAATATTTTATCACTCAAGTTATCACTCAACCATCATCACTCAAGAATGGCTCCCCGGTACCCCACATGACCCCATCACTCAATGAGGGGCTATATATTCATATAATACATATCATCGGCCCTTGGCCACTAGAGACTCTGCTGCCCATGTGCGGCGTGGGATACTGCAACTAACCAACTAACAAACACATAATCGGACTGCGAAAACAGGGCGAAAACTGTAAAAAGTCACGTTTTCTCAACCCTGAAAATACCGTGATGATTTAATTTTTGTTTTTTAATTAATTTTTTTTTTCTGTTCGGGATGTCCGTCCACCGAGTCTACGGAATGTCCGTCCACTGAGTTTCAGACCGAAAATCGCTTCTCTCCAGTGTCTGCCACGTGTCAGATTGCAACGTGGATTACGCGATACATCCTGGATACATCGCGTTCTAATCCTACAACCAGGCTACAGTACAGTACTGTACAACGCGATGACTCGCGATTCTTTCTTGGCTGCTGGCATCTGCGCGGGAAGGCATGGCATTTTTGCGACAGCGCAAAGCCAAAATTAGGGCTGGCACATCCGGGTATTTTCTCGACCCGGACACGAACACGAACACCTGGGGAGAGTACCCGAACCCGAACCCGAACATGTTCGGTACATTCCCAGGTGACCCGAACACGAACACGAACATGTACTGTTTAGGATTAAGTGACCCGAACCCGAACCCGAACATACCCGAACATTTTACCGAACACGAACAATTCACTAAATAAATTAAAATAAGTGAGAAACTATACATAGTTTGTTGTCACTTTTCATAATACGCAATAAATTAATAATGATTACGTAATCATTACCTAAACTAGTCCGGTCGTGCTTAGACAATTCTACTACCGTACAACAGCTTTGCTCTTGCCAGCGTGTCGGCGGACTAATCTAGGCCGCTTTTTCATCAGAGAAGCGTTGCCTAGTCGGATCACTGGATGGTACTACAGGGATTCCGCCAGAAAATGTTCGGTACCGGGTCAGAGGCGAACATGTTCGCCCGGTTCCCAGGGTGACCCGAATACGGACACGAACATGTTCTGAAGTTTCCAGGTGACCCGAACCCGAACAGCACATGTTCGGCCGAACATTTTTGCCGACCCGAACACCGCACATGTTCGGTATTCGCCCGAACATGTCCGTGTTCGGTATGCGGCGGATGTGCCAGCCCTAGCCAAAATTGTTCAAAGTGAATCACTGTGCCAACTGGCAGGATTGCTTGCGTATTTCTCTTTGTTGGATTGGGTTATCAGTTATCCTGTCCACAAAGCGCTGTTACATAATTGGCGCTATAGCCAGTTTACAAACCAGTTTCGCATAAAAATATCTGAAAGGCCTGGAATTCTTAATGGCAGCTGCCAGGGCAGCGTTTCTACTCAAGGAACCTTCTTGCATGTAGGCTGTGCGAGCCCCGGTCGTGACGCAGGCGGCAATTGAAGTGCTGCTGTGGACACTTGCCGTTGCTTAAGGTGATCAGATGGGAGCGCTACCTTGGTGCTACCTGTGAATGAATTTTATCAAAGAGCTGTCTGCTCTTCCACATGTCTCCTGTATCTCATGCAATGATAACATTATTGAAGCATTGCGCGAGTGAATAATTGACGCGACACACAGTCACATACCTTGCGGGCACTTGTTGAAAAACAGATACCGAGGGAGTGAGAGTATCGACAGCTGACATGGATCCCCCGGCGCAATTCCTGTGCCCTATCTCTTGTGACTTAATGCGAGAACCCGCCATGCTAGTGGAATCTGGCCAGATCTACGAAAGGACCTTCATAGAACAGTGGTTTGCTCGAGGAAATGGGACTGACCCGCTCACAAATGTGAGTGTCTCTGACAAGAAGCTGGTTCCTGTTTTATCGCTGCGTACGCTCATTGAGCA
>RPFO01002183.1:0-22263 GCA_009746045.1 Mesostigma viride | reverse complement strand
TTGAGCAGGGGAAAACATGGCGTGACGATAGGAATTAATACGCACCGGCGGGCTTCAAAGTTCCGGACGGCAGGCGGTACAACCATTCGTGGCAAGCTTGGCCCAGTTTGCTACCGCTGGCACACGTTTTCGTGAATTTTGGGGCTCCAGAATTTAAATGCATACGTGCGGATTTTGAGGCAGGGGAAAACATGCGGGACGAAAGGAATGTATAATCGGCACCGGCGGGCTTCAAAGTGAACGGACGGAAGCGGTACCAACATTCCGTGCAGCTTGGCCCAGTTTGCTGCTACCGGCTGGCAACAGTTTTCAGTGAATTTCTGGGCTCCAATTTATGCACTCGGTTTGAGGCAGGGACAACATGCGTGGACTGATAGAATTATAAGCAACGGCGTGGCTTAAAGTGCCGACGGCAGGCGGTAAGCCACCATTCCGGTGGCCAGCTTGGCCCAGTTTGCTACCGCTTGCACAGCCGTTTTCAGTGATTTGGGCTCAGAGTTTAAATGCAACGTGCGGTTTGGAGGCAGGGGAAAACATGCGTGGACGATAGGAATTATAGCACCGCGGGCTTCAAAGTGCCGGAACGGCAGGCGGTAACACTCATTTCCGTGGCAGCTTGGCCCAGTTGCTACCCGCGGCACAGCGTTTTTCCAGTGAATTTTGGGTGCTCAGATTTGAAATGCAACGTGCCGGTTGTGAGGGCAATGGGGACAACAGCCGTGGACGAATGAATTATAGCACCGGGGCTTCAAAGTGGCCGGACGGCAAAGGCGGTACCACCATTCCGGTGCAGCTTGGCCAGTTTGAACTACCGTGCTGGCACACGCCCTTTTCATTGAATTTTGGGCCTTCAGATTTAAATGACAACGTCGGTTTGAGGCAGGGCAAAACGATGCGTGACGAGTAGGAATTATAGCACCGGCGGGCTTCAAATGTGCCGACGGCAGGGCGGTAACCTACATTCCTGGCAGCTTGGCCCAGTTTGCAGCGTGCACCGTTTCAGTGAATTTTTGGGCTCCAGATTTAAATGCAACGTGCGGCTTTGACAGGCCAGGGGAAAACATGCGTGGACGATAGAATTATTAGCACCGCGGGCTTCCAAGTGCCCGAACGGCAAGGCGGTACCAACCATTCGTGGCCAGCTTGGCCCAGTTTGCTGTACCGGCTGGCACATCTTTTTTCAAGTGAATTTTGGGCTCCAGAATTTAATGCAACTGCGGTTTGAGGCAGGGGAAAAACGCGTGGACGATAAATTGTAGCTACTGCGGCGGGCTTCAAAGGTGCCGGACGGCAAGGCGTACCACCTATTCCGTGCAGTCTGCCCATTTTGCTACCGGCTGGCCACATGTTTCAAGTGAATGTTTTGGGCTCCAGATTTAAATCACGTGCGGTTTTGGAGGCAGGGACACATGCCGTGGACGATAAGAATATAAGCACCGCGGCTTGCAAAGTCCGAACGCAGGCGGTAACCATTCGTGCAAGCTTGACAGTTTGCTACGGCTGGCACACGTTCAGTGAAGTTTGGGCTCCAGATTAAATGCCAACGTGCTGCCTCAAACCGCACGTTGCATTTAAATCTGGAGCCCAAAATTCACTGAAAACGTGTGCCAGCCGGTAGCAAACTGGGCCAAGCTGCCACGGAATGGTGGTACCGCCTGCCGTCCGGCACTTTGAAGCCCGCCGGTGCTATAATTCCTATCGTCCACGCATGTTTTCCCCTGCCTCAAACCGCACGTTGCATTTAAATCTGGAGCCCAAAATTCACTGAAAACGTGTGCCAGCCGGTAGCAAACTGGGCCAAGCTGCCACGGAATGGTGGTACCGCCTGCCGTCCGGCACTTTGAAGCCCGCCGGTGCTATAATTCCTATCGTCCACGCATGTTTTCCCCTGCCTCAAACCGCACGTTGCATTTAAATCTGGAGCCCAAAATTCACTGAAAACGTGTGCCAGCCGGTAGCAAACTGGGCCAAGCTGCCACGGAATGGTGGTACCGCCTGCCGTCCGGCACTTTGAAGCCCGCCGGTGCTATAATTCCTATCGTCCACGCATGTTTTCCCCTGCCTCAAACCGCACGTTGCATTTAAATCTGGAGCCCAAAATTCACTGAAAACGTGTGCCAGCCGGTAGCAAACTGGGCCAAGCTGCCACGGAATGGTGGTACCGCCTGCCGTCCGGCACTTTGAAGCCCGCCGGTGCTATAATTCCTATCGTCCACGCATGTTTTCCCCTGCCTCAAACCGCACGTTGCATTTAAATCTGGAGCCCAAAATTCACTGAAAACGTGTGCCAGCCGGTAGCAAACTGGGCCAAGCTGCCACGGAATGGTGGTACCGCCTGCCGTCCGGCACTTTGAAGCCCGCCGGTGCTATAATTCCTATCGTCCACGCATGTTTTCCCCTGCCTCAAACCGCACGTTGCATTTAAATCTGGAGCCCAAAATTCACTGAAAACGTGTGCCAGCCGGTAGCAAACTGGGCCAAGCTGCCACGGAATGGTGGTACCGCCTGCCGTCCGGCACTTTGAAGCCCGCCGGTGCTATAATTCCTATCGTCCACGCATGTTTTCCCCTGCCTCAAACCGCACGTTGCATTTAAATCTGGAGCCCAAAATTCACTGAAAACGTGTGCCAGCCGGTAGCAAACTGGGCCAAGCTGCCACGGAATGGTGGTACCGCCTGCCGTCCGGCACTTTGAAGCCCGCCGGTGCTATAATTCCTATCGTCCACGCATGTTTTCCCCTGCCTCAAACCGCACGTTGCATTTAAATCTGGAGCCCAAAATTCACTGAAAACGTGTGCCAGCCGGTAGCAAACTGGGCCAAGCTGCCACGGAATGGTGGTACCGCCTGCCGTCCGGCACTTTGAAGCCCGCCGGTGCTATAATTCCTATCGTCCACGCATGTTTTCCCCTGCCTCAAACCGCACGTTGCATTTAAATCTGGAGCCCAAAATTCACTGAAAACGTGTGCCAGCCGGTAGCAAACTGGGCCAAGCTGCCACGGAATGGTGGTACCGCCTGCCGTCCGGCACTTTGAAGCCCGCCGGTGCTATAATTCCTATCGTCCACGCATGTTTTCCCCTGCCTCAAACCGCACGTTGCATTTAAATCTGGAGCCCAAAATTCACTGAAAACGTGTGCCAGCCGGTAGCAAACTGGGCCAAGCTGCCACGGAATGGTGGTACCGCCTGCCGTCCGGCACTTTGAAGCCCGCCGGTGCTATAATTCCTATCGTCCACGCATGTTTTCCCCTGCCTCAAACCGCACGTTGCATTTAAATCTGGAGCCCAAAATTCACTGAAAACGTGTGCCAGCCGGTAGCAAACTGGGCCAAGCTGCCACGGAATGGTGGTACCGCCTGCCGTCCGGCACTTTGAAGCCCGCCGGTGCTATAATTCCTATCGTCCACGCATGTTTTCCCCTGCCTCAAACCGCACGTTGCATTTAAATCTGGAGCCCAAAATTCACTGAAAACGTGTGCCAGCCGGTAGCAAACTGGGCCAAGCTGCCACGGAATGGTGGTACCGCCTGCCGTCCGGCACTTTGAAGCCCGCCGGTGCTATAATTCCTATCGTCCACGCATGTTTTCCCCTGCCTCAAACCGCACGTTGCATTTAAATCTGGAGCCCAAAATTCACTGAAAACGTGTGCCAGCCGGTAGCAAACTGGGCCAAGCTGCCACGGAATGGTGGTACCGCCTGCCGTCCGGCACTTTGAAGCCCGCCGGTGCTATAATTCCTATCGTCCACGCATGTTTTCCCCTGCCTCAAACCGCACGTTGCATTTAAATCTGGAGCCCAAAATTCACTGAAAACGTGTGCCAGCCGGTAGCAAACTGGGCCAAGCTGCCACGGAATGGTGGTACCGCCTGCCGTCCGGCACTTTGAAGCCCGCCGGTGCTATAATTCCTATCGTCCACGCATGTTTTCCCCTGCCTCAAACCGCACGTTGCATTTAAATCTGGAGCCCAAAATTCACTGAAAACGTGTGCCAGCCGGTAGCAAACTGGGCCAAGCTGCCACGGAATGGTGGTACCGCCTGCCGTCCGGCACTTTGAAGCCCGCCGGTGCTATAATTCCTATCGTCCACGCATGTTTTCCCCTGCCTCAAACCGCACGTTGCATTTAAATCTGGAGCCCAAAATTCACTGAAAACGTGTGCCAGCCGGTAGCAAACTGGGCCAAGCTGCCACGGAATGGTGGTACCGCCTGCCGTCCGGCACTTTGAAGCCCGCCGGTGCTATAATTCCTATCGTCCACGCATGTTTTCCCCTGCCTCAAACCGCACGTTGCATTTAAATCTGGAGCCCAAAATTCACTGAAAACGTGTGCCAGCCGGTAGCAAACTGGGCCAAGCTGCCACGGAATGGTGGTACCGCCTGCCGTCCGGCACTTTGAAGCCCGCCGGTGCTATAATTCCTATCGTCCACGCATGTTTTCCCCTGCCTCAAACCGCACGTTGCATTTAAATCTGGAGCCCAAAATTCACTGAAAACGTGTGCCAGCCGGTAGCAAACTGGGCCAAGCTGCCACGGAATGGTGGTACCGCCTGCCGTCCGGCACTTTGAAGCCCGCCGGTGCTATAATTCCTATCGTCCACGCATGTTTTCCCCTGCCTCAAACCGCACGTTGCATTTAAATCTGGAGCCCAAAATTCACTGAAAACGTGTGCCAGCCGGTAGCAAACTGGGCCAAGCTGCCACGGAATGGTGGTACCGCCTGCCGTCCGGCACTTTGAAGCCCGCCGGTGCTATAATTCCTATCGTCCACGCATGTTTTCCCCTGCCTCAAACCGCACGTTGCATTTAAATCTGGAGCCCAAAATTCACTGAAAACGTGTGCCAGCCGGTAGCAAACTGGGCCAAGCTGCCACGGAATGGTGGTACCGCCTGCCGTCCGGCACTTTGAAGCCCGCCGGTGCTATAATTCCTATCGTCCACGCATGTTTTCCCCTGCCTCAAACCGCACGTTGCATTTAAATCTGGAGCCCAAAATTCACTGAAAACGTGTGCCAGCCGGTAGCAAACTGGGCCAAGCTGCCACGGAATGGTGGTACCGCCTGCCGTCCGGCACTTTGAAGCCCGCCGGTGCTATAATTCCTATCGTCCACGCATGTTTTCCCCTGCCTCAAACCGCACGTTGCATTTAAATCTGGAGCCCAAAATTCACTGAAAACGTGTGCCAGCCGGTAGCAAACTGGGCCAAGCTGCCACGGAATGGTGGTACCGCCTGCCGTCCGGCACTTTGAAGCCCGCCGGTGCTATAATTCCTATCGTCCACGCATGTTTTCCCCTGCCTCAAACCGCACGTTGCATTTAAATCTGGAGCCCAAAATTCACTGAAAACGTGTGCCAGCCGGTAGCAAACTGGGCCAAGCTGCCACGGAATGGTGGTACCGCCTGCCGTCCGGCACTTTGAAGCCCGCCGGTGCTATAATTCCTATCGTCCACGCATGTTTTCCCCTGCCTCAAACCGCACGTTGCATTTAAATCTGGAGCCCAAAATTCACTGAAAACGTGTGCCAGCCGGTAGCAAACTGGGCCAAGCTGCCACGGAATGGTGGTACCGCCTGCCGTCCGGCACTTTGAAGCCCGCCGGTGCTATAATTCCTATCGTCCACGCATGTTTTCCCCTGCCTCAAACCGCACGTTGCATTTAAATCTGGAGCCCAAAATTCACTGAAAACGTGTGCCAGCCGGTAGCAAACTGGGCCAAGCTGCCACGGAATGGTGGTACCGCCTGCCGTCCGGCACTTTGAAGCCCGCCGGTGCTATAATTCCTATCGTCCACGCATGTTTTCCCCTGCCTCAAACCGCACGTTGCATTTAAATCTGGAGCCCAAAATTCACTGAAAACGTGTGCCAGCCGGTAGCAAACTGGGCCAAGCTGCCACGGAATGGTGGTACCGCCTGCCGTCCGGCACTTTGAAGCCCGCCGGTGCTATAATTCCTATCGTCCACGCATGTTTTCCCCTGCCTCAAACCGCACGTTGCATTTAAATCTGGAGCCCAAAATTCACTGAAAACGTGTGCCAGCCGGTAGCAAACTGGGCCAAGCTGCCACGGAATGGTGGTACCGCCTGCCGTCCGGCACTTTGAAGCCCGCCGGTGCTATAATTCCTATCGTCCACGCATGTTTTCCCCTGCCTCAAACCGCACGTTGCATTTAAATCTGGAGCCCAAAATTCACTGAAAACGTGTGCCAGCCGGTAGCAAACTGGGCCAAGCTGCCACGGAATGGTGGTACCGCCTGCCGTCCGGCACTTTGAAGCCCGCCGGTGCTATAATTCCTATCGTCCACGCATGTTTTCCCCTGCCTCAAACCGCACGTTGCATTTAAATCTGGAGCCCAAAATTCACTGAAAACGTGTGCCAGCCGGTAGCAAACTGGGCCAAGCTGCCACGGAATGGTGGTACCGCCTGCCGTCCGGCACTTTGAAGCCCGCCGGTGCTATAATTCCTATCGTCCACGCATGTTTTCCCCTGCCTCAAACCGCACGTTGCATTTAAATCTGGAGCCCAAAATTCACTGAAAACGTGTGCCAGCCGGTAGCAAACTGGGCCAAGCTGCCACGGAATGGTGGTACCGCCTGCCGTCCGGCACTTTGAAGCCCGCCGGTGCTATAATTCCTATCGTCCACGCATGTTTTCCCCTGCCTCAAACCGCACGTTGCATTTAAATCTGGAGCCCAAAATTCACTGAAAACGTGTGCCAGCCGGTAGCAAACTGGGCCAAGCTGCCACGGAATGGTGGTACCGCCTGCCGTCCGGCACTTTGAAGCCCGCCGGTGCTATAATTCCTATCGTCCACGCATGTTTTCCCCTGCCTCAAACCGCACGTTGCATTTAAATCTGGAGCCCAAAATTCACTGAAAACGTGTGCCAGCCGGTAGCAAACTGGGCCAAGCTGCCACGGAATGGTGGTACCGCCTGCCGTCCGGCACTTTGAAGCCCGCCGGTGCTATAATTCCTATCGTCCACGCATGTTTTCCCCTGCCTCAAACCGCACGTTGCATTTAAATCTGGAGCCCAAAATTCACTGAAAACGTGTGCCAGCCGGTAGCAAACTGGGCCAAGCTGCCACGGAATGGTGGTACCGCCTGCCGTCCGGCACTTTGAAGCCCGCCGGTGCTATAATTCCTATCGTCCACGCATGTTTTCCCCTGCCTCAAACCGCACGTTGCATTTAAATCTGGAGCCCAAAATTCACTGAAAACGTGTGCCAGCCGGTAGCAAACTGGGCCAAGCTGCCACGGAATGGTGGTACCGCCTGCCGTCCGGCACTTTGAAGCCCGCCGGTGCTATAATTCCTATCGTCCACGCATGTTTTCCCCTGCCTCAAACCGCACGTTGCATTTAAATCTGGAGCCCAAAATTCACTGAAAACGTGTGCCAGCCGGTAGCAAACTGGGCCAAGCTGCCACGGAATGGTGGTACCGCCTGCCGTCCGGCACTTTGAAGCCCGCCGGTGCTATAATTCCTATCGTCCACGCATGTTTTCCCCTGCCTCAAACCGCACGTTGCATTTAAATCTGGAGCCCAAAATTCACTGAAAACGTGTGCCAGCCGGTAGCAAACTGGGCCAAGCTGCCACGGAATGGTGGTACCGCCTGCCGTCCGGCACTTTGAAGCCCGCCGGTGCTATAATTCCTATCGTCCACGCATGTTTTCCCCTGCCTCAAACCGCACGTTGCATTTAAATCTGGAGCCCAAAATTCACTGAAAACGTGTGCCAGCCGGTAGCAAACTGGGCCAAGCTGCCACGGAATGGTGGTACCGCCTGCCGTCCGGCACTTTGAAGCCCGCCGGTGCTATAATTCCTATCGTCCACGCATGTTTTCCCCTGCCTCAAACCGCACGTTGCATTTAAATCTGGAGCCCAAAATTCACTGAAAACGTGTGCCAGCCGGTAGCAAACTGGGCCAAGCTGCCACGGAATGGTGGTACCGCCTGCCGTCCGGCACTTTGAAGCCCGCCGGTGCTATAATTCCTATCGTCCACGCATGTTTTCCCCTGCCTCAAACCGCACGTTGCATTTAAATCTGGAGCCCAAAATTCACTGAAAACGTGTGCCAGCCGGTAGCAAACTGGGCCAAGCTGCCACGGAATGGTGGTACCGCCTGCCGTCCGGCACTTTGAAGCCCGCCGGTGCTATAATTCCTATCGTCCACGCATGTTTTCCCCTGCCTCAAACCGCACGTTGCATTTAAATCTGGAGCCCAAAATTCACTGAAAACGTGTGCCAGCCGGTAGCAAACTGGGCCAAGCTGCCACGGAATGGTGGTACCGCCTGCCGTCCGGCACTTTGAAGCCCGCCGGTGCTATAATTCCTATCGTCCACGCATGTTTTCCCCTGCCTCAAACCGCACGTTGCATTTAAATCTGGAGCCCAAAATTCACTGAAAACGTGTGCCAGCCGGTAGCAAACTGGGCCAAGCTGCCACGGAATGGTGGTACCGCCTGCCGTCCGGCACTTTGAAGCCCGCCGGTGCTATAATTCCTATCGTCCACGCATGTTTTCCCCTGCCTCAAACCGCACGTTGCATTTAAATCTGGAGCCCAAAATTCACTGAAAACGTGTGCCAGCCGGTAGCAAACTGGGCCAAGCTGCCACGGAATGGTGGTACCGCCTGCCGTCCGGCACTTTGAAGCCCGCCGGTGCTATAATTCCTATCGTCCACGCATGTTTTCCCCTGCCTCAAACCGCACGTTGCATTTAAATCTGGAGCCCAAAATTCACTGAAAACGTGTGCCAGCCGGTAGCAAACTGGGCCAAGCTGCCACGGAATGGTGGTACCGCCTGCCGTCCGGCACTTTGAAGCCCGCCGGTGCTATAATTCCTATCGTCCACGCATGTTTTCCCCTGCCTCAAACCGCACGTTGCATTTAAATCTGGAGCCCAAAATTCACTGAAAACGTGTGCCAGCCGGTAGCAAACTGGGCCAAGCTGCCACGGAATGGTGGTACCGCCTGCCGTCCGGCACTTTGAAGCCCGCCGGTGCTATAATTCCTATCGTCCACGCATGTTTTCCCCTGCCTCAAACCGCACGTTGCATTTAAATCTGGAGCCCAAAATTCACTGAAAACGTGTGCCAGCCGGTAGCAAACTGGGCCAAGCTGCCACGGAATGGTGGTACCGCCTGCCGTCCGGCACTTTGAAGCCCGCCGGTGCTATAATTCCTATCGTCCACGCATGTTGTCCCCTGCCTCAAACCGCACGTTGCATTTAAATCTGGAGCCCAAAATTCACTGAAAACGTGTGCCAGCCGGTAGCAAACTGGGCCAAGCTGCCACGGAATGGTGGTACCGCCTGCCGTCCGGCACTTTGAAGCCCGCCGGTGCTATAATTCCTATCGTCCACGCATGTTGTCCCCTGCCTCAAACCGCACGTTGCATTTAAATCTGGAGCCCAAAATTCACTGAAAACGTGTGCCAGCCGGTAGCAAACTGGGCCAAGCTGCCACGGAATGGTGGTACCGCCTGCCGTCCGGCACTTTGAAGCCCGCCGGTGCTATAATTCCTATCGTCCACGCATGTTTTCCCCTGCCTCAAACCGCACGTTGCATTTAAATCTGGAGCCCAAAATTCACTGAAAACGTGTGCCAGCCGGTAGCAAACTGGGCCAAGCTGCCACGGAATGGTGGTACCGCCTGCCGTCCGGCACTTTGAAGCCCGCCGGTGCTATAATTCCTATCGTCCACGCATGTTGTCCCCTGCCTCAAACCGCACGTTGCATTTAAATCTGGAGCCCAAAATTCACTGAAAACGTGTGCCAGCCGGTACACTAGGAACTCGGCTTTGAGAATGGGTGAGAAAAGGTGAGAAAAAGGGTGAGATGGGTGAGAAAAAGGGTGAGAAATGGGTGAGAATGGGTGAGAAAAGTGAGAAAATAGGGTGAGAAATGGGTGAGAATGGGTGAGAAAAGGGCAATCTCACCCGGGTGAGATTGCCCCAAAAAGGTGAAAAAAGGGGAAAAACGTGAGAAAAATCTCAAAAAACAGGACGTGAGATAAGTGAGAAAAAGGGCGTCCCCAACATCTACTGCTCCAACCTAGGGCCATTGCTGGTACTTTTGACGTCATGAAAGCAGCGTTTTGGACTAGTGGAATATGATTTTACAGCATAAAAAGTCCATTTTATCATGAATGAACATGGCCAACAACCCCAAGTGCCCCTAAATTTCTCAATATTTGTAGAGAAATGCTACTTCTCATAATTAAAACCTGCACAAATGCACAATTTGGGGCATGCATGTGAAAGTTTGAAGTACAAATTCACAATGAGGTTTTACATTTTTCAATTATTAATGGTATCTCATTCTTCAATCAATCAATTTGCAATCGTCCAAACAATTTATTCATTTCATACATGTCCGAATATGTTGAAAGAACACATGCAAGTGCTCAATCAGCGTGGACCCCCTTGGACGCGCCCCACCATATATACATTGGACACGTCACCCCAACTACTAAACTGCCCAAAGTCACGGTAACTGATCCAACTACTATGTACATCTGCATTTCTCCACGTTGCGGTGGGCAATTACGTGCAAAACGCGATTTCGTGCAAAGTCCTCGCCCATCATCGCTTGCCAGGTCGATATGAAGGAATGTTGTCCCAGCTGGCGCCTTCCTTCAGGAGAGTAACATGTTCTCTAGCGAACTTCAGAGGGAAACGAAACTTTTGCTCGCACTCATTACTCCAACCGAGGTCGTGCCCTTCATCAAACCATCTGAACACCACCTTCTCCCTCTCTTTGCCCAGGAGGGTGCCAAAGAGCGGAAAATCTTCCTTCTTGGGGTACTTGTGCTCCCAGTTTATGCACACCTCGTCTACCCATTTCGAACTCCAACCTCCGCGACTCAGTTTCGCGCCATCCATAAAGCGCATCCGGACGTCCGGCCGAACGTCCCTGATTCGGTTTTCGGCCGTCGCATCTCTGCCCTGACCACCACCCTTCTGCGGCTGTGCAGGTTCGTCGGCACCCTCCGTCTCCTGCCCCGCCCCTCGCCTGCCCCCTCCCCGACGTTTTGCCTTCTGCCCCTGCGCAGCCGCCGCCTCTGCCATCAACTCTTCGTACGTTTTTTCTGGCTGACCGCACGGTAAGGCTGGTGCGTGAGTTGGTGCGTTGGGTGGGAGCTCGTCCCCTCCCGCCCCCGGTTGTGCAACTGGTTCGCCGACCGCGGCCTGGCCAACAACACGGCCGGCCTCTCTGGACACAGTCCCAGACGCGGATCCACGGGGAAACCGAACTGGAGTTTCTTCTTCGCCTTTCCCTGCACGTAAGCACATGCCAATTAACATGAATACGGAAGGGTCGTGTGAGAAATCAATGAAGCCATGGACTGATGCAAAAAAACTTATGTAGAAATATATATTAAGGTACTTATTAAACTCGTTTATTGAAAATGAAATTTACCGGCCGAATGTACCGTTGGAGCGTGGAAGGGCATCCTTGGTCGATCGAAGGGCTCCATCAATGCGGTATAGTGTCCGGCCGATGTCCCTGGCGGCGCCTCAACATCGACCACCTCAGTCGGGCGCATCAATCCGGCAAACGCCGGCCCTCCACCTGAGACTTTCGGCGGACCCTCCACGTTACGAGCCTCCAATACCCTCTTCTGCAGTGGGGTGCTCGCAACAAAATCCGTGTCAGCCGACGGCTCCGGATCGTCATCCTCATTCAGCAGTATCGTGTTCGGGCATTGCTCCATCCCCGTCGAGCGGGGGGCAAAGTCATCACAACCGTCCTTCCTGACGACGGTACGGGATCGTCACCCAGACCCAAAGAAACCGAGGCGAGGGCGGGGGTCCCCTCAACCGGGGGTCCCCATGAATCCTGACGAGGCCTCATTCCCATCTGTCGGACACGACCGCCTCCCGTAAATCGGGAACGCCCGCCGGCGCTACCAGTAACAGGCCGCGAGCCTGCTTCCTGCTGGCGATCCCCATCCTCATCACAGATACGCCCGCCGGCGTTTCCAGTAACAGGCCGCGAGCCTCCTTCCTGCTGGCGATCCCCCTCCTCATCACAGATACGCCCGCCGGCGTTTCCAGTAACAGGCCGCGAGCCTCCCTCCCGCTGGCGATCCCCCTCCTCATCACAGATACGCCCGCCGGCGTTTCCAACGACAGGCCTCGAGTCTCCTTCACCAGCACGCTGGCGCTTACCTCCCCCCCTTTTGTCTTCATCCCCCCCCATTGTCTCCTCCCGCGAGCCTCCATCATCCCGACTGCGCTTTTTCCCTCCCCTTCCATCTCCTCCCCCGTCCCTCTGCCCCCTCCCCCTCCTCCCTCCTCCCCATCCCCATCCCCTTTCTCCCCCTCCGCCTGCCCCCCACCCACCCCGGGCGGGTGCCCCTCAGCAATATCCTCCTCCCCCTCTTCCTCCTCCCGCTCTTCCTCCTCCCCCTCTTCCTCCTCCCCCTCTTCCTTCTCCGAGCCATCATCATCATCATCATCATCATCATCATCATCATCATCCGAATGATGATCCCCGTCGTCTTCGTCGTCCACGACCACGGCAAAGTCCATGTCGACGTCTTGCCACCCATCTTCAAGAAGCCGATATTTGATAAGTCGGACCAGGCGCTTCCACCGGCGGATATGGGCGGGTAACCCGAACACCAGCAGAACTCTGGAGGGTCCCTTCAACAGGGCCTTGGTGATCTGGTCAACCACATCCCACGCGGCATACCTCAAACGGGAGGAGGGTAAGGGTATCTGGCTGTCGACCGGAATACAGTCTTGATCCCACTCGCGCAGGTTCCTCCACTTCTCGTTGCTGTCAGCTGTCAGGTCCAGCACAGCAAACGCCTGGTCCTTCAGCTTCCCAGGAAGGTCTTCAGACCCCGTGTACAACTCGTCCACCACCTTCGTCACCACCAGATCCTTTCTTTTTTCGTTTTCCTTCCATGTCATTGTCCTGTATGCGATCCAGTCGGGTCCCATCTTCACCCCGTCCCAATAGGTGAAGGCTTCCAGCCTGTCCCACCACCCCCTCTTGGCCTTGGCAGTCCCCTCCTCCTTAGCCGCCGCCTGCACCTCCTCCTCCGCCGCCGCCTCCTGCTGTGGCACACCCAGCAGATGTTTGGTCTTCACCCCCAAATCGTCATACAAATGACGGGGGTGGGAAGCGAGCAGCCCTCTCGGGAACTTCCAGTCCTTCTGGTCGACCACTTTCCTTTTAGCCGGCGGAAGGTCCCTCAGCGTGAGAATGATCGCCCTCGTGGCCGTGACGATCACCCGCCAAAAGTCTCTGGTCAGGCGGCAGTCGGCGATGAACTTGTCGAGGTCCGTGGCGACGGTGCCCTTCAGCTTCACGCCAAACACGTGCTCCCTCACCAATACGGGGTCGAAAGTCCCGTTTAGTTGTTTGCAAGCGGCCATCAGCTCGGGGTTCTCCAGGAACTTGATGTGGGCGAATTGCTTTGCCGCCTCTATCAAATTCTTGGCGACTTCCATTATTTTTATCAGGTTGCTGGGAGGGGCCTCACAGGACATGATCGGCGCTTGGATCAGGCTGTCGAAGTACTGGAAACTCGCAAGTTCCCGATGCGCGGTGAAAATGGACAGTTCGTGCGCCTTGTCTTTAGGGCGCGTGTCAAGGAAGTCTTGCCGAGCCGCGATATCCTGTGCGATCGCCGGCTTGCCGTCGACAGCGGGCTTCAAAGGGTCCTCACACCAGAACAGCCAGCGCTGCATGAAGTTCTTCTGGTCCGGCCCCCACTTGTCCGTCTCTTCAGCCCCTCCTGCCTTGTCGCCTGCGCCGTCCCCTTCGGCCTTGGCTTGCTCTCCTTTCTGCCAAAAGGGCTTCACAATCGCCCAGATCTTGCCGTACAGAGGAGTTGGGAGAGACACGCCCTTCCCTCTCTTGACGGGTCCATATGCCTGGTAGGCCCGGTGCACATCCCCCAGCGCTGAGCCCCACGTTGCCTTGGCTTGGGCTGTGTCCTCGGCGTTCATGGCGTTCCCGAGCTGCCTGACAACTTCGATCATCTTGCCGACTTGTTCGGTAACCTGCATCCCCGTAGGGCAACAACGCGCAGAGACACATCGACAGTCCTCCCAAATAAGCACAACTCAACTGAGAACAAGAATACGACTGACAGAAACGCCGGCGGTCGCATCTTGACCAAAATATGGCATGCTAAGGTGGAACATGAAAACCCCTTATAGAAACGCCGGCGGTCGCATCTTGACCGAACTAATGGCATACTGAAATTAACACAAGAAAACCACTTATAGAAACGCCGGCGGTCGCAACCTGGCTTACCTTCTGTTCACGGATCTGCCACCAGGTCGGCAGGATGGTCTCACCCTTGAGCATCTGCACGTCCACCCCCCCGAAATTCGTCCAATCAGTTGCCCACTCCTCCAGCTTCGCCGCGGCCACGGTCTTCGTGACCTCCTGCTCCTTCCCTCCCCGCGCAACGACCCTGAGCTTTTCCGCCTTCATGAAACCATTCAGCATTGCCTGGTACCACACAGATCTTTGGTCCACCGTCATATTGTCGGTGACCAGTTCGAATTTCACCGATTTGATGAGTGTGGTAAAGTGGTTCCCGTCCAGCACGAGAAAGCCGCAAATGGCTGGCGGCAACGGTGGCTTCTTCTCGAGTGGAGCCATCTCCCAGGCGGACTTGCACAAACTGTCCAAAAGCGCGGCCTTTCTCACGTCCACGGGCTTAAGTGAGTCCAGAATATCGGCCGGTCCTGTCAGAACCGCGGTGGAAGCAGCTTCGGCCATTCCCTTGGCCGAGCTCGTTCGCAGGTAGATATCAATCTCTTTGTCAGTCATTGCGCGAGCGTAGCCAGCCTTCATTGTCCGTGCCCCCCCCATCTCCCCGAAGAGTTGCGCGAGCTGACGCTGGGTGCCTTCCTTTTTCATCCAGTCATGAAAACTGTTGGGGCACCGGTCAGCCAAAAACTGGAACGAGTACCGCCACACAGGAATCACCAGCTTGTCGTGGCCGTAGTCGGACTCCGAGTTTGCAAAAATGGTGGCGTTCTGCTCGGCTCTAGACAGATGCAAGTCTCGTGCGAGGAGCTTCTGAGGCCCCACGAACAGGTTCCTTGTCCACACCCGATTTCGATGCACCAAGGCTTTGGACATCTCATCGAGGTCCCGAGGCTGAACGGCAAGCTGCTTCCGCAACCGTTTGCCCTTCGCGATCTCATCGTTCACATCCAGGATGTCATCATCATCCTGCGACACCGGGGACTTCTCCCATTTCTCAAGCAGAGACACGGGAGCATCCGCAACCTCCACCTCCTTTCCTTTCCCCTTTCCCTTCAGCGCCTTCCCCTTGTAGGTCGCAAGTGCTTCGGAGAGTCCCTTCTGGTGTTCGTCGACGGCAGCAGTCCACGTACTATCTATTTTCATGTTCTCGCGGCGCGCGTGCTGGTCGAGGCTGATTGAGTACAGGATGGCCGCGTGGGTCGCCCTCTCGGCCTGCACGTACTGCGTTGATGCGAAAAAATCAGGAAAGCATAACCAAAAGGAATAAAGTAAATGCCGATTGAGAAACGCCGGCCGTCGCAACCTACATGAAACCTGAACCTCAACATCAAAGCCCCCCTCACGACAGAGGTATACTTACCTCGTTCCCCTTAACAATGATATGAAAAAATCAGGAAAGCATAACCGAAAGGAATAAAGTAAATGTCACACTTGAGAAACGCCGGCCGTCGCAACCTACATGAAACCTGGACCTCAAGAACAAAGCCCCCCTCACAACAGAGGTAGACTTACCTCATTCCCCTCAACCGCTGCTGCTTCAGCCGCTTTCTTCGACCCCTTCGCGATCTTCGGAGACTTGTCCCGGCGGGCATCGTGTTCCTTCAACATCTTGATCAGAGTCTTGGCGTCCGCCATCGTCACCGTCTTCAGTTTACACTTCCTCTCCTTCCCTTTGCCCTCGAACAGGTTCTCCTCCATCCACTTTATCAAGGCCTTGGCGCTCGGGATCTCCTCAGGCTGTGTGGCGCCATCGGGCGCGCACGCATTCTTCACGATCAACTCAGCGACTTGATGGAGAGTCATCATCTGGTTCCGTACCTCAGGTGGGGCTGTTTCCGTTCTCACCTCGGCCACAACCCACTTTGCCAACTTCTTCAGTTGATAAGCATCCGCTTGCTCCTTAAAGCGTGTCATTTTCGCAGTATCGCCGTCGCTTCCACCCGCGCCCTCTGACACAGGCTCACCGACAGCGATAGCCCCCTCTCCCTGGAGATTTGCCCCACCCTGACGACCGGCTTCCTGCAAGAACATTATCAACGGAAGATTTTTAATGTAAGAAAAGTGTAGAGAAACGCCGGCCGTCGTAACTCTGTCAATTGAGGACGAACCTAAACTTTCAATTTGTAAGTCAACGGTAACTTACCCTTCCCCCCTCTGCAGTGGAACCACCGTAAGATCCACTTCCCCTCCTGTCACCGCCCTCTTGCTGCTCGAACGGACTTCCCTGTAAAAATAGCAAACGCGATTGTCCATTCACAAGAAAAAAATTACTACAAAAATAAACAAGGATATACGCACGCAAACCTTTTCAATACAAGTAAACCGGAGAGGAATCTGACGCACTCATGTACCTGGGTGCTTCCCGCCATTGAGCGGGCTTCTCTTGCACCAACATCCTCTTGCCGGCCCTGCGAACATTTCAACGGAAAGTAAAAATCCGCTTAGTTGTCGGAAATGACATGTCTGGCGAATATTGCAAAAAAATGCGTATTGTATTTCACGACATCAATTTAATGGGCGGAGACTTACGAAGATCGGCCCGCCACCTTCCAAATTGCCCAGCGTCATATCGAAAACATCGAGGACTTCCCCTCCATCGACCCCCTTCCCCCTTCCCCTCTGCCGCGGCGGGGGCATATCGCCCGTCGCGACCGGCTTGGAAGTCGCGGGGGGATCCCTTGCGGTTGAGGGCACTGCGGCCGACTCGTGCACACTCTCCCCCCTCTTTTGGGCTACTGCGGCAGGCGCGGCATGGGAGGGCGCGGCGGCTACTGTCTCTGGCGCATTCTGAGCCAACCGACGCAACCTTAGCTCCTGCTGGAGCAGGGTTTCGAAACGAGGCATGAATGTGCGCTTGGAGGTATAAGGCACCTTGGCGACTTCAGGTTTGTCATTAAGGATGTCTTGGTACAGCGCGAATTGCTGTTCACGAGTGCCATTCGCGAGTCGCTCAAACCGCTCAATCTGAATCCGCTTAACCGGATCGTCCACCATCTCAAGACCACCGTGGTACTCATCCTTCCCAGTGACCGCGGCAAAGCTGACACCAGATTCCACCATTGGGGGCGGCGTGCCCTCCCTTGCACGCTTGTGAGGAGGCTGTTGTGGGGAGGCGCCTTGGGCCTGAACTGGTTGCCCTTCTGACCCTTCCCCCCTAGGGGGAGAGTCGCCGACCACCTGCGATGTAGGGCCGCCCTTTTCCATCTGCAACACAAAACAAAAAAATTGGAAAAAACATACGAGTCAGCAGGAAGATGCGCCCCACGTCGCAACTCAATACAAAAAATGCATCATTATGTCAAGGTACAAACAACGTTATAATTCAGAATGAACAGAGATTCATAACAAGAGAACGACGCACTAAAAGATGCGACCGCCGTCGCAACTTTCGTCAATTCACTCTCTATACAAACAACTCTATGTCCCTCATAAAGAATCAATTGGCAAGGAAATGCAAAAAAATTCCGTTACCACCTCCGTCGACCCATAAGTGGTTCGCGAATGGGAAATCGCTGCTGATTTTCGGTCGAGCCCTTCACGGTATTTTCGAAATCTCGAGGCAAGGTTGCGCGGAAGAGGGCCCCCCTCAATCATGCGTGCGATCGGACTGGCCATGGAAACGGATACCTGGTTCCTGGACTGCCTTGCACGGTCAACCATCTTGAAACTTCCCCGGAGAAGGAAATCAGACGTCAGACGGTTGAATATGCGAACGTCAAGATTTGACCAACCCATCATCCATTCCACCACCTTCTCCGCGGCATCATGGAAGACCTGCCTCTCATCCGCCACTCCTCGAGACCCAAACACACAATCGGCCGTGTTATCGTCGTGCCTCTTAAGGCGAATGTTCACGTCCTCTTTGTCATCATCCATTTCCGACAGCCGAATTACAGCCCTTTTGGCTCCGTCCACTCCATCCTCAAGAAGGACGTCCATCTGCGCCCCTCCCACACAATTGTTGTCAACGTATTGTTGCAAATGACGGGAAATCATGTCCTTTCCAAAAGCTACGATGTGTTCCCCACACAGACCCATGTCGGTAATTGACAGCTTTTTACATTTCCTATCCCGGCACTTCTTTTCGGGATCCTTCTCAAAAATCCGGAAAACAGCGTCCTGATATGGACGTCCCCTTATGTCGACCGTCAGACTGGACATCTGCGAAACCAGAACATACCGGCCGCGAGTAGTTTATATTATTAAAAAAAACTGGCATTTATTAAGTCATCTTCATCTATTTATGCGAGCTAAAATTTGAAGAAAATGCAACAAAGAAACGCCCTGGGGCGCAACTTCCTCAACAACCACTTTCTACGTACAAACGAATGGCAATCACATCGACTACGATTGTCACTACATACGAATGTCCAGACAATATAATGTGTATGTAGAGGGGGGGCATTCAAGACCAGAGAAACGCCGGCGGGCGCAACTCATATCAATATAGACTGTCCCGCGACTCGTTCCACTCTCTGCAGGTTTTGCAACAACCGATCGAGCGAACTCTCGGAACCTCTTTCGCCGCCATTTCATCGACACGAGCGAACATCTCTTCTTTGGCGGCCACCAACTTTGCCTCCTTGTTGCCGGTGTCAGGATAGATTTCGGACCTCCTCGTCTTCATCGGGGCCACTCTCTCCAAATACTCTGCACACAGAGAATCCTGCTCCTCCTCCACAATCGCCTTCACGCCGGATACAATCGCTTTGGCTTTTGTTTCCACGCGAAAATCGAACTCTCGTTGAGTTATCAGCGGAATGTCGGCGAGTGCAAAACACATACGCCGATAAAGTTCGCTTACATCCGTGTCACGCGAGTCGGCAAAAGGTGTCGTCATCAAAAAGCATCTCAAGCTACTCCAACCATTTTCTTGGGCGCCGGCAACGTAGCCTCCCTTTGCCAAGTCCGCACCTGTCGCGGAGTCTTTGACTATCCAATCTTCAAGGAAGTACTCGTCTCCCCTGGTGAAATCAAAATTTACACCCACGACCTCTCCGACAGTCATGTCCAGGCGAAGTCGCAGGGCCCCCCCGCCAATCCAGGTCCGAGGGCGCCCGCCATTCCAAGTCCGCGACTGAGGGCATTTTCGATGTGACGAGAATGTTCTTCGTGCTTTCGGCAATACAAGTCAAATCCGAGAGCGGTTTTCTTGCAAGTGGACACATCACACTTGCGCGGCGCCCCTATTGAGCGAGCAACACTCTGAATGACAGTGGCAACCGCTTGGTGTTGTTGAAGTCGTTGCCAATCCTCCATCAGGAGGTGACTAGACGAATCGGACGAATCTTCCGTCGAACCGGACATCTGCGACAAGTTACGATAACATACCGGCCCCGGAAAATAAAATTCAAAAAACGTTTTGAAATTTTTTTATTGTACTTGTTTATTAATACGAAGGTTTAAATTTGGCGCAAAGAAACGCCCCAAGGCGCAACTTGTCGAACAGCAATATGGCGATAAAACATTATCTATTCAATGTGCGATTGATGTGCTGAAACCTTCCAGACTTTGACACTGTCCGGTATCACCGGACTCGGACGAGGAGTCGAGTCGGAAGCGAGCCAGTAATCCTCGACTATTTTTTTGATGTACAATGGAAGACTCCTTCCATTATGTCGAAGTGTGTCGGTCCTTTGCCTTTTGGCCAAACTCTCCTTAACCTCCACCATTTCCTGCGCGTAGGAGGAAAATGATACGTTATAAACATTAAACATTAAACATTAAATATAACATCATATAAACAAGTTATTACTCTACATTTCAAGTTTTTCTAAGAGGCAGAGCCGTCGTGGAAGTTGAAGGAGAAGTCGACATCAGACCCCATAGTTTTATCCAGTATCGTCGTCACGTTAACCCCCCACTTCACCCCTGCCAGCACCTCCCTCGCTTGCCTCAGACGTTCGCATCTATCCTTATGCCTACTCCAGTCCGCACGCTGGCACTCCTCACTGCAATATCTGGCATCCCTACATCCTCTACACCACTTGATATGAGGTCCTGTTTCGCACCCACACCCCTCCTTGGAGCACTTTCGCGTACTACGCATGCGATCCCCATCCCTCACGATCGGGTCAGAGAGCAAGAAAAAGTTCATGTTGAGGGGTACTGCCCCTACACATGCATCAGCCCTCACGCGCAGAGAATGCGTAACATTCGGGTAAAATGCGCGCCCGTAGGTGCACCCAAGCTGAGCCCCTTCCTCTTCCCCCAACTCTATCTTTGGCCCCTTTGTAATGAACGACACCAAAAGGCGGAACTCCGTCCTTGGGTCTATGGGCACTCTTAGATCCATCTGTGGTCTGAAAAAACCCTCTTGAATACAGAAGTTCATATCAGCTAGCTGGGCGTACATAATTCTCTCCATTTGGCTGAACGAATCAAACGCCAATAAAACGGCCAAGTGGCGGCCTGTCCTCTCCTGCGCGACTCGAACTTCCTCGAATATGACACGCGACAGAAAGCGAACTTGTTTGAAAACGTTTTGAAGGACGCTTCCGTAGACTTCATTCACGATCTCGGACTCCATCTTTTTCAGGGAAAAAACGAACAAAAAAATTCATAAACATTAATTTATTATTTTATAATAACAAGTTACTATTCCTCGGAATAGTTTTTTTTTATCCATTCCACAAACGCGTTTGTCACAAACACCTTCCATGCTTTCTCAAGAACTTGTCCCCCTGATGTTTTTGAGTATTCAAACTCGTCATCCGAAGAAACCAACTCCGGCACATCCTCCGAGAGGGTCTCTAAATTGTCATCGGCTTTCCTTTTGCGCTTGTGGTTTCCGAAGCATTTTTTTTGTTCTTCTTCTGACATTTGTTCTGCAACCATGGAGTCATTTCGAGGGGGGTGTGGTTTAACGGGTGCAGATTTAAAGTAATTTGTTTTAGGTGAACGATGGTAAAAACTTCATTAGATATTTTAAACGAACGAGAAGCAACAGAAACGACGGCGGGCGTAACTATCATGGGAAACTTTGATATCACAAGATCACAATGGACACGAACGCGCTGCAACTTTCACGACATATTCTTCGACATCGAAAATAAAAAAGAAACGACGGCGGGCGTAACTATCATGAAACATTGATCTTACAAGAAGCTGACGGGGATGCAACTTTCACGACAAACACTTCGACATCGAAGATGCAAAAGAAACGACGGCGGGCGTAACTATCATGGAAAGATTGAGCTTACAAGATGACAAGTTAACTGACGGGGGTGCATCTTTCCCGAGATATATTTCGACATCGAAAAGGCAAAAGAAACGACGGCGGGCGTAACTAGCACAACCAATGTTGGTCATGTGCTCTTCCAGTAAGACAAGAAACGACGGCGGGCGTAACTATCACACGGTCCAGGAAGAGTGACGTTGGCAGAATTATGGTGTTTGTAAAAGGGGGGGGGGTAAGAGGGAGAGGGAGAGGAGGGAGAGAGAGAGGGAGGGAGAGAGAGAGAGAGAGGGGGAGAGGGAGAGAGAGAGAGAGAGAGAGAGAGAGAGAGAGAGAGAGAGAGAGAGAGAGAGAGAGAGAGAGAGAGAGAGAGAGAGAGAGAGAGAGAGAGAGAGAGAGAGAGAGAGAGAGAGAGAGAGGAGGGAGGGAGGGGGAGGGAGGGAGGAGGGAGGGAGGGAGGGAGGGAGGGAGGGAGGGAGGGAGAGGGAGAGGGAGGGAGAGGGAGAGGGAGAGGGAGAGGGAGAGGGAGGGAGAGGGAGAGGGAGGGGAGAGAGGGAGAGGGAGAGGGAGAGGGAGAGGGAGAGGGAGAGGGAGAGAGGGGAGGAGAGGGAGAGGGAGGGGAGAGGGAGAGGGAGAGGGAGAGGGAGAGGAGAGGGAGAGGGAGGGAGAGGGAGAGGGAGAGGGAGAGGAGAGGAGAGGGAGAGGAGGGAGAGAGAGGGAGAGGGAGAGGAGGAGAGGGAGAGGGAGAGGGAGAGGGAGAGGGAGAGGGAGAGGAGAGGGAGAGGGAGAGGGAGAGGGAGAGGGAGAGGGAGAGGGAGAGGGAGAGGGAGAGGAGAGGGAGAGGAGAGG
>RPFO01000140.1:0-22317 GCA_009746045.1 Mesostigma viride | reverse complement strand
AGTGATCACGCGCCACCGGAGGAATCGCGCGCCATCCACCCAAGTGATCACGCGCCACCGAGGATCGCGCGCCATCCACCAAGTGATCACGCGCCACCGGAGGAATCGCGCGCCATCCACCCAAGTGATCACGCGCCACCGGAGGAATCGCGCGCCATCCACCCAAGTGATCACGCGCCACCGGAGGAATCGCGCGCCATCCACCCAAGTGATCACGCTGCCACCGGAGGAATCGCGCGCCATCCACCCAAGTGATCACGCGCCACCGGAGGAATCGCGCGCCATCCACCCAAGTGATCACGCGCCACCGGAGGAATCGCGCGCCATCCACCCAAGTGATCACGCGCCACGGAGGAAATCGCGCGCCATCCACCAAGTGATCACGCGCCACCGGAGGAATCGCGCGCCATCCACCCAAGTGATCACGCGCCACCGGAGGAATCGCGCGCCATCCACCCAAGTGATCACGCGCCCACCGGAGGAATCGCGCGCCATCCACCCAAGTGATCACGCGCCACCGGAGGAATCGCGCGCCATCCACCCAAGTGATTCACGCGCCACCGGAGGAATCGCGCGCCATCCACCCAAGTGATCACGCGCCACCGGAGGAATCGCGCGCCATCCACCCAAGTGATCACGCGCCACCGGAGGAATCGCGCGCCATCCACCCAAGTGATCACGCGCCACCGGAGGAATCGCGCCATCCACCCAAGTGATCACGCGCCACCGGAGGAATCGCGCGCCAATCCACCCAAGTGATCACGCGCCACCGGAGGAATCGCGCGCCATCCACCCAAGTGATCACGCGCACCGGAGGAATCGCGCGCCATCCACCCAAGTGATCACGCGCCACCGGAGGAATCGCGCGCCATCCACCCAAGTGATCACGCGCCACCGGAGGAATCGCGCGCCATCCACCCAAGTGATCACGCGCCACCGGAGGAATCGCGCGCCATCCACCCAAGTGATCACGCGCCACCGGAGGAATCGCGCGCCACCACCCAAGTGATCACGCGCCACCGGAGGAATCGCGCGCCATCCACCACAAGTGATCACGCGCCACCGGAGGAATCGCGCGCCATCCACCCAAGTGATCACGCGCCACCGGAGGAATCGCGCGCCATCCACCCAAGTGATCACGCGCCACCGGAGGAATCGCGCGCCATCCACCCAAGTGATCACGCGCCACCGGAGGAATCGCGCGCCATCCACCCAAGTGATCACGCGCACCGGAGAATCGCGCGCCATCCACCCAAGTGATCACGCGCCACCGGAGGAATCGCGCGCCATCCACCCAAGTGATCACGCGCCACCGGAGGAATCGCGCGCCATCCACCCAAGTGATCACGCGCCACCGGAGGAATCGCGCGCCATCCACCCAAGTGATCACGCGCCACCGGAGAATCGCGCGCCATCCACCCAAGTGATCACGCGCCACCGGAGGAATCGCGCGCCATCCACCAAGTGATCACGCGCCACCGGAGGAATCGCGCGCCATCCACCCAAGTGATCACGCGCCACCGGAGGAATCGCGCGCCATCCACCCAAGTGATCACGCGCCACCGGAGGAATCGCGCGCCATCCACCCAAGTGATCACGCGCCACCGAGGAATCGCGCGCCATCCACCCAAGTGATCACGCGCCACCGGAGGAATCGCGCGCCATCCACCCAAGTGATCACGCGCCACCGGAGGAATCGCGCGCCATCCACCCAAGTGATCACGCGCCACCGGAGGATCGCGCGCCATCCACCCAAGTGATCACGCCACCGGAGGAATCGCGCGCCATCCACCCAAGTGATCACGCGCCACCGGAGGAATCGCGCGCCATCCACCCAAGTGATCACGCGCCACCGGAGGAATCGCGCGCCATCCACCCAAGTGATCACGCGCCACCGGAGGAATCGCGCGCCATCCACCCAAGTGATCACGCGCCACCGGAGGAATCGCGCGCCATCCACCCAAGTGATCACGCGCCACCGGAGGAATCGCGCGCCATCCACCCAAGTGATCACGCGCCACCGGAGGAATCGCGCGCCATCCACCCAAGTGATCACGCGCCACCGGAGGAATCGCGCGCCATCCACCCAAGTGATCACGCGCCACCGGAGGAATCGCGCGCCATCCACCCAAGTGATCACGCGCCACCGGAGGAATCGCGCGCCATCCACCCAAGTGATCACGCGCCACCGGAGGAATCGCGCGCCATCCACCCAAGTGATCACGCGCCACCGGAGGAATCGCGCGCCATCCACCCAAGTGATCACGCGCCACCGGAGGAATCGCGCGCCATCCACCCAAGTGATCACGCGCCACCGGAGGAATCGCGCGCCATCCACCCAAGTGATCACGCGCCACCGGAGGAATCGCGCGCCATCCACCCAAGTGATCACGCGCCACCGGAGGAATCGCGCGCCATCCACCCAAGTGATCACGCGCCACCGGAGGAATCGCGCGCCATCCACCCAAGTGATCACGCGCCACCGGAGGAATCGCGCGCCATCCACCCAAGTGATCACGCGCCACCGGAGGAATCGCGCGCCATCCACCCAAGTGATCACGCGCCACCGGAGGAATCGCGCGCCATCCACCCAAGTGATCACGCGCCACCGGAGGAATCGCGCGCCATCCACCCAAGTGATCACGCGCCACCGGAGGAATCGCGCGCCATCCACCCAAGTGATCACGCGCCACCGGAGGAATCGCGCGCCATCCACCCAAGTGATCACGCGCCACCGGAGGAATCGCGCGCCATCCACCCAAGTGATCACGCGCCACCGGAGGAATCGCGCGCCATCCACCCAAGTGATCACGCGCCACCGGAGGAATCGCGCGCCATCCACCCAAGTGATCACGCGCCACCGGAGGAATCGCGCGCCATCCACCCAAGTGATCACGCGCCACCGGAGGAATCGCGCGCCATCCACCCAAGTGATCACGCGCCACCGGAGGAATCGCGCGCCATCCACCCAAGTGATCACGCGCCACCGGAGGAATCGCGCGCCATCCACCCAAGTGATCACGCGCCACCGGAGGAATCGCGCGCCATCCACCCAAGTGATCACGCGCCACCGGAGGAATCGCGCGCCATCCACCCAAGTGATCACGCGCCACCGGAGGAATCGCGCGCCATCCACCCAAGTGATCACGCGCCACCGGAGGAATCGCGCGCCATCCACCCAAGTGATCACGCGCCACCGGAGGAATCGCGCGCCATCCACCCAAGTGATCACGCGCCACCGGAGGAATCGCGCGCCATCCACCCAAGTGATCACGCGCCACCGGAGGAATCGCGCGCCATCCACCCAAGTGATCACGCGCCACCGGAGGAATCGCGCGCCATCCACCCAAGTGATCACGCGCCACCGGAGGAATCGCGCGCCATCCACCCAAGTGATCACGCGCCACCGGAGGAATCGCGCGCCATCCACCCAAGTGATCACGCGCCACCGGAGGAATCGCGCGCCATCCACCCAAGTGATCACGCGCCACCGGAGGAATCGCGCGCCATCCACCCAAGTGATCACGCGCCACCGGAGGAATCGCGCGCCATCCACCCAAGTGATCACGCGCCACCGGAGGAATCGCGCGCCATCCACCCAAGTGATCACGCGCCACCGGAGGAATCGCGCGCCATCCACCCAAGTGATCACGCGCCACCGGAGGAATCGCGCGCCATCCACCCAAGTGATCACGCGCCACCGGAGGAATCGCGCGCCATCCACCCAAGTGATCACGCGCCACCGGAGGAATCGCGCGCCATCCACCCAAGTGATCACGCGCCACCGGAGGAATCGCGCGCCATCCACCCAAGTGATCACGCGCCACCGGAGGAATCGCGCGCCATCCACCCAAGTGATCACGCGCCACCGGAGGAATCGCGCGCCATCCACCCAAGTGATCACGCGCCACCGGAGGAATCGCGCGCCATCCACCCAAGTGATCACGCGCCACCGGAGGAATCGCGCGCCATCCACCCAAGTGATCACGCGCCACCGGAGGAATCGCGCGCCATCCACCCAAGTGATCACGCGCCACCGGAGGAATCGCGCGCCATCCACCCAAGTGATCACGCGCCACCGGAGGAATCGCGCGCCATCCACCCAAGTGATCACGCGCCACCGGAGGAATCGCGCGCCATCCACCCAAGTGATCACGCGCCACCGGAGGAATCGCGCGCCATCCACCCAAGTGATCACGCGCCACCGGAGGAATCGCGCGCCATCCACCCAAGTGATCACGCGCCACCGGAGGAATCGCGCGCCATCCACCCAAGTGATCACGCGCCACCGGAGGAATCGCGCGCCATCCACCCAAGTGATCACGCGCCACCGGAGGAATCGCGCGCCATCCACCCAAGTGATCACGCGCCACCGGAGGAATCGCGCGCCATCCACCCAAGTGATCACGCGCCACCGGAGGAATCGCGCGCCATCCACCCAAGTGATCACGCGCCACCGGAGGAATCGCGCGCCATCCACCCAAGTGATCACGCGCCACCGGAGGAATCGCGCGCCATCCACCCAAGTGATCACGCGCCACCGGAGGAATCGCGCGCCATCCACCCAAGTGATCACGCGCCACCGGAGGAATCGCGCGCCATCCACCCAAGTGATCACGCGCCACCGGAGGAATCGCGCGCCATCCACCCAAGTGATCACGCGCCACCGGAGGAATCGCGCGCCATCCACCCAAGTGATCACGCGCCACCGGAGGAATCGCGCGCCATCCACCCAAGTGATCACGCGCCACCGGAGGAATCGCGCGCCATCCACCCAAGTGATCACGCGCCACCGGAGGAATCGCGCGCCATCCACCCAAGTGATCACGCGCCACCGGAGGAATCGCGCGCCATCCACCCAAGTGATCACGCGCCACCGGAGGAATCGCGCGCCATCCACCCAAGTGATCACGCGCCACCGGAGGAATCGCGCGCCATCCACCCAAGTGATCACGCGCCACCGGAGGAATCGCGCGCCATCCACCCAAGTGATCACGCGCCACCGGAGGAATCGCGCGCCATCCACCCAAGTGATCACGCGCCACCGGAGGAATCGCGCGCCATCCACCCAAGTGATCACGCGCCACCGGAGGAATCGCGCGCCATCCACCCAAGTGATCACGCGCCACCGGAGGAATCGCGCGCCATCCACCCAAGTGATCACGCGCCACCGGAGGAATCGCGCGCCATCCACCCAAGTGATCACGCGCCACCGGAGGAATCGCGCGCCATCCACCCAAGTGATCACGCGCCACCGGAGGAATCGCGCGCCATCCACCCAAGTGATCACGCGCCACCGGAGGAATCGCGCGCCATCCACCCAAGTGATCACGCGCCACCGGAGGAATCGCGCGCCATCCACCCAAGTGATCACGCGCCACCGGAGGAATCGCGCGCCATCCACCCAAGTGATCACGCGCCACCGGAGGAATCGCGCGCCATCCACCCAAGTGATCACGCGCCACCGGAGGAATCGCGCGCCATCCACCCAAGTGATCACGCGCCACCGGAGGAATCGCGCGCCATCCACCCAAGTGATCACGCGCCACCGGAGGAATCGCGCGCCATCCACCCAAGTGATCACGCGCCACCGGAGGAATCGCGCGCCATCCACCCAAGTGATCACGCGCCACCGGAGGAATCGCGCGCCATCCACCCAAGTGATCACGCGCCACCGGAGGAATCGCGCGCCATCCACCCAAGTGATCACGCGCCACCGGAGGAATCGCGCGCCATCCACCCAAGTGATCACGCGCCACCGGAGGAATCGCGCGCCATCCACCCAAGTGATCACGCGCCACCGGAGGAATCGCGCGCCATCCACCCAAGTGATCACGCGCCACCGGAGGAATCGCGCGCCATCCACCCAAGTGATCACGCGCCACCGGAGGAATCGCGCGCCATCCACCCAAGTGATCACGCGCCACCGGAGGAATCGCGCGCCATCCACCCAAGTGATCACGCGCCACCGGAGGAATCGCGCGCCATCCACCCAAGTGATCACGCGCCACCGGAGGAATCGCGCGCCATCCACCCAAGTGATCACGCGCCACCGGAGGAATCGCGCGCCATCCACCCAAGTGATCACGCGCCACCGGAGGAATCGCGCGCCATCCACCCAAGTGATCACGCGCCACCGGAGGAATCGCGCGCCATCCACCCAAGTGATCACGCGCCACCGGAGGAATCGCGCGCCATCCACCCAAGTGATCACGCGCCACCGGAGGAATCGCGCGCCATCCACCCAAGTGATCACGCGCCACCGGAGGAATCGCGCGCCATCCACCCAAGTGATCACGCGCCACCGGAGGAATCGCGCGCCATCCACCCAAGTGATCACGCGCCACCGGAGGAATCGCGCGCCATCCACCCAAGTGATCACGCGCCACCGGAGGAATCGCGCGCCATCCACCCAAGTGATCACGCGCCACCGGAGGAATCGCGCGCCATCCACCCAAGTGATCACGCGCCACCGGAGGAATCGCGCGCCATCCACCCAAGTGATCACGCGCCACCGGAGGAATCGCGCGCCATCCACCCAAGTGATCACGCGCCACCGGAGGAATCGCGCGCCATCCACCCAAGTGATCACGCGCCACCGGAGGAATCGCGCGCCATCCACCCAAGTGATCACGCGCCACCGGAGGAATCGCGCGCCATCCACCCAAGTGATCACGCGCCACCGGAGGAATCGCGCGCCATCCACCCAAGTGATCACGCGCCACCGGAGGAATCGCGCGCCATCCACCCAAGTGATCACGCGCCACCGGAGGAATCGCGCGCCATCCACCCAAGTGATCACGCGCCACCGGAGGAATCGCGCGCCATCCACCCAAGTGATCACGCGCCACCGGAGGAATCGCGCGCCATCCACCCAAGTGATCACGCGCCACCGGAGGAATCGCGCGCCATCCACCCAAGTGATCACGCGCCACCGGAGGAATCGCGCGCCATCCACCCAAGTGATCACGCGCCACCGGAGGAATCGCGCGCCATCCACCCAAGTGATCACGCGCCACCGGAGGAATCGCGCGCCATCCACCCAAGTGATCACGCGCCACCGGAGGAATCGCGCGCCATCCACCCAAGTGATCACGCGCCACCGGAGGAATCGCGCGCCATCCACCCAAGTGATCACGCGCCACCGGAGGAATCGCGCGCCATCCACCCAAGTGATCACGCGCCACCGGAGGAATCGCGCGCCATCCACCCAAGTGATCACGCGCCACCGGAGGAATCGCGCGCCATCCACCCAAGTGATCACGCGCCACCGGAGGAATCGCGCGCCATCCACCCAAGTGATCACGCGCCACCGGAGGAATCGCGCGCCATCCACCCAAGTGATCACGCGCCACCGGAGGAATCGCGCGCCATCCACCCAAGTGATCACGCGCCACCGGAGGAATCGCGCGCCATCCACCCAAGTGATCACGCGCCACCGGAGGAATCGCGCGCCATCCACCCAAGTGATCACGCGCCACCGGAGGAATCGCGCGCCATCCACCCAAGTGATCACGCGCCACCGGAGGAATCGCGCGCCATCCACCCAAGTGATCACGCGCCACCGGAGGAATCGCGCGCCATCCACCCAAGTGATCACGCGCCACCGGAGGAATCGCGCGCCATCCACCCAAGTGATCACGCGCCACCGGAGGAATCGCGCGCCATCCACCCAAGTGATCACGCGCCACCGGAGGAATCGCGCGCCATCCACCCAAGTGATCACGCGCCACCGGAGGAATCGCGCGCCATCCACCCAAGTGATCACGCGCCACCGGAGGAATCGCGCGCCATCCACCCAAGTGATCACGCGCCACCGGAGGAATCGCGCGCCATCCACCCAAGTGATCACGCGCCACCGGAGGAATCGCGCGCCATCCACCCAAGTGATCACGCGCCACCGGAGGAATCGCGCGCCATCCACCCAAGTGATCACGCGCCACCGGAGGAATCGCGCGCCATCCACCCAAGTGATCACGCGCCACCGGAGGAATCGCGCGCCATCCACCCAAGTGATCACGCGCCACCGGAGGAATCGCGCGCCATCCACCCAAGTGATCACGCGCCACCGGAGGAATCGCGCGCCATCCACCCAAGTGATCACGCGCCACCGGAGGAATCGCGCGCCATCCACCCAAGTGATCACGCGCCACCGGAGGAATCGCGCGCCATCCACCCAAGTGATCACGCGCCACCGGAGGAATCGCGCGCCATCCACCCAAGTGATCACGCGCCACCGGAGGAATCGCGCGCCATCCACCCAAGTGATCACGCGCCACCGGAGGAATCGCGCGCCATCCACCCAAGTGATCACGCGCCACCGGAGGAATCGCGCGCCATCCACCCAAGTGATCACGCGCCACCGGAGGAATCGCGCGCCATCCACCCAAGTGATCACGCGCCACCGGAGGAATCGCGCGCCATCCACCCAAGTGATCACGCGCCACCGGAGGAATCGCGCGCCATCCACCCAAGTGATCACGCGCCACCGGAGGAATCGCGCGCCATCCACCCAAGTGATCACGCGCCACCGGAGGAATCGCGCGCCATCCACCCAAGTGATCACGCGCCACCGGAGGAATCGCGCGCCATCCACCCAAGTGATCACGCGCCACCGGAGGAATCGCGCGCCATCCACCCAAGTGATCACGCGCCACCGGAGGAATCGCGCGCCATCCACCCAAGTGATCACGCGCCACCGGAGGAATCGCGCGCCATCCACCCAAGTGATCACGCGCCACCGGAGGAATCGCGCGCCATCCACCCAAGTGATCACGCGCCACCGGAGGAATCGCGCGCCATCCACCCAAGTGATCACGCGCCACCGGAGGAATCGCGCGCCATCCACCCAAGTGATCACGCGCCACCGGAGGAATCGCGCGCCATCCACCCAAGTGATCACGCGCCACCGGAGGAATCGCGCGCCATCCACCCAAGTGATCACGCGCCACCGGAGGAATCGCGCGCCATCCACCCAAGTGATCACGCGCCACCGGAGGAATCGCGCGCCATCCACCCAAGTGATCACGCGCCACCGGAGGAATCGCGCGCCATCCACCCAAGTGATCACGCGCCACCGGAGGAATCGCGCGCCATCCACCCAAGTGATCACGCGCCACCGGAGGAATCGCGCGCCATCCACCCAAGTGATCACGCGCCACCGGAGGAATCGCGCGCCATCCACCCAAGTGATCACGCGCCACCGGAGGAATCGCGCGCCATCCACCCAAGTGATCACGCGCCACCGGAGGAATCGCGCGCCATCCACCCAAGTGATCACGCGCCACCGGAGGAATCGCGCGCCATCCACCCAAGTGATCACGCGCCACCGGAGGAATCGCGCGCCATCCACCCAAGTGATCACGCGCCACCGGAGGAATCGCGCGCCATCCACCCAAGTGATCACGCGCCACCGGAGGAATCGCGCGCCATCCACCCAAGTGATCACGCGCCACCGGAGGAATCGCGCGCCATCCACCCAAGTGATCACGCGCCACCGGAGGAATCGCGCGCCATCCACCCAAGTGATCACGCGCCACCGGAGGAATCGCGCGCCATCCACCCAAGTGATCACGCGCCACCGGAGGAATCGCGCGCCATCCACCCAAGTGATCACGCGCCACCGGAGGAATCGCGCGCCATCCACCCAAGTGATCACGCGCCACCGGAGGAATCGCGCGCCATCCACCCAAGTGATCACGCGCCACCGGAGGAATCGCGCGCCATCCACCCAAGTGATCACGCGCCACCGGAGGAATCGCGCGCCATCCACCCAAGTGATCACGCGCCACCGGAGGAATCGCGCGCCATCCACCCAAGTGATCACGCGCCACCGGAGGAATCGCGCGCCATCCACCCAAGTGATCACGCGCCACCGGAGGAATCGCGCGCCATCCACCCAAGTGATCACGCGCCACCGGAGGAATCGCGCGCCATCCACCCAAGTGATCACGCGCCACCGGAGGAATCGCGCGCCATCCACCCAAGTGATCACGCGCCACCGGAGGAATCGCGCGCCATCCACCCAAGTGATCACGCGCCACCGGAGGAATCGCGCGCCATCCACCCAAGTGATCACGCGCCACCGGAGGAATCGCGCGCCATCCACCCAAGTGATCACGCGCCACCGGAGGAATCGCGCGCCATCCACCCAAGTGATCACGCGCCACCGGAGGAATCGCGCGCCATCCACCCAAGTGATCACGCGCCACCGGAGGAATCGCGCGCCATCCACCCAAGTGATCACGCGCCACCGGAGGAATCGCGCGCCATCCACCCAAGTGATCACGCGCCACCGGAGGAATCGCGCGCCATCCACCCAAGTGATCACGCGCCACCGGAGGAATCGCGCGCCATCCACCCAAGTGATCACGCGCCACCGGAGGAATCGCGCGCCATCCACCCAAGTGATCACGCGCCACCGGAGGAATCGCGCGCCATCCACCCAAGTGATCACGCGCCACCGGAGGAATCGCGCGCCATCCACCCAAGTGATCACGCGCCACCGGAGGAATCGCGCGCCATCCACCCAAGTGATCACGCGCCACCGGAGGAATCGCGCGCCATCCACCCAAGTGATCACGCGCCACCGGAGGAATCGCGCGCCATCCACCCAAGTGATCACGCGCCACCGGAGGAATCGCGCGCCATCCACCCAAGTGATCACGCGCCACCGGAGGAATCGCGCGCCATCCACCCAAGTGATCACGCGCCACCGGAGGAATCGCGCGCCATCCACCCAAGTGATCACGCGCCACCGGAGGAATCGCGCGCCATCCACCCAAGTGATCACGCGCCACCGGAGGAATCGCGCGCCATCCACCCAAGTGATCACGCGCCACCGGAGGAATCGCGCGCCATCCACCCAAGTGATCACGCGCCACCGGAGGAATCGCGCGCCATCCACCCAAGTGATCACGCGCCACCGGAGGAATCGCGCGCCATCCACCCAAGTGATCACGCGCCACCGGAGGAATCGCGCGCCATCCACCCAAGTGATCACGCGCCACCGGAGGAATCGCGCGCCATCCACCCAAGTGATCACGCGCCACCGGAGGAATCGCGCGCCATCCACCCAAGTGATCACGCGCCACCGGAGGAATCGCGCGCCATCCACCCAAGTGATCACGCGCCACCGGAGGAATCGCGCGCCATCCACCCAAGTGATCACGCGCCACCGGAGGAATCGCGCGCCATCCACCCAAGTGATCACGCGCCACCGGAGGAATCGCGCGCCATCCACCCAAGTGATCACGCGCCACCGGAGGAATCGCGCGCCATCCACCCAAGTGATCACGCGCCACCGGAGGAATCGCGCGCCATCCACCCAAGTGATCACGCGCCACCGGAGGAATCGCGCGCCATCCACCCAAGTGATCACGCGCCACCGGAGGAATCGCGCGCCATCCACCCAAGTGATCACGCGCCACCGGAGGAATCGCGCGCCATCCACCCAAGTGATCACGCGCCACCGGAGGAATCGCGCGCCATCCACCCAAGTGATCACGCGCCACCGGAGGAATCGCGCGCCATCCACCCAAGTGATCACGCGCCACCGGAGGAATCGCGCGCCATCCACCCAAGTGATCACGCGCCACCGGAGGAATCGCGCGCCATCCACCCAAGTGATCACGCGCCACCGGAGGAATCGCGCGCCATCCACCCAAGTGATCACGCGCCACCGGAGGAATCGCGCGCCATCCACCCAAGTGATCACGCGCCACCGGAGGAATCGCGCGCCATCCACCCAAGTGATCACGCGCCACCGGAGGAATCGCGCGCCATCCACCCAAGTGATCACGCGCCACCGGAGGAATCGCGCGCCATCCACCCAAGTGATCACGCGCCACCGGAGGAATCGCGCGCCATCCACCCAAGTGATCACGCGCCACCGGAGGAATCGCGCGCCATCCACCCAAGTGATCACGCGCCACCGGAGGAATCGCGCGCCATCCACCCAAGTGATCACGCGCCACCGGAGGAATCGCGCGCCATCCACCCAAGTGATCACGCGCCACCGGAGGAATCGCGCGCCATCCACCCAAGTGATCACGCGCCACCGGAGGAATCGCGCGCCATCCACCCAAGTGATCACGCGCCACCGGAGGAATCGCGCGCCATCCACCCAAGTGATCACGCGCCACCGGAGGAATCGCGCGCCATCCACCCAAGTGATCACGCGCCACCGGAGGAATCGCGCGCCATCCACCCAAGTGATCACGCGCCACCGGAGGAATCGCGCGCCATCCACCCAAGTGATCACGCGCCACCGGAGGAATCGCGCGCCATCCACCCAAGTGATCACGCGCCACCGGAGGAATCGCGCGCCATCCACCCAAGTGATCACGCGCCACCGGAGGAATCGCGCGCCATCCACCCAAGTGATCACGCGCCACCGGAGGAATCGCGCGCCATCCACCCAAGTGATCACGCGCCACCGGAGGAATCGCGCGCCATCCACCCAAGTGATCACGCGCCACCGGAGGAATCGCGCGCCATCCACCCAAGTGATCACGCGCCACCGGAGGAATCGCGCGCCATCCACCCAAGTGATCACGCGCCACCGGAGGAATCGCGCGCCATCCACCCAAGTGATCACGCGCCACCGGAGGAATCGCGCGCCATCCACCCAAGTGATCACGCGCCACCGGAGGAATCGCGCGCCATCCACCCAAGTGATCACGCGCCACCGGAGGAATCGCGCGCCATCCACCCAAGTGATCACGCGCCACCGGAGGAATCGCGCGCCATCCACCCAAGTGATCACGCGCCACCGGAGGAATCGCGCGCCATCCACCCAAGTGATCACGCGCCACCGGAGGAATCGCGCGCCATCCACCCAAGTGATCACGCGCCACCGGAGGAATCGCGCGCCATCCACCCAAGTGATCACGCGCCACCGGAGGAATCGCGCGCCATCCACCCAAGTGATCACGCGCCACCGGAGGAATCGCGCGCCATCCACCCAAGTGATCACGCGCCACCGGAGGAATCGCGCGCCATCCACCCAAGTGATCACGCGCCACCGGAGGAATCGCGCGCCATCCACCCAAGTGATCACGCGCCACCGGAGGAATCGCGCGCCATCCACCCAAGTGATCACGCGCCACCGGAGGAATCGCGCGCCATCCACCCAAGTGATCACGCGCCACCGGAGGAATCGCGCGCCATCCACCCAAGTGATCACGCGCCACCGGAGGAATCGCGCGCCATCCACCCAAGTGATCACGCGCCACCGGAGGAATCGCGCGCCATCCACCCAAGTGATCACGCGCCACCGGAGGAATCGCGCGCCATCCACCCAAGTGATCACGCGCCACCGGAGGAATCGCGCGCCATCCACCCAAGTGATCACGCGCCACCGGAGGAATCGCGCGCCATCCACCCAAGTGATCACGCGCCACCGGAGGAATCGCGCGCCATCCACCCAAGTGATCACGCGCCACCGGAGGAATCGCGCGCCATCCACCCAAGTGATCACGCGCCACCGGAGGAATCGCGCGCCATCCACCCAAGTGATCACGCGCCACCGGAGGAATCGCGCGCCATCCACCCAAGTGATCACGCGCCACCGGAGGAATCGCGCGCCATCCACCCAAGTGATCACGCGCCACCGGAGGAATCGCGCGCCATCCACCCAAGTGATCACGCGCCACCGGAGGAATCGCGCGCCATCCACCCAAGTGATCACGCGCCACCGGAGGAATCGCGCGCCATCCACCCAAGTGATCACGCGCCACCGGAGGAATCGCGCGCCATCCACCCAAGTGATCACGCGCCACCGGAGGAATCGCGCGCCATCCACCCAAGTGATCACGCGCCACCGGAGGAATCGCGCGCCATCCACCCAAGTGATCACGCGCCACCGGAGGAATCGCGCGCCATCCACCCAAGTGATCACGCGCCACCGGAGGAATCGCGCGCCATCCACCCAAGTGATCACGCGCCACCGGAGGAATCGCGCGCCATCCACCCAAGTGATCACGCGCCACCGGAGGAATCGCGCGCCATCCACCCAAGTGATCACGCGCCACCGGAGGAATCGCGCGCCATCCACCCAAGTGATCACGCGCCACCGGAGGAATCGCGCGCCATCCACCCAAGTGATCACGCGCCACCGGAGGAATCGCGCGCCATCCACCCAAGTGATCACGCGCCACCGGAGGAATCGCGCGCCATCCACCCAAGTGATCACGCGCCACCGGAGGAATCGCGCGCCATCCACCCAAGTGATCACGCGCCACCGGAGGAATCGCGCGCCATCCACCCAAGTGATCACGCGCCACCGGAGGAATCGCGCGCCATCCACCCAAGTGATCACGCGCCACCGGAGGAATCGCGCGCCATCCACCCAAGTGATCACGCGCCACCGGAGGAATCGCGCGCCATCCACCCAAGTGATCACGCGCCACCGGAGGAATCGCGCGCCATCCACCCAAGTGATCACGCGCCACCGGAGGAATCGCGCGCCATCCACCCAAGTGATCACGCGCCACCGGAGGAATCGCGCGCCATCCACCCAAGTGATCACGCGCCACCGGAGGAATCGCGCGCCATCCACCCAAGTGATCACGCGCCACCGGAGGAATCGCGCGCCATCCACCCAAGTGATCACGCGCCACCGGAGGAATCGCGCGCCATCCACCCAAGTGATCACGCGCCACCGGAGGAATCGCGCGCCATCCACCCAAGTGATCACGCGCCACCGGAGGAATCGCGCGCCATCCACCCAAGTGATCACGCGCCACCGGAGGAATCGCGCGCCATCCACCCAAGTGATCACGCGCCACCGGAGGAATCGCGCGCCATCCACCCAAGTGATCACGCGCCACCGGAGGAATCGCGCGCCATCCACCCAAGTGATCACGCGCCACCGGAGGAATCGCGCGCCATCCACCCAAGTGATCACGCGCCACCGGAGGAATCGCGCGCCATCCACCCAAGTGATCACGCGCCACCGGAGGAATCGCGCGCCATCCACCCAAGTGATCACGCGCCACCGGAGGAATCGCGCGCCATCCACCCAAGTGATCACGCGCCACCGGAGGAATCGCGCGCCATCCACCCAAGTGATCACGCGCCACCGGAGGAATCGCGCGCCATCCACCCAAGTGATCACGCGCCACCGGAGGAATCGCGCGCCATCCACCCAAGTGATCACGCGCCACCGGAGGAATCGCGCGCCATCCACCCAAGTGATCACGCGCCACCGGAGGAATCGCGCGCCATCCACCCAAGTGATCACGCGCCACCGGAGGAATCGCGCGCCATCCACCCAAGTGATCACGCGCCACCGGAGGAATCGCGCGCCATCCACCCAAGTGATCACGCGCCACCGGAGGAATCGCGCGCCATCCACCCAAGTGATCACGCGCCACCGGAGGAATCGCGCGCCATCCACCCAAGTGATCACGCGCCACCGGAGGAATCGCGCGCCATCCACCCAAGTGATCACGCGCCACCGGAGGAATCGCGCGCCATCCACCCAAGTGATCACGCGCCACCGGAGGAATCGCGCGCCATCCACCCAAGTGATCACGCGCCACCGGAGGAATCGCGCGCCATCCACCCAAGTGATCACGCGCCACCGGAGGAATCGCGCGCCATCCACCCAAGTGATCACGCGCCACCGGAGGAATCGCGCGCCATCCACCCAAGTGATCACGCGCCACCGGAGGAATCGCGCGCCATCCACCCAAGTGATCACGCGCCACCGGAGGAATCGCGCGCCATCCACCCAAGTGATCACGCGCCACCGGAGGAATCGCGCGCCATCCACCCAAGTGATCACGCGCCACCGGAGGAATCGCGCGCCATCCACCCAAGTGATCACGCGCCACCGGAGGAATCGCGCGCCATCCACCCAAGTGATCACGCGCCACCGGAGGAATCGCGCGCCATCCACCCAAGTGATCACGCGCCACCGGAGGAATCGCGCGCCATCCACCCAAGTGATCACGCGCCACCGGAGGAATCGCGCGCCATCCACCCAAGTGATCACGCGCCACCGGAGGAATCGCGCGCCATCCACCCAAGTGATCACGCGCCACCGGAGGAATCGCGCGCCATCCACCCAAGTGATCACGCGCCACCGGAGGAATCGCGCGCCATCCACCCAAGTGATCACGCGCCACCGGAGGAATCGCGCGCCATCCACCCAAGTGATCACGCGCCACCGGAGGAATCGCGCGCCATCCACCCAAGTGATCACGCGCCACCGGAGGAATCGCGCGCCATCCACCCAAGTGATCACGCGCCACCGGAGGAATCGCGCGCCATCCACCCAAGTGATCACGCGCCACCGGAGGAATCGCGCGCCATCCACCCAAGTGATCACGCGCCACCGGAGGAATCGCGCGCCATCCACCCAAGTGATCACGCGCCACCGGAGGAATCGCGCGCCATCCACCCAAGTGATCACGCGCCACCGGAGGAATCGCGCGCCATCCACCCAAGTGATCACGCGCCACCGGAGGAATCGCGCGCCATCCACCCAAGTGATCACGCGCCACCGGAGGAATCGCGCGCCATCCACCCAAGTGATCACGCGCCACCGGAGGAATCGCGCGCCATCCACCCAAGTGATCACGCGCCACCGGAGGAATCGCGCGCCATCCACCCAAGTGGTCACGCGCCACCCCCTTGATGGAAAGTCAAGGCCTGAACAAATTGCTCCAACCAAAAAACTATTGTCCTAAGAGTTGCCCATACTTCAGTAAAAGCTACAGTATAAACCCATCACTGTATTCAGAAGGCACAACAGGCGGGATTACCTTTATGAACGCCACACTGTCCATAAGCCTGCGGCCAAGGTGGCTGCCGTTCATGCCCGCCGAGTCTGGGAGGGGCGGGGAAGCATCGCTGGCAGAGCGGGCGCTAACGACATCCCCGGAAGGAGGCTGGTCGCTCTTGGAAAACCTGGGTCGTCCATGCATGCTGGCAGCAGCAGCAGCAGCAGCAGCAGCAGCAGCAGCAGCAGCGTCTCCCTGCAAGGACATGCGGAAATGGATGCATGTGATGCATGCTAATCAAGAAATGGCCAGTAATACTCATGGTCCTGAGTACAATGGTGGGCAGCCATTGATGTTGCAACACGCAGTCATGGGCTTCAGAAGTGGAGGTAAGGGCTTTGAGGGGAACGCACATAATTGGGGATACATAGGAAGCGTCAAGTTCTATCTGACATTCGTTGACGGGTAGGACCCCTTACACAGAGACCAATCACCAAGTGTTGAGATGGCTGGGCACACTGTAAACCTTCCTCTTCTTCCACACCCCTACCCAACACCCCTCAGTTTTGACAGCATGCACAAATTGCAGACTTGGCTTCTTTAGTTGGTTCTTGGGACTCGTCAATGGTGATGATGGCTCATTCTCCTTCGCGCCCTAATGAAGACCGGGGATCGTTGTGACAGGACAGACGCAAGCATACCTCACGCTCCCAACTGCCCACAGCGGGCAAGGCCTGTGGTGTGCCTGCCATCTCCTCAGCCCCCTCCCTCCCAGCACGTAGACAGTCTCTTGCGCGGCCAGCTGCGCCTCCAAAAACTTGACGCGTTCCCTCAGCTCGCGGATCAGCCGCGTCTTTGGGTCCTCATTCACCACCAGCGTGTTGGAGATGTTCTTCGCCTTGCTGCGGGTGGCACCGCAGGAACAGGGAAACACACGCGCAGACGCCACCGCTCGAATATCACATGACAGTGTCGGCATTGGGCATGGCGGTTGGAGATGATGGCCTGATCCAAGAAAATCATAGCACATGCCTGGAACATGGCTCATTGCCAAGGTCTTCCCGCCGGTGGGTAGTCCGTGAAATGTAAACCTTCGATGAACCAAGTTTATCCTCCATAGACCATACCTGCTTGGCAGGTTCACCCACTACGGGGCAGCATTGTCCTGTGCATTGCTGCTTTTCTTTACCGAGTGTTTTGTAAGCTTTGCCTGTCTCCTGTGTTTCATTCATGGCCAGTAGAAAGTGTGATGCTGTCCTGGGATATTCCCTTAACGGTCCCTAATTACAGCCTGAGCACAGTGCACCCCACACAGCTCAGCCCTGTAAGCAAAAGAAGACCAGCAATCAAACACCAGTTGATGGGAGAAGCACAGTCTGACGTCCGCTTCTTGGTGCCAACAGAGTCTTACTCAATACTGGTGACTCAAGCACATAGAATTATTTACGAACAAGCCCGCGCTGGGCCCTAACTCTTCCATCATAGCCTGTAGCCGGGGTTGCCGTTGACAGCATGACGCCTGTACTCAAGCCCCCCAAAGCTTCGTTGGCACATCCAAGATTGCGCTGACTAAAAGAACCAAGGACGCACACATTGTCGAAGAGCAGCACAGGGTTGACATCACATATGACAAAGCTCACGCATGCACAAACAAAATGAAAAATCACAAGAGCTGCTATGCTAAAAAAAGGTATAGCAGTGTTGCACGCCAAGCCAACTACTTCGGGGTCCGTGTAGCAGCAGGTGCGCTACTTGCACACCCGGTACAAACTTAGCCAGGGCACTGAGGGAAAAGAGCACAGCACAAGGGCAAGAAGCATTACCTGCCATACTCCAGGGTGCTCAGGTTGTCCTCGAAATACTTGTCGCTCGGAGCCACACACGCCACCATTAGGGTCATGGCAGTCCCTCCCAGGCTGGCAGCAGTCGAGGAGTGGGAGCACACATGGCATAAGGCCTTGTCAGGTCAGAGGGGTCACGTGGCAAGTCAATCCATAGTGCGATGCATGCGCATGGCTCACACAGCCCTCAGCCTGCTCCATACACTTCTAGCCCTTCCCAGCGATGCAGAGTGCTCATAGAGGCAAAATCAGTCTGACTGCCGTGTCCATTTTCTTGTCGTAGCAGCAAAACAATATGCCTCTCTGGGCGTTCCACTCGGATGCAAGCGCCAGAGAGCCCCCCTCGTTTTCGTAAGTGATTCGTAACATAAAGCTTAGCCAGATCACAAGATTGCTTCCACGGTATGCATGCCAGCTAGCCTGCCAGGCGAGCTGTAAGGGCTGCCGGATAAGAACTTGCCGATTCTCCGCCGAGACCAGAACCAGCCGAGCGTGCTGCCAATTGCACCCCCCCCACACAAGTGCGCACACCAGCCGCACCATTCCTCTACTGGTGCACCGTGAGGAGGTGGCAGGGTTGAATCGCTCATCAAGCGCTGTCCTGTGCCCTCCTTTGCTTGCTAACTAGACACGGCAGTCAGTCAGGACGTTTATGGTGATTTCCAAACTAAGGGCTAGTCCATGGGGACACGTGGCCACGTCTCACCGCCGTGTTTTGCCGCTGCCACAAGCCACCGGCTCGCGCTCTCCTGGGATCAAGTTGCCACTATCTATTATTCGGTGGGTTTCATGCATGTTCGCTAGCCACACAACTTTTCAGTGTTGTGCCTGGCTGGCATTTTTCTTCTACTAATCATGAAGGTATTGGCCATGGACCGGTAAAAATGTGCATATCGTTCACCATAACAAAAGAAACACATAAGGCAAAAGGATGTGGTAATTAGAAGGCATGAGGGAGCGCGCACAACGCCAGCAGGCACAACGGAGTCAGCCAAACCGAACAACAAGCAAGGCCAAGCCCTATCTGGTACATGACTTTACCACGCTCTAGCAGGAACTTGTCAAGATCCTTTAGCAATGGAATGATTGGTACAGCAGTCTTTATTCTTGAATATGCCTCGGTCTTTATTCTTGAATATGCCTCGGTCTTTATTCTTGAATATGCCTCGGTCTTTATTCTTGAACATGCCTCGGTCTATATTCTTGAATACGCCTCGGTCTTTATTCTTGAATATGCCTCGGTCTTTATTCTTGAATACGCCTCGGTCCTTATTCTTGAATATGCCTCGGTCTTTATTCTTGAATATGCCTCGGTCTTTATTCTTGAATATGCCTCGGTCCTTATTCTTGAATATGCCTCGGTCTTTATCCTTGAATATGCCTCGGTCTTTATTCTTGAATATGCCTCGGTCTTTATTCTTGAATATGCATTGGTCTTTATTCTTGAATATGCCCTGTGTCAGAAAGACAGAATTTATCGGATGCGTGGCTGGATATCTACCAATCAATCACCGCCGTAGTCCTGGCACACATGCATATCGGGTAAAGGTATACCGAATGCCGCACACAGACTACGTCGCACCTGCTCTTCAACAGGCTGGTCAGCTTGGAGTCTCGGTAGGGTACGTGCACCAACTTGGCTGGGCTCTCCGCCAGCGCGGATATCACCTTGCGCAGCGTGAACAGCGACTTGTTTATAAAAATACTCTCCTGGGGACCCGCGCGCCCAGAGAACACGAGAGCATGGAGAGGCACGGTGGATGAAGCAGGGGCACCGTGGGAATGCAGGCTGCCAGGCTCGAACAAGATCCAAGCAATGACTTGAGGCAGAGCCGTGCCATGCCCAGTGTGTGTGCAGGGCAGGCCAGGCCATATTATGCTGACATCAGTTTGCTGGATTTCTGCATCCCCCACATCTATAGCTAAGCAGCTTGCTCGGCAACAAGAGGTCATTATCGATATCAACAGCCTAATTTTCTGCTTACATGCATCTTGTTTTGTTTTTTACCCACAAATCAGCCGTACAACTATTTGACGTAGATGGACAGTGGCACAGGAAACGACAAGCTCAGGTGGAAGTGCACCATGGAAGCTCAGGCAGCGGCTCAGTTCCACACACACAGCGAGGTAGGCAGAGTCGTGCACGACACAAGAAATCATGGGACGTAAGTGGCATGCGGGAGCCTCCACCGTACCTGCTGCAGCGTGGAAGACGAGGCGGCACCCACCAGGGACGCCCTCTCGGACCCTGCCAGGTCCACCAGGGAGAGCTTGCTGGGGCGCGCACGGCGACATGGGGGACAGATGCGATGAACCCACAACAAAACACAGGGTGTTACGGACTGTCTGATGAACGAGCCGCATAGAGTGGCACGGAAGCGTCCCTAGGCAAGGAGCAGGAGGCGGCATCCCATGAGAAAGGGAAGAAGTACTGGCATGAGAAAGGAAAGAAGTATTGGTATGAGAAAGGGAAAAAGTATTGGGGTCGTGAGGAAGGCAGGGGCAACGGAAACATGAGCGTGCAGCGTCCACAGACCCGCAAGGGGCAGGGCTTGCGGTGCACTAGACTGTGGATGCGATCCTGCTTCAGCATCGCGGCCGGGTGGCCACATACCCATACCCACATGGCTGGCCGCGTATGCGGACAGGTAGGCAGGGACTTGGCGTGCCGAGGGCCTGCATGTGGCATGTGTGCACCACAGCACGCCCGCAGTGGCCCACGCACCTCTTCTTGACCTCGTCGGGGCACGCGGTGTTGATGCTGTCCACCTCCAGGATGAAGAGCGCGTGCGAGCGGCTGGACGCCATGTTCATGCGGTGCGACGCCATGATCTGGGCAGGGGGAGGGGTGCAGGGGGTGAGTGGTTGGGGTCAGTGGTTGGGGTTGGGTGCAGGGTGCTGAGTGTAGGATGTGGTGGGCAGGGGTGCCGAGTGTACGTGCACGACGGCACACCGCCACTGCACGCATGAATGGGTGAGCGTACAGAAACTGAGAAGACCTGGCTTGCAGAAGAAAGGCAAGGCAACATCTGCACAGGGTGCAAATGGCGTGGCGGCCAGAGGGATGTGTGTGGTGTCTGGCCACGCTCCATGTTGCCCATACCAACCTGGACGGGACACCCCCTTGTTGGGCACATCCACCCACCCACCTTGTTGGCCACCCCCGCGCGGAAGAGCTCCAGCGCCTGCTCCGCGGTGCCACACTCAAACTTGTACACATTCTCCAGATAGAAGCCCTCGCGCCGGCCCCACCGCATGCGCAGGCCCTGCGGCAGCCACGAGCGACCGGTGCGCATGGCCCCAACACGGCATGCACGCAGCACTGGCCGTCAGTCAACACGTGGCGGTGGACCCCACGCTGCCTATCAACAGGTGCCAGCATCGCGTTGGGCAGCCCCAGAATGCTACTGCCAAGCAACGTGCCCCAGCCGCAGCATGCAACATGCCCCCATGTCAGCATGTCTTTCCCCCACCCGCAACCACATGAAGAGGGCTCCTCCCAGGTGGGAAGGAGGTGCCAGCAGATTGCCAACGTGTGGGTAGACAAAGTCGCCATATTTCTGATACAACACCCAGCCCCTGTGCCAAGCCTACTCGTGGCCAGTACGGCCCTACCTTCTTGAGATTGGGAACGATGGAATTGAATGCATTTGCCTGCTGTGCCTCCCAGCCGCCCCTGCAGCAAATGTAGAGGCTTACCTGTGTGGGAATGTGCCGTTGCCGTTCATCTTCAGGCACATCGTGTG
>RPFO01001879.1:0-22334 GCA_009746045.1 Mesostigma viride | reverse complement strand
CATAAATATCAACGTTATTAACCAAGAATGGCAGCCGGGGGAAAGATGTCGACTACATTGCAGGCCGGAAAAAACGATCATACGGACTGGCATGGCAAGAAAACCCAGCAACCCAGCAACGCAGCTATAAAGCCCAGAAAAGAAAACATGCACGACAGCCTGCTTCAATAATGCATTGATTCCAACAAATGAATAAGTGGGGCTGCCATTCGTACCTTTTTTTCTTTTTCCGGGGTTTACTCGATACAGGGCGCACGCAAGGATGCTGCACACAATTAAAGGCACAATTAAAGGCATACACCATAAGCAAGCGAATCAGTTGACGGGCTAAACACAATTAAAGCAAACGCGACGTTCAGAATCACAGCTACAATTTCTGATTCTTCTAGCCCGTCAACGAGCTGCTTGTGGACAACTATCTGTCAAAAGCATCCATGTACATCCGCCATTGCTCACCTCTTTCTTCACTCCGTGCGACAATGGCTTTGCTCAGTTGAATATGGCTGTCGGGTTGCTAATATCGTTGTCACTTTCGGCCGATGTCGCGAATACCCGCCGTTGATGCTCGGGTGCAAGGTGCATCCACGGTGTCGGTCTTCCAGGAGGGCTGGAAAGCGCCAACGCAGCACCTGCAATTCAAATTCCCTGGTGCTGGTATGCCGACGCGCAAATGGAATGGCGCGGCGCCTAAAAGGCGCCGCGCGCGGGAAAAAAATTGACGCGCCAAACGATATGGCGCGGCGCCGTCCCGGCGCCGCGCTGAAAAATACTTGCAGTCGCAACTGTGACGTGGCGCTGCAGACCACACGGTAGGGAATTCGCAGCGCCATATATGGCGCCACGCCGACTCCTGACGCCGTGTGGCGCCACATGGACGCGGCGCTGCACACAGCTCGAGCCCATTTTTTCACATTCCTGCTACCTGATTGGACGCCTGGCGGAGGAAGCTTTTCACGGCGCGACGCCGAGGGGCTTCAAAAACGTATATAAGCAGGCAAAATTTCTCCGAAATTTAATGAACGAGCGCGACGCGGAGACCATGCTAGTGTGCGGAACTGGTGAACCACACCGGTACGGGACAGATTCTTGGCTGATCCTCGTAGTACCTCGTGAACACGTCTAGTAGGCCCGGGTTCAACTCCCGTCGTAACATTTTTTTTTGGGTTGGTGTGGCAAGCCTATAAAGCAATCCGCAAACCACTACACGGCTGGTAAGATTTAATATAATTAGCAACCTAATAGCTATATCAAAAATGTTTATGGGCATGGAAATTTTTAATATGTTGATATTAGACTGCAATGAAACGAATATGCAACCTGCCCCCCGATGTTTAATACAATAATTATTATTATTATTTGTGGCATGAATATAATAATTGTGTAAAATACAATGCTATGTGCAATATATTGCTGGTATGCCATGCAATTGTAACCAACAGGTGCAAGACCAAAAGGCGTCTTCAGGGCCCACTGCTGCAAACAAGAGCTATGGCGGCGGGAGGTGCGTGCAGGGTTACGGATTTACGGGGTTGTTGACCACCAAATTTGTTGTTACGTGTGTTATGGAAACATTTCAGTCGAATTTCTGGATTCCAACGGTCGTTAAGGTTATAAAAAGTGCGTTGGGATTCGGAAATTCACTTTCTGGCGTGTAAAAAATGCAGGTGTTGGCGAGTTTTCGGCCCGCTTTCAGGGGTCCAACGGCCGTTGGGTGTCTAAAATGCATGTGTTAGCGTGTTTCCGGCCCACTTTCAGGGGCCCAACGGCCAGTGACGTCGAAAATGCATGTATAAGGCGTGTTTCGGCCACTTTCAGGGTCCAACGGCCGTTGGGTGTAAAAAATGCATGTGTTGGCGTGTTTTCGGCCCGCTTTCAGGGGTCCAACGGCCGTTGGTGTCGAAAATGCATGTTGGCGTGTTTCAGGCCCACTTTCAGGGGTCCAACGGCCGTTGGGTGTCGAAAATGCATGTGTTGGCGTGTTTTCGGCCCGCTTTCAGGGGTCCAACGGCCGTTGGGTGTCGAAAATGCATGTGTTGCGTGTTTCAGGCCCACTTTCAGGGGTCCAACGGCCGTTGGGTGTCGAAAATGCATGTGTTGGCGTGTTTTCGGCCCGCTTTCTGGGGTCCAACGGCCGTTGGGTGTCGAAAATGCATGTTTGGCGTGTTTCAGGCCCACTTTCGGGGGTCCAACGGCCGTTGGGTGTCGAAAATGCATGTGTTGGCGTGTTTCAGGCTTACTTTCAGGGGTCCAACGGCCGTTGGGACGTACAAATTGGGTAATTGTTGGAAAGCAATAATTTGATAAAATGTCAAAACTTCGTCTGGATTCTGTATGCGCGCGGATGCAGGTGAAGCGCACAACAAAGACCAAAGTCTCAAGTACGTCGAGATCAAGGGCAACCAACTTGCCCTCGACATGGCCAGCGCAATGGAATACTTGCTGAAGGACAACAATCACAAGACTGAAAACACGAAAACTGCAGTAGGCTTGAGGGCGCTTGAGCGGCTGCCAGGTGCGGTTGTGAAGGTTATGGGGAAACAGTACCGCCCTGCGCTGAAAAGAAAGGCGTCGGAGTCCTTCGCTCAGGAGGTTGTCGCTAATATCGTGCAAGGTTTCCAGGAATTGGGCAAGTCGGATGAGCACAGGAACGCGAAGTGCGCTGTGCTGTCAATGTGCTTGGGAAAGGACGGCATGAACAATCAAGGGCATTGCACTCTCGCGCGGCTGCTTCACGTCACGCCCAAGGATATCCAGACCGCAAGGGGAATGAGGATGGGGGGCGACCTTCCCGCCCTGAAGGCGCCCCCTCGTGCTTTACGGTCGGACAAGTTTCCGGAGGAGGTCAAAGAAATCGTCGGGAGTTACTGGTTGTCAGACCTAAACACGAGGGCGTCTCCCAACCATAAGGACGTGGTCAATGAGTTCGAAAGGAAGGGAAACGCCAGGATTCTCATTTCCTCCCAGGGCGGAAGGTACTATTTGGACTCGCTTGAAACGATTTACAAGCGGTTCTGTTCTGACGCGTCGCCGTACAAGGGAGGTATCGTGACGACTGCGGACGGGACAAGGTACAAGGTGGGGTACACGAAGTTCGTGGAGTTCATGCCCAAGTGCGTAAAGGGCGTGTGGAAGGACCGGGACTTGTGCGCATGCGAAAAGCACGTCGTCTTCGAGTCTCTGCTCTCTGCCTTCACCAAAGGCGTCAAGGAGTTGAAGAGCACGCTGGAGATCGAGGAGAGGGAGGGTATCCCTTCCGTGCCTGACAATGCCCATGATTTCGTTCGACGTTTCACCTGCCACAGGGCTGAGAGGGGGGGGGGGGCAAGGAGGGGGGAGGACGGGCGGCCCGTTCGTTAACGTCCCAATGAACTGCTTGGAAGGGACGTGCAACGAGTGTGGGATTTCCGAGTTCATCGTGACGGACCAGATGAAGGGGTGGACAAAGAAGTACACGTGGTTCGACTTCATAAAGGAGGGCACAGCGCCCCGTGGGACGGTAAGCATGTATATTTGCATCGTTGAATATATATATGTAGACTTTCATACTTCCAACGGCCGTTGGCGTTGGGAAATTCCCAGCTGCTGACTTCCATTCTTCGGTCAATCCATGGTGCGCGGGCATGTATATTTGCATCGTTGAATATATATATGTAGACTTTCATACTTCCAACGGCCGTTGGCGTTGGGAAATTCCCAGCTGCTGACTTCCATTCTTCGGTCATTCCATGGTGCGCGGGTGTGTTGTGTTGCAGGAGGAGGATGTGGCGCCGCAAATGAACCTGCAGCAAAAACTCATCAAGTCAACCCTCTCGGAGCTCCATGAACTCATTACGGCGCGCTTCCCGGAATTCGCCATTCACGTCCATACATGGGCCTGGCAGCACCACGCTTACAAGGAGTGCATTGACGTGATGCCGCTGGGAACGGTGGTGGTCCTGATGGACTACTCGGAGAACTATTCGGACCACCTGCAGAAACAGTTGCAGGCGCAGTACTGGTACCCAAGTAGTTACGTCCTGATGCCGGTGATCGTGATGTACCGTGATCCCGTATCGCTGGAAATCAAAAGGGTGAAGCACGATTACATGGGGAAGGACGTACCGAGGAATGCCCAGACCCTGGAGTTCGTGATGAAGAATACCCTTAAGGTGCTGAGGGAGGAGGGGGTGGAGGTGAGGAACTGGATCAGTTGGTCCGACAACTGTAAGGAGCAGTTCCAATCCCGGTATGTGGTGGCGATGGCTGCGGACCTGCTCGAGGCCGACCCCGACTTGGACACATTGGAGTGGAACTACTCATGTGCAGGACATGGGAAGGGGGAGTCGGACGGGGAGGGGGGACGGTGAAAAGCATCCTCAAAAGAGCGCAGATGCAGGAGGACAATCGGAACCTGAATACGGTGGAGGCACTGGTGGCCTACCTGAACCGGGATTGGAGAACCGGCAAAGACTCGAGTCGACCATCGGCACAATCGGACGTGGTTCGACGGGCATTTCTTCTCGATAACGTAAGTAAAGACAGTTGCTTTCTGGTGGTCAAGTGCAGTTCTATAATTTGTCTCTGGTTACACTTTACAGAGGACAGCTTCCTTGATGCAGTTTGAAGTTTCATAAGGCCAACGGCCGTTGGAGCTGGAAAATCATATAATTGTTGAGTGCCAACGGCCGTTGGAGTTGAGAAATGTACTTATAAAGTTTCCAAGGGCCAACGGCCGTTGGAGTTTGGAAATCTTATAATTGTTGAGTGCCAACGGCCGTTGGAGTTGGGAAATGTGCTGTGATGTTGTTTCATGGATTTACAATTGCAGATTCCCACGTCCGGTAAGGAGCGAGGCCCGATCCGAGATATCTCCACGGCACACCAGTGGCGACTGGACAAAAAGGGCGAGCAGGTCGAGGTGGTTCAGCTCAGGCGTTTTTCATGCTTCAGTTGTGCGGAGTGCCGAGAGGGCAAGTGGAGGACATGCCCAAATGATTGGAGCAGCTCGTCGTGGACTGTAAAACTCCAGGCGAGTAAGTCGCGGAACCCCACGCGATATCCGGGAACCCGCCTGAACCACCTTCAAACGGCAAGAAACGAGTTGGGGCGTGGTTTGCAGGAGGGGAGGCCGTCGCAGTCGCATCTGAGAGGGGGCACAAGGACCATGTGCCCGACCACCCGTACTGGTTGGCGAAAGTTGTTCGAGTCGCCCACCAACTCGACAAGGATGAGTGTTTAAACAAACATACCGGGGGGGGGGCGAGGTTTTTAAGAAAGGCAACTGGGTAATGTACGTAAAATACTTCGAGAGGTGCTCCTCCTCCGGATCGGACGCCCGACGCTTCTTCTGGAACCCAGACGACCGAGAACCCTTAACTGCAATCGTGTGCTACCTGAGCGTCGCAAAGGTCACGAAGGGCAAGTGGGAAGGACATCCGGACAACACGCGACAGGGCTGGTTCACAATTGCGAAGAAGGTGGACGCCGAAATTACGGTACGTCATTCCAAACATAACTGTGTAAAATTGGTGTTTGTATGTCCCATGTGTTTTTTTGTCGACGTTCGTTCACCTTACTACTACATTACATACGGGGCAATGGCAGCCTATACTTTAGCTTGGCTGAATGGCGCAGTTCGCATATCTTAATTTCTCAAAGCCAACGGCCGTTGGACTTACGAAACTGGACAAGTGCCAAGTGCGGATTGGGTACTATTATTGTTGAGGATGACCAGTTGTGTTTATATATTTTTGCATGGTGGCGGATGACTTGGCGTGTTGTTGCATTTTTACATACGGGTGTATGGTAGGCCTTAAACCCTAAACCCCTACACTCCTAAACCATGTTTACCCTTATATGTTGGGTGTGTTGGGTGAATGTTGGGTATGTGTGTTGGGGCGTGTGTGTTGTGTGTGTGTTGGGTGCATTCATAAAGGTGTGGGGGGTGTAGGGTGTGTGCAAAGTGTCTTGTGTGTTGATGTTGGGTGTGGGGGGGGGGAGGTACATGTGTGTTGTGTGTGTGTCTTAGTAGGTGTGTTGTGTGTGTGACTTAGGTGTGTGTGTTGTTTGTGTTGGATATGTGTTGTGTGTGTGTGTGTTGTGTGTGTAGGGTGTCTTGTGTGTTGGTGTCTTGTTTTTAGTAGGTGTTGGGTGTGTGTATGTCGGGTGCAAACATAGTGTGTGTGTGTGTGTTCGGTATGTGTGTTGGGTGTCTTTTGTGTGTGTTGTGTGTGTTGGGGCGTGTGTGTGTGCTCTGTGTATGTATGTTGTGTGTGTGTGTGTGTGTGTGGGGCGTGTGCCTGTGTGTGTTGTGTGCATGTTAATTGTCATGTATTGGTGTTGAGTGTGGGGGGGGATGGACGTGTGTGTTGTGTGTGACTTAGGTGTGTTATGTGTGTGTTGTGTGTGACTTAAGTGTCTTTTGTGTGTGTTGTGTGTGTTGGATGTGTGGTGTGGGTGTGGGTGTGGGTGTGTGGGTGTGGGGGGGGGTGCCAAGTGTCTTGTGTGTTGGTATTGGGTGTGTGTGGGGGGGTGTACGTGTGTGTTGTGTGTGACTTAGGTGTGTTTTGTGTGTGTTGTGTGTGATTGACCTAGGTGTGTGTTGCGTGTGTGTGTATGTGTTGTGTGGTGTGTTGTTTGCATGTTAATTGTCATGTGTTGGTGTTGTGGGGGGGGGGGGATGTACGTGTGTTGTGTGTTGGTGTCTTATTTTTAGGTGTTGGTGTGTGTGTCGTGGGTGCAAACATTGTGTGTGTGTGTGTGTTAAGTGTGTGTTGGGTGTCTTGTGTGTTGGTGTCTTATTTTTAGGTGTTGGGTGTTTGTGTCGTGGGTGCAAACATTGTGTGTGTGTGTGTTGGGTGTGTGTTGGGTGTCTTGTGTGTTGGTGTCTTGTTTTAGTAGGTGTTGTGTGTGCGTGTTTTCGGTATGTGTGTGGGTGTCTTGTGTGTGTGGTGTGTGTTTGGGTGTTGTTGTGTGTGCAGTGTTGCATGTGTGTGTGTTGGGCATGTGTGTGTGTTGGGGCATGTGTGTCAGTGTGTGTGTTGTGGCATGTAATTGTCATGTGTGGTGTTGTGTTGGGGAGGGATGTACAGTGTTGTGTGTTATTAGGTGTGTTCTGTGTGTGTTGGTGTTGTGTGTGTGTTGGGGTGTGGGTGTCGTTGTGTCTTGTAGGGTTGTGTGTGTTGGGCAAACATAGCGTGTGTGTGTTGGGTGTGTTGTTCGTGTGTGTATGAAAATATAGAAAATTGTTATGTTTGACGATAGTCATAGTGTACTACTAAAAACTTGTACATACATATGCTGGAATGATTTTCTTTTTACTATTCCATTCACTATTGCTTATTTCTTCAAACATGTACATGCACGCAAGGGGCGGCTGCACACACACGTACACACACCGAGCACGCAAGGAGCGACTGCACTCACATGTACACACACCATGCACGCAAGGGCGGCTGCACACACACGTACACACACCATGCACGCAAGGGCCGGCATGCACACACACTTACACACACACCGCGCACGCAAGGGACGCCTGCACACACTGTCACGTACATCCACCGCGCACGCAAGGGGCGAGTGCACGCACACTTACACACACACCGCGCACGCAAGGGACGCCTGCACACACACGTACATCCACCATGCACGCAAGGGCCGGCTGCACACACACGTACATCCACCGCGCACGCAAGGGGCAACTGCACACACACGTACACACACCATGCACGCTTGGGGCGACGGCACTCACATGTACATACACCGCGCACGCAAGGGGCGGCTGCACACACACGTACACACACCATGCACGCAAGGGCCGGCATGCACACACACGTACATACACCGCGCACGCAAGGGGCGGCTGCACACACACGTACACACACCATGCACGCAAGGGCGGCTGCACACACACGTACATCCACCGCGCACGCAAGGGCCGGCTGCACTCACATGTACATCCACCATGCACGCAAGGGCCGGCTGCACACACACGTACATCCATCGCGCACGCAAGGGGCAAGTGCACACACACGTACATCCACCGCGCACGCAAGGAGCGACTGCACTCACATGTACACACACCATGCACGCAAGGGCCGGCTGCACACACACGTACATCCATCGCGCACGCAAGGGGCAAGTGCACACACACGTACATCCACCGCGCACGCAAGGGACGCCTGCACACACTGTCACGTACATCCACCGCGCACGCAAGGGGCGAGTGCACGCACACTTACACACACACCGCGCACGCAAGGGACGCCTGCACACACACGTACATCCACCATGCACGCAAGGGCCGGCTGCACACACACGTACATCCACCGCGCACGCAAGGGGCAACTGCACACACACGTACACACACCATGCACGCTTGGGCGACGGCACTCACATGTACATACACCGCGCACGCAAGGGCGGCTGCACACACACGTACACACACCATGCACGCAAGGGCCGGCATGCACACACACGTACATACACCGCGCACGCAAGGGGCGGCTGCACACACACGTACACACACCATGCACGCAAGGGGCGGCTGCACACACACGTACATCCACCGCGCACGCAAGGGCCGGCTGCACTCACATGTACATCCACCATGCACGCAAGGGCCGGCTGCACACACACGTACATCCATCGCGCACGCAAGGGGCAAGTGCACACACACGTACATCCACCGCGCACGCAAGGAGCGACTGCACTCACATGTACACACACCATGCACGCAAGGGCCGGCTGCACACACACGTACATCCATCGCGCACGCAAGGGGCAAGTGCACACACACGTACATCCACCGCGCACGCAAGGGACGCCTGCACACACTGTCACGTACATCCACCGCGCACGCAAGGGGCGAGTGCACGCACACTTACACACACACCGCGCACGCAAGGGACGCCTGCACACACACGTACATCCACCATGCACGCAAGGGCCGGCTGCACACACACGTACACACACCATGCACGCTTGGGGCAACTGCACACACACGTACACACACCATGCACGCTTGGGGCGACGGCACTCACATGTACATACACCGCGCACGCAAGGGGCGGCTGCACACACACGTACACACACCATGCACGCAAGGGCCGGCATGCACACACACGTACATACACCGCGCACGCAAGGGGCGGCTGCACACACACGTACACACACCATGCACGCAAGGGGCGGCTGCACACACACGTACATCCACCGCGCACGCAAGGGCCGGCTGCACTCACATGTACATCCACCATGCACGCAAGGGCCGGCTGCACACACACGTACATCCATCGCGCACGCAAGGGGCAAGTGCACACACACGTACATCCACCGCGCACGCAAGGAGCGACTGCACTCACATGTACACACACCATGCACGCAAGGGCCGGCTGCACACACACGTACATCCATCGCGCACGCAAGGGGCAAGTGCACACACACGTACATCCACCGCGCACGCAAGGGACGCCTGCACACACTGTCACGTACATCCACCGCGCACGCAAGGGGCGAGTGCACGCACACTTACACACACACCGCGCACGCAAGGGACGCCTGCACACACACGTACATCCACCATGCACGCAAGGGCCGGCTGCACACACACGTACATCCACCGCGCACGCAAGGGGCAACTGCACACACACGTACACACACCATGCACGCTTGGGGCGACGGCACTCACATGTACATACACCGCGCACGCAAGGGGCGGCTGCACACACACGTACACACACCATGCACGCAAGGGCCGGCATGCACACACACGTATATACATACACCGCGCACGCAAGGGGCGGCTGCACACACACGTACACACACCATGCACGCAAGGGGCGGCTGCACACACACGTACATCCACCGCGCACGCAAGGGCCGGCTGCACTCACATGTACATCCACCATGCACGCAAGGGCCGGCTGCACACACACGTACATCCATCGCGCACGCAAGGGGCAAGTGCACACACACGTACATCCACCGCGCACGCAAGGAGCGACTGCACTCACATGTACACACACCATGCACGCAAGGGGCAACTGCACACACACGTACACACACCATGCACGCAAGGGCCGGCTGCACACACACGTACATACACCACGCACGCAAGGGACGCCTGCACACACACGTACATACACCGCGCACGCAAGGGGCGGCTGCACACACATGTACATACACCATGCACGCAAGGGGCCGGCTGCACTCACATGTACATACACCATGCACGTACATCCACCGCGCACGCAAGGGCCGGCTGCACGCACACTTACACACACACCGCGCACGCAAGGGACGCCTGCACACACTGTCACGTACATCCACCGCGCACGCAAGGGGCAACTGCACACACACGTACACACACCATGCACGCTTGGGCGACGGCACTCACATGTACATACACCACGCACGCAAGGGACGCCTGCACACACACGTACATCCACCGCGCACGCAAGGAGCGACTGCACTCACATGTACACACACCATGCACGCAAGGGGCAACTGCACACACACGTACACACACCATGCACGCAAGGGCCGGCTGCACACACACGTACATACACCACGCACGCAAGGGACGCCTGCACACACACGTACATACACCGCGCACGCAAGGGGCGGCTGCACACACACGTACACACACCATGCACGCAAGGGGCAACTGCACACACACGTACACACACCATGCACGCTTGGGGCAACTGCACACACACGTACATACACCACGCACGCAAGGGACGCCTGCACACACACGTACATCCACCGCGCACGCAAGGGGCGAGTGCACACACACGTACATCCACCGCGCACGCAAGGGGCGAGTGCACACACACGTACATACACCGCGCACGCAAGGAGCGACTGCACTCACATGTACATACACCGCGCACGCAAGGGGCAACTGCACACACACGTACACACACCATGCACGCAAGGGCCGGCATGCACACACACGTACACACACCATGCACGCAAGGGCCGGCATGCACACACCCGTACACACACCATGCACGCAAGGAGCGACTGCACTCACATGTACATACACCATGCACGTACATCCACCGCGCACGCAAGGGCCGGCTGCACGCACACTTACACACACACCGCGCACGCAAGGGACGCCTGCACACACTGTCACGTACATCCACCGCGCACGCAAGGGGCAACTGCACACACACGTACACACACCATGCACGCAAGGGCCGGCATGCACACACACGTACACACACCATGCACGCAAGGGCCGGCATGCACACACCCGTACACACACCATGCACGCAAGGAGCGACTGCACACACACGTACATACACCGCGCACGCAAGGGGCGGCTGCACACACACGTACACACACCATGCACGCAAGGGGCAACTGCACACACACGTACACACACCATGCACGCTTGGGGCGACGGCACTCACATGTACATACACCACGCACGCAAGGGACGCCTGCACACACACGTACATCCACCGCGCACGCAAGGGGCGAGTGCACACACACGTACATCCACCGCGCACGCAAGGGGCCGGCTGCACTCACATGTACATACACCGCGCACGCAAGGGGCAACTGCACACACACGTACACACACCATGCACGCTTGGGGCGACGGCACTCACATGTACATACACCGCGCACGCAAGGGACGCCTGCACACACACGTACATACACCGCGCACGCAAGGGGCGGCTGCACACACACGTACACACACCATGCACGCAAGGGGCAACTGCACACACACGTACACACACCATGCACGCTTGGGGCAACTGCACACACACGTACATACACCACGCACGCAAGGGACGCCTGCACACACACGTACATCCACCGCGCACGCAAGGGGCGAGTGCACACACACGTACATCCACCGCGCACGCAAGGGGCGAGTGCACACACACGTACATACACCGCGCACGCAAGGAGCGACTGCACTCACATGTACATACACCGCGCACGCAAGGGGCAACTGCACACACACGTACACACACCATGCACGCAAGGGCCGGCATGCACACACACGTACATCCATCGCGCACGCAAGGGGCAAGTGCACACACACGTACATCCACCGCGCACGCAAGGAGCGACTGCACTCACATGTACACACACCATGCACGCAAGGGCCGGCTGCACACACACGTACATCCATCGCGCACGCAAGGGGCAAGTGCACACACACGTACATCCACCGCGCACGCAAGGGACGCCTGCACACACTGTCACGTACATCCACCGCGCACGCAAGGGGCGAGTGCACGCACACTTACACACACACCGCGCACGCAAGGGACGCCTGCACACACACGTACATCCACCATGCACGCAAGGGCCGGCTGCACACACACGTACATCCACCGCGCACGCAAGGGGCAACTGCACACACACGTACACACACCATGCACGCTTGGGGCGACGGCACTCACATGTACATACACCGCGCACGCAAGGGGCGGCTGCACACACACGTACACACACCATGCACGCAAGGGCCGGCATGCACACACACGTATATACATACACCGCGCACGCAAGGGGCGGCTGCACACACACGTACACACACCATGCACGCAAGGGGCGGCTGCACACACACGTACATCCACCGCGCACGCAAGGGCCGGCTGCACTCACATGTACATCCACCATGCACGCAAGGGCCGGCTGCACACACACGTACATCCATCGCGCACGCAAGGGGCAAGTGCACACACACGTACATCCACCGCGCACGCAAGGAGCGACTGCACTCACATGTACACACACCATGCACGCAAGGGGCAACTGCACACACACGTACACACACCATGCACGCAAGGGCCGGCTGCACACACACGTACATACACCACGCACGCAAGGGACGCCTGCACACACACGTACATACACCGCGCACGCAAGGGGCGGCTGCACACACATGTACATACACCATGCACGCAAGGGGCCGGCTGCACTCACATGTACATACACCATGCACGTACATCCACCGCGCACGCAAGGGCCGGCTGCACGCACACTTACACACACACCGCGCACGCAAGGGACGCCTGCACACACTGTCACGTACATCCACCGCGCACGCAAGGGGCAACTGCACACACACGTACACACACCATGCACGCTTGGGGCGACGGCACTCACATGTACATACACCACGCACGCAAGGGACGCCTGCACACACACGTACATCCACCGCGCACGCAAGGAGCGACTGCACTCACATGTACACACACCATGCACGCAAGGGGCAACTGCATACACACGTACACACACCATGCACGCAAGGGCCGGCTGCACACACACGTACATACACCACGCACGCAAGGGACGCCTGCACACACACGTACATACACCGCGCACGCAAGGGGCGGCTGCACACACACGTACACACACCATGCACGCAAGGGGCAACTGCACACACACGTACACACACCATGCACGCTTGGGGCAACTGCACACACACGTACATACACCACGCACGCAAGGGACGCCTGCACACACACGTACATCCACCGCGCACGCAAGGGGCGAGTGCACACACACGTACATCCACCGCGCACGCAAGGGGCGAGTGCACACACACGTACATACACCGCGCACGCAAGGAGCGACTGCACTCACATGTACATACACCGCGCACGCAAGGGGCAACTGCACACACACGTACACACACCATGCACGCAAGGGCCGGCATGCACACACCCGTACACACACCATGCACGCAAGGAGCGACTGCACTCACATGTACATACACCATGCACGTACATCCACCGCGCACGCAAGGGCCGGCTGCACGCACACTTACACACACACCGCGCACGCAAGGGACGCCTGCACACACTGTCACGTACATCCACCGCGCACGCAAGGGGCAACTGCACACACACGTACACACACCATGCACGCAAGGGCCGGCATGCACACACACGTACACACACCATGCACGCAAGGGCCGGCATGCACACACCCGTACACACACCATGCACGCAAGGAGCGACTGCACACACACGTACATACACCGCGCACGCAAGGGGCGGCTGCACACACACGTACACACACCATGCACGCAAGGGGCAACTGCACACACACGTACACACACCATGCACGCTTGGGGCGACGGCACTCACATGTACATACACCACGCACGCAAGGGACGCCTGCACACACACGTACATCCACCGCGCACGCAAGGGGCGAGTGCACACACACGTACATCCACCGCGCACGCAAGGGGCCGGCTGCACTCACATGTACATACACCGCGCACGCAAGGGGCAACTGCACACACACGTACACACACCATGCACGCTTGGGGCGACGGCACTCACATGTACATACACCGCGCACGCAAGGGACGCCTGCACACACACGTACATACACCGCGCACGCAAGGGGCGGCTGCACACACACGTACACACACCATGCACGCAAGGGGCAACTGCACACACACGTACACACACCATGCACGCTTGGGGCAACTGCACACACACGTACATACACCACGCACGCAAGGGACGCCTGCACACACACGTACATCCACCGCGCACGCAAGGGGCGAGTGCACACACACGTACATCCACCGCGCACGCAAGGGGCGAGTGCACACACACGTACATCCACCGCGCACGCAAGGAGCGACTGCACTCACATGTACATACACCGCGCACGCAAGGGGCAACTGCACACACACGTACACACACCATGCACGCAAGGGCCGGCATGCACACACACGTACACACACCATGCACGCAAGGGCCGGCATGCACACACACGTACATCCACCGCGCACGCAAGGGGCAACTGCACACACACGTACACACACCATGCACGCTTGGGGCGACGGCACTCACATGTACATACACCGCGCACGCAAGGGGCGGCTGCACACACACGTACACACACCATGCACGCAAGGGCCCGCATGCACACACACGTACATACACCGCGCACGCAAGGGGCGGCTGCACACACACGTACACACACCATGCACGCAAGGGGCGGCTGCACACACACGTACATCCACCGCGCACGCAAGGGGCGGCTGCACACACACGTACACACACCATGCACGCTTGGGGCAACTGCACACACACGTACACACACCATGCACGCTTGGGGCGACGGCACTCACATGTACATACACCGCGCACGCAAGGGGCGGCTGCACACACACGTACACACACCATGCACGCAAGGGGCGGCTGCACACACATGTACATACACCATGCACGCAAGGGGCCGGCTGCACTCACATGTATACATACACCATGCACGCAAGGGGCGGCTGCACACACATGTACATACACCATGCACGCAAGGGGCGAGTGCACGCACACTTACACACACACCGCGCACGCAAGGGACGCCTGCACACACACGTACATCCACCATGCACGCAAGGGCCGGCTGCACACACACGTACACACACCATGCACGCTTGGGGCGACGGCACTCACATGTACATACACCGCGCACGCACTTAGGGGCGGCTGCACACACACGTACACACACCATGCACGCAAGGGGCGGCTGCACACACATGTACATACACCATGCACGCAAGGGGCCGGCTGCACTCACATGTACATACACCATGCACGCAAGGGGCGGCTGCACACACGTGTAAATACACCGCGCATGCAAGGGGCGGCTGCACACACACGTACACACACCGCGCACGCAAGGGGCGGCTGCACACACACGTACACACACCATGCACGCAAGGAGCGACTGCACTCACATGTACATACACCATGCACGTACATCCACCGCGCACGCAAGGGCCGGCTGCACGCACACTTACACACACACCGCGCACGCAAGGGACGCCTGCACACACTGTCACGTACATCCACCGCGCACGCAAGGGGCAACTGCACACACACGTACACACACCATGCACGCAAGGGCCGGCATGCACACACACGTACACACACCATGCACGCAAGGGCCGGCATGCACACACCCGTACACACACCATGCACGCAAGGAGCGACTGCACACACACGTACATACACCGCGCACGCAAGGGGCGGCTGCACACACACGTACACACACCATGCACGCAAGGGGCAACTGCACACACACGTACACACACCATGCACGCTTGGGGCGACGGCACTCACATGTACATACACCACGCACGCAAGGGACGCCTGCACACACACGTACATCCACCGCGCACGCAAGGGGCGAGTGCACACACACGTACATCCACCGCGCACGCAAGGGGCCGGCTGCACTCACATGTACATACACCGCGCACGCAAGGGGCAACTGCACACACACGTACACACACCATGCACGCTTGGGGCGACGGCACTCACATGTACATACACCGCGCACGCAAGGGACGCCTGCACACACACGTACATACACCGCGCACGCAAGGGCGGCTGCACACACACGTACACACACCATGCACGCAAGGGGCAACTGCACACACACGTACACACACCATGCACGCTTGGGGCAACTGCACACACACGTACATACACCACGCACGCAAGGGACGCCTGCACACACACGTACATCCACCGCGCACGCAAGGGGCGAGTGCACACACACGTACATCCATCGCGCACGCAAGGGGCGAGTGCACACACACGTACATACACCGCGCACGCAAGGAGCGACTGCACTCACATGTACATACACCGCGCACGCAAGGGGCAACTGCACACACACGTACACACACCATGCACGCAAGGGCCGGCATGCACACACACGTACACACACCATGCACGCAAGGGCCGGCATGCACACACACGTACATCCACCGCGCACGCAAGGGGCAACTGCACACACACGTACACACACCATGCACGCTTGGGGCGACGGCACTCACATGTACATACACCGCGCACGCAAGGGGCGGCTGCACACACACGTACACACACCATGCACGCAAGGGCCCGCATGCACACACACGTACATACACCGCGCACGCAAGGGGCGGCTGCACACACACGTACACACACCATGCACGCAAGGGGCGGCTGCACACACACGTACATCCACCGCGCACGCAAGGGGCGGCTGCACACACACGTACACACACCATGCACGCAAGGGCCGGCTGCACACACACGTACACACACCATGCACGCTTGGGGCGACGGCACTCACATGTACATACACCGCGCACGCAAGGGGCGGCTGCACACACACGTACACACACCACACACGCAAGGGGCAACTGCACACACACGTACACACACCATGCACGCTTGGGGCGACGGCACTCACATGTACATACACCGCGCACGCAAGGGGCGGCTGCACACACACGTACACACACCATGCACGCAAGGGCCGGCATGCACACACACGTATATACATACACCGCGCACGCAAGGGGCGGCTGCACACACACGTACACACACCATGCACGCAAGGGGCGGCTGCACACACACGTACATCCACCGCGCACGCAAGGGCCGGCTGCACTCACATGTACATCCACCATGCACGCAAGGGCCGGCTGCACACACACGTACATCCATCGCGCACGCAAGGGGCAAGTGCACACACACGTACATCCACCGCGCACGCAAGGAGCGACTGCACTCACATGTACACACACCATGCACGCAAGGGGCAACTGCACACACACGTACACACACCATGCACGCAAGGGCCGGCTGCACACACACGTACATACACCACGCACGCAAGGGACGCCTGCACACACACGTACATACACCGCGCACGCAAGGGGCGGCTGCACACACATGTACATACACCATGCACGCAAGGGGCCGGCTGCACTCACATGTACATACACCATGCACGTACATCCACCGCGCACGCAAGGGCCGGCTGCACGCACACTTACACACACACCGCGCACGCAAGGGACGCCTGCACACACTGTCACGTACATCCACCGCGCACGCAAGGGGCAACTGCACACACACGTACACACACCATGCACGCTTGGGGCGACGGCACTCACATGTACATACACCACGCACGCAAGGGACGCCTGCACACACACGTACATCCACCGCGCACGCAAGGAGCGACTGCACTCACATGTACACACACCATGCACGCAAGGGGCAACTGCACACACACGTACACACACCATGCACGCAAGGGCCGGCTGCACACACACGTACATACACCACGCACGCAAGGGACGCCTGCACACACACGTACATACACCGCGCACGCAAGGGGCGGCTGCACACACACGTACACACACCATGCACGCAAGGGGCAACTGCACACACACGTACACACACCATGCACGCTTGGGGCAACTGCACACACACGTACATACACCACGCACGCAAGGGACGCCTGCACACACACGTACATCCACCGCGCACGCAAGGGGCGAGTGCACACACACGTACATCCACCGCGCACGCAAGGGGCGAGTGCACACACACGTACATACACCGCGCACGCAAGGAGCGACTGCACTCACATGTACATACACCGCGCACGCAAGGGGCAACTGCACACACACGTACACACACCATGCACGCAAGGGCCGGCATGCACACACCCGTACACACACCATGCACGCAAGGAGCGACTGCACTCACATGTACATACACCATGCACGTACATCCACCGCGCACGCAAGGGCCGGCTGCACGCACACTTACACACACACCGCGCACGCAAGGGACGCCTGCACACACTGTCACGTACATCCACCGCGCACGCAAGGGGCAACTGCACACACACGTACACACACCATGCACGCAAGGGCCGGCATGCACACACACGTACACACACCATGCACGCAAGGGCCGGCATGCACACACCCGTACACACACCATGCACGCAAGGAGCGACTGCACACACACGTACATACACCGCGCACGCAAGGGGCGGCTGCACACACACGTACACACACCATGCACGCAAGGGGCAACTGCACACACACGTACACACACCATGCACGCTTGGGGCGACGGCACTCACATGTACATACACCACGCACGCAAGGGACGCCTGCACACACACGTACATCCACCGCGCACGCAAGGGGCGAGTGCACACACACGTACATCCACCGCGCACGCAAGGGGCCGGCTGCACTCACATGTACATACACCGCGCACGCAAGGGGCAACTGCACACACACGTACACACACCATGCACGCTTGGGGCGACGGCACTCACATGTACATACACCGCGCACGCAAGGGACGCCTGCACACACACGTACATACACCGCGCACGCAAGGGGCGGCTGCACACACACGTACACACACCATGCACGCAAGGGGCAACTGCACACACACGTACACACACCATGCACGCTTGGGGCAACTGCACACACACGTACATACACCACGCACGCAAGGGACGCCTGCACACACACGTACATCCACCGCGCACGCAAGGGGCGAGTGCACACACACGTACATCCACCGCGCACGCAAGGGGCGAGTGCACACACACGTACATACACCGCGCACGCAAGGAGCGACTGCACTCACATGTACATACACCGCGCACGCAAGGGGCAACTGCACACACACGTACACACACCATGCACGCAAGGGCCGGCATGCACACACACGTACACACACCATGCACGCAAGGGCCGGCATGCACACACACGTACATCCACCGCGCACGCAAGGGGCAACTGCACACACACGTACACACACCATGCACGCTTGGGGCGACGGCACTCACATGTACATACACCGCGCACGCAAGGGGCGGCTGCACACACACGTACACACACCATGCACGCAAGGGCCCGCATGCACACACACGTACATACACCGCGCACGCAAGGGGCGGCTGCACACACACGTACACACACCATGCACGCAAGGGGCGGCTGCACACACACGTACATCCACCGCGCACGCAAGGGGCGGCTGCACACACACGTACACACACCATGCACGCAAGGGCCGGCTGCACACACACGTACACACACCATGCACGCTTGGGGCGACGGCACTCACATGTACATACACCGCGCACGCAAGGGGCGGCTGCACACACACGTACACACACCATGCACGCAAGGGGCGGCTGCACACACATGTACATACACCATGCACGCAAGGGCCGGCTGCACTCACATGTATACATACACCATGCACGCAAGGGGCGGCTGCACACACATGTACATACACCATGCACGCAAGGGGCGAGTGCACGCACACTTACACACACACCGCGCACGCAAGGGACGCCTGCACACACACGTACATCCACCATGCACGCAAGGGCCGGCTGCACACACACGTACACACACCATGCACGCTTGGGCGACGGCACTCACATGTACATACACCGCGCACGCACTTAGGGCGGCTGCACACACACGTACACACACCATGCACGCAAGGGCGGCTGCACACACATGTACATACACCATGCACGCAAGGGCCGCTGCACTCACATGTACATACACCATGCACGCAAGGGGCGGCTGCACACACGTGTAAATACACCGCGCATGCAAGGGCGCTGCACACACACGTACACACACCGCGCACGCAAGGGGCGGCTGCACACACACGTACACACACATGCACGCAAGGAGCGGACTGCACTCACATGTACATACACCATCACGTACATCCACGCGCACGCAAGGGCCGGCTGCACGCACACTTTACACACACCGCGCACGCAAGGGACGCCTGCACACACTGTCACGTACATCCACCGCGCACGCAAGGGCAACTGCACACACACGTACACACACCATGCACGCAAGGCCGGCATGCACACACACGTACACACCACCATGCACCAAGGGCCGGCATGCACACACCCGTACACACACCATGCACGCAAGAGCGACTGCACACACACGTACATACACCGCGCACGCAAGGGCGGCGGCACACACACGTACACACACCATGCACGCAAGGGCAACTGCACACACACGTACACACACCATGCACGCTTGGGGCGACTGCACTCACATGTACATACACCACGCACGCAAGGGACGCCTGCACACACCACGTACATCCACCGCGCACGCAAGGGCGAGGCACACACACGTACATCACCGCGCACGCAAGGGGCCGGCTGCCACTCACATGTACATACACCGCGCACGCAAGGGGGCAACTGCACACACACGTACACCACACCATGCACGCTGGGGCGACGGCACTCACATGTACATACACCGCGCACGCAAGGACGCCTGCACACAACGTACATACACCGCGCACGCAAGGGCGGCTGCACACACACGACACCACACCATGCACGCAAGGGGCAACTGCACACACACGTACACACACCATGCACGCTTGGGCAACTGCACACACACGTACATACACCACGCACGCAAGGGACGCCTGCACACACACGTACATCCACCGCGCACGCAAAGGGCGCGAGTGCACACACACGTACATCCATCGCCGCACGCAAGGGGCGAGTGCACACACACGTACATACACCGCGCACGCAAGGAGCGACTGCACTCACATGTACATACACCGCGCACGCAAGGGCAACTGCACACACACGTACACACACCATGCACGCAAGGGCCGGCATGCACACACACGTACAACCACACCATGCACGCAAGGCCGGCATGCACACACACGTACATCCACCGCGCACGCAAGGGGCAACTGCACACACACGTACACACCACCATGCACGCTTGGGCGACGGCACTCACATGTACATACACCGCGCACGCAAGGGGCGGCTGCACACACACGTACACACACCATGCACGCAAGGGCCCGCATGCACAACACGTACAACACCGCGCACGCAAGGGGCGGCTGCACACACACGTACACACACCATGCACGCAAGGGGCGGCTGCCACACACACGTACATCCACGCGCACGCAAGGGGCGGCTGCACACACACGTACCACACACCTGCACGCAAGGGCCGGCTGCACACACACGTACACACACCATGCACGCTTGGGCGACGGCACTCACATGTACATACACCGCGCACGCAAGGGGCGGCTGCACACACACGTACACACACATGCACGCAAAGGGCGGCTGCACACACATGTACATACACCATGCACGCAAGGGGCCGGCTGCACTCACATGTATACATACACCATGCACGCAAGGGGCGGCTGCACACACATGTACCATACACCATGCACGCAAGGGGCGAGTGCACGCACACTTACACACACACCGCGCCGCAAGGGACGCCTGCACACACACGTACATCCACCATGCACGCAAGGGCCGGCTGCACACACACGTACAACACCACACGCTTGGGGCGACGGCACTCACATGTACATAACACCGCGCACGCACTTAGGGCGGCTGTACACACACCATGCACGCAAGGGCGGTGTACACACACCATGCACGCAAGGGGCCGGCTGCACTCACATGTA
>RPFO01001314.1:0-22360 GCA_009746045.1 Mesostigma viride | reverse complement strand
CGGTGGCAACCCGCACAGTTCTGTAACAGGTCACCTATATACCTGCAGGCCGCACAGTGAGGGTAAAGAAGCTGGTCTTTAATTGGAGCTCGTCGGCAAGGCGGTGGGTTGCCGTCTGCCACAGGCTGGGCCGAAACGACGCAGCAGCCATCGGCTCCGTGGCGAGCGCGGTCGGTGGCCTCCTGTTGTTTTGGCCTGGCGGAGGTCTTCCAAGCTTCTGGAGTTTCGCTGGCGAAGGCCCGTGCAAGTGGTCGAGGTGCATGGTTGCTTGACCGCAGCAGGTCCCGCGTAAAGGAGTGCGGCGAGCAAGCTACCGTCTTCCGGCCCGGCCGGACGCAGCCCGGCGCTGCGATGGTGGCCGTCTGCCGGCTGCATGCTGCAATCGCGGGACCTTGCGGACCAGGGCGTTGGTTTGGGTGGTGATGCATGGCTTCGACTCTTGACGGGATCGCAGGCCCGCACTTGCCCTTTTGGGCGGAAGACAACTGCGGCAGCATGCACCTCAAAGATGCCTAGCTAGCTGCGCTGCGGTTGCAGCGCCGTGAGCTGAGGTTGTGAGCTTCCTGGGCGACCTTGTTTTCCACATTGCATGCAAAGGAGACACCGTGTTGACGTCGCGTGTTCAGCGAAGGTCAGCTCTCGGCCAACGGCCAGGTCACGTGCTCCTGCCAGCACCATGCTTCAGGATTGTCATCCTTGCCAAAGAAGAGGGAGCCGATGTGCTGCCGGCTGCAAAGGCCGGGTCTGCCAAGGGGTGCCGGAGCTTATGCAAGTAAGCTGGAAAGAAGCTAGCTGAAGAGGACTTAGGCGAGCGATGTTGAGGCTCTTGGCCAGGCGAGGAGCCTGTACTCCTCCAATGCACTGCATGGTCCAGGTTGTGGCGGGGATGGGCCCAATGGGCCCACCCACGCCGGAGCTTGCGTTCCATGTACGTTCTGAAGGAGCTGGACTAAGATCTCGGGCGCATTCTTTCGGAATCCCTATAATGGTCAGTTCCAGCCGCGAGCTGCGCTGGAAATAAAACTGCGTGTGTAGTCTACCTAGGCTGTAACTGCATGTCGCCATTTGTGGTTCGGTGGCAAGGGGTAGAACTGACTTCTCAATTGGCTCGGGCGGGTTGCTTGGGCGATGCATGGGTTTGCGGGTAATCCAGTTATTATAGGCGCTGGGCGAGAACACTGGGAGTGGGGTTGGCCGGCTGGAGCCGGAAAAGCTCCTTTTCCAGACCGCGTTTTTAGCTTTCGGGTCGTCCTAAGGCCTGAATCCTTGTTCACATGCGTAACTTTTTCGTACTCGTTTCAGCCGTAACCGATTATACCGGCGGGTGCGAAGACGCATCCAAAGCAAGTGATTAGTGATCTGAACTGATTTTGGAGGATCAGACACAAAAGTTCCTGAGCGCCGCCGTCGCCGTGCCGCAATCCGCCGTCAGCCATTGCCGTGGGTCGCGACCATCCATTCCCTTTAGAACTTAGTGATATAGGCTACTACTGTTAATAGTTAGGCTACAAGGCATGGCATATATTTCCTGCATGCATGCAACTGCATGCATGGGCAATTATTTAATTAATTAACCATGGTCGTGCCGATGCCATCCAAATGGATGGTACCCCGACGTAACGTAACTGTAAACGGCGTAAATCCGTGACCTCCGACGTAAGTGAACGTAACGTAAAATGTTGCCGATGGACGGGGGCCAGACCGACACGAATGAAAAATGACAAGGTTGGCCAGGTAATTGCAACCATAGCCCCCAGTAAAATACCTCGTGCAATTTTATTGGTGGTCAAGTGACATTTGCTAAACATTTGTTACCGGTTTGAGCCGCGCGCAATAGCGATGAATATGGCTGTCAACGCGCCATTATGGTGGAAATTTCGGGTTCCGCTGCTGAAATGGGTCAGATGATACCCCTGAACCGACGATGCATTTTTTTGGTACGTGAAGAATGATCAAGATTTCATAGGATTGGGAAAATACGCAGTGGTTATTACCTGTGTCTTGGTCGTCACCATCAGACGAGACGCGATACCGTCGGTCCCTTTGGTATCGCCGGTTTCTTTTTTGGTTTCTTGGTAGCTTCCGTCTGCCTGGGCCTTCCAATGTTTTGCGAAAGTCCGCGGGCACCATTTGCTGGGAATGTGGACGCGTTTTAGACCGTCCATCCTTTTGCACAATAGATAAACAACATGGTAACGATGACGGAAAGGATTGATAGAGCAGCTGTGGGCCGCCTCTGCCACTAAGCCGTTGTATCCGGTGGTAGATGGCGGCCAGCGCGGACGTCATAATCAAGGGGTGCGCATGCGTTTCGTGTTAGTTTTGGAAACTCGTCGTTCATGCTGTCTAATGTGGATGCATTAGTGGTAATTGCAACAGCTTCCATGCCCGCTTCAAGGAGGGGTGTTACGCCTTCCCGCCACTCACGGCGAATAGGCGGCTCCTCCACCAGTCCTGCTCCCTCACCTTCCCCTCCCCTGAGCCGGACAAGCAGCGGTTCACTTTCTCGTCGCAAGAGCTAGGTTGCACGACCTCACCTGGACGCTGGATGACGACCTGACCCCCGCTCAGAAGCAGCAGCGACGCGACCTGTGGCCGGAATACCTCCGCGCCACAAACAGGATCCCCAGAAGCCCAAGGTGTACGTACTGGAGGGCCGGCGGGGACCTCAGATGATATCTTATGATCTTCCACTGAGATGTGGACGCCCCCTAGCTGCGGGCTTGAATAGCCATAGCTTGTAATCGACCTTGATAGTCACTGCGGCCTAGAATGTTTGCCTAGCTGCATGTGCCATACCTAGTCACGTGCACCGCGCTAATGCACGGTACACAACCAGCTCATAGCCTTAGCTTAGCCCTTGTTGTACAGCCAGCCGTGCTACGTTCTTGCTATGCGGCTTCGTTTGCTTGCCCACTCTCCTTGTTAATTATGATATGCTTGAATTGCAAGCGGGTCTTATATTGCACCCACAGAATTTGCGGGATCGTCTATATCGTGTCGATCCGATTGCTGCTGTGGCATGCCTCTGGCATGAAGGAGACAGGGGGTCTCTGCATGCCCTTTCTTCCTGTTGTGCACATATGCAGGGATTTTATAAAGCACTCCGGTGCTCCATGACTCCCCAACGGGAGCACACGTGTGTACGTGTAATTAATTAAATTAATCAACCAGTACTTCGCCAACAGACATCTGCCAGCCTAGCTATATTAATTAATTAATTAATTAAGTAGCTTCCATCATCATTCCGTCATCATTCCGTCATCGCGACTAGGAGAAGTGCACCACCCTTATGCTGGCATCTGCCACCCCTATAGTGACCCTATAGTGACCGCGGCCTAGGATGGGTCTCACCCTAAGCCCTAAACCCTAAAACCCTAAACCACTTGCAAAAACAGAAGTGCCCCCTGCCACCACTGCTCACCAGGTTGTGACATTTAGGCTGGCATCTGTCACCACCCCGGCAGTTGTGATGGTGTGTTTGGGGTGTGACAAGGATGGCGAAAAATTGTCCTTAGTTACTCTTAAGAGAAAGAACGGACAATTTTTCGCCACCCGCCACCCCTTGGCGCGGGTCATGGAGGTGTTTGTCAAGGTGTGAGAGTGATGGCGAAAAATTGCCTTAGTTACTCTTAAGAGAAAGAACGCAATTTTTCGCCACCCTGCCACCCCTTGGCGCGGGTCATAGGAGGTGTTTGTCAAGGTGTGAGAGTGATGGCGAAAAATTGCCGTAGTTACTCTTAAGAAAAGAACGCCCAATTTTTCGCCACCCCCCCACTGGCCGGCGCTGAGGTGGCGTGGGTTGTTGGATGTGGCGAAAAATTGCACGTACTTACTCTTAAGAAAAGACCGCCCAATTTTTCGCCATGTCCTCGCAGGGTGAGGGAGCCGGCGAGGGCCGCGCGGCGGGGTGTGCAGAGTGTTAGGGTTTATTAATCTGGAAACTCAGACGACCTATGCAAGAATCCCACACGACCTGTGTCGATGCATAAGAGGTTTACTCTGGATTTTTAACCTGCAGTTAGAACTGCAATTCGAGACGAAATGAAAATTGTTTTCAGCATATATTGACGCGTTTTATACTGCATAAACGAATTCATTAAAAATATAACACGTTTACATTCGTTATCAGCTCGACAAGAGCGAAATGGCAAGCTCGTTGCCGTCGTCAACAAGACGACAATCTACTCCTTGTCCTTGGAGTGTCCAGTCAGGCTCTTCACGTACGAGGCGGAGTTCTTCTTGTCGCCATGGCCGTGGGAGCTTGACGCTCCCTCGCGGCTCCTCTTCCTGCCATTGGAAGTGGCGGTCTTTGCGTCCTCGAAACCCTTCTTTACCTCCTCCCATGCCCTGTAGAGCGCAATGGGGGAAATGCCTGGCTGGCGCTTGGACTTGGAGAAGCCATTGAGGAAATCGTCAACCATCTTAACGCACCCGTCGGCTTGGTCGAGGCGAATCCACTCGCAGCGGTCCTCGACCTTCCTCGGCTTTGCCGCATTCTTCTCGTAGACCCACTCGACGCAAATTTTTGGCGTCTTGCGGTCGACATCGTCATATCCGGCGTCGTGAATCTTGAAGACCTCGCAGGTAGGTCCGGTGCCTCCAACAGCACCTTCGTTTCCGGAAAGAAGGGAGACCTTGTGCGTCAGGTGTGCGAGCTGGTCAGATATCTTTGTCTGGCCGTCCTCGAGACCATCGAGGATTTTTCCAAGCATTGCCAACGCCTTCTCGCAAGGCCCTGCGTTTCGGGAAGCCATGGCTACCGGCAGAGAGCTTGCAACGTGAGATGCGTGACTTGCACGTGATTTTGCCTATTTGTGCACAATGTGCCAAGGTCCGTTACGTCTGCTGGCACGGCCTGGACAGGACGCGAAGGTGGCTGGACTTGTACAAGTGTCGAACTTGGCTAAATTTCGGAGCGATGCAAGTCTAAGGTGGCCTCTACCACGTGGCGAGTTCTGGGACGTGAATTTAGGTAAAAAGACTCGTAAGCGTGCGAGTAATCAACTGGGTCACTTGTCAAGCGCCTGAACGAAGATTCTAGAGTGTCCACGAGAGTGAATTTTCCGAAGCAACCACCCATATATATTCGTAGAAATTACTTGCCATGACAATTGCACTTATTGAACCCGCGAATCTTTTCAAAACGTAGGATGCACAAAAAACCGTCCGTCTGCAACGGGGGAATTGAGTCTCGTTTCCGTCAAGTCTGTCAATGTACGACGCTCCTACCGTAATATGTCCTCCGTTTCTGAACAGGTGTGGGTTCTTTAGGTTAAAAAACGCGTGTTCGTTGATCATGGCGTAAGAAAAGATGTCCCCGTCTGATCCACCCATGACAGTCTCTGTGCATAAAACAATGCAATCCTGTTGGTTATGCTCACCACCGGAGAAACTCGGGGAAACAAGCCCGACAATAGCATGGTCCTCATCAAAAGGTACTGCGTCAACGTAGGCATAATGCACACCACCACGCCATGTACTGTCAATGATGGGCGCCCTCGGGTCTGGTTTGATTCTAAATTGACGTAACCCGGTGGTGGAGTCAATCACGTTTTCAGAGGCATTGGAATCTAGCACTATTTGATAATAGGTGGGTATTCCATTGCTTTATTACAATTAGAGATAATAGTTTTTCTACGCTGGGATGGCGGCGGGAGTGCCCCACTTGGCCACGAGATACCCGCGGATCCGTTCAAGTTCCGCTGACGTCTTGGCGGTGTTGTAGATAAGGATCTCGCCAATCCACCCGTCAAAGGCACGACTCGCGTTGGACGCGTCTCCTCCAATAGCGAGATTTCCCGAACCAGTTGTAGGGTCCGATCCCATTCTGTCATAACCAGCTCGTCCGTCGAAGCGGGTGAAAAGGCGTTTGTACTGCTGTTGCATGAAAGCGCCAGGACGTGTGCCTTGTTGTCAAAGAACTGAGCCCTGGTGCTCACGGTTTCGCGCATACTGTTTGGAGTAAAGAGGATAACGGTCTGTACCTCTGACTGATAAGACATGAGATAACAATTGCCGTTCGACGATCCAAGCATATAACCTCTAATACCCGTAACCCCCTATTTCTGGATACGTTGCAGTCGTTAGCTGTTTGGCGACTAAAAAACACTCGCACTTACCCCGACCGCATTCCAGAAATTGTTCACGGACTCCAACAAGCCAGACCGCGAGTTAATAAACGGAGGGACCGTTTCGAGTTCAGCTCCGCCGTATCCAGTGTCGGGCACTTGGCGGAAGTTGCCTGCGTCACGTGGTACCCGTTCGGCCCTTGTCGTTCACGCGCATCACGTTCCCGCCGCCGTGTTTTGCTGGGTTGTGCCCGACGTGTTGCTGAACACCGTGGCGCTGTCGGACGGATCGTACCACGCGAACAGCGCGGGGTCCGTTGCCGGGTTGTAATTGTACGTGAATGACAGCGTTCGATGCTGTGTTTCCAAGCCCTGACGTCGCGCTCGTCACGGTGCCCGCGCCCACGCTTACCGTCGTCACGAAGTCCGACATGGTAGGGGTCACATCGAATGTGTACGTGGCGCCACTTCCCAACAAGTTGGACGCGGTTCCGTTGGTTACGGCGATGTCGCCCAACGCGAACCCGGCGACCGACGTGCTAAAAGTGGCCGTGATGGGTAAACGGCACCCGTCGGGTTCCGGACGCAAGAGTCACCGACGGATTTGCCGAGTACGTGAACGACAGTGTGTTAGATGCCGCGTTGGCGTTCCCTGTCGATGCGTCCACAACAGTGCCCGCGCCCACGCTGACGTTCGTTGAAGAATTGGCGATGGTTGGCGTCACTTGGAAGGCGTACGACGCCCCACTTCCGGTCAGGTTGGCGGCGGTCCCGTTGGTCACGGTGATGTCGCCCAACGCGAACCCCGTCACCGACCTGCTGAACGTGGCTGTCACGTCCACGGGTGATGAGGATGGCGTCAAGCCCGCGGTCGTCGCGAGGGTTACCGTTGGAGGTGGCGAATACGTGAAGACTAACGGAGTTGCTGCGGTGTTGCCGGTTCCTAGCACGCTGCTTGCTGCGTTCCCTCCAACAGTGACTGTTGTCAGTGAATAAGCTACAGCTGGAGTCACAGAGAATGTGTAAGAGGCGCCGCTACCCGTTAAACCAGATGCAGTACCATTTATGACAACGATATCACCCAAGGTGAACCCGGTGACTGTTTCGCTGAATGCTGCTGTCATTGTAATCGGTACCGCGCTAGGATACAGTCCGTGTGTAGTTGTTAACGTGATTGACGGCGCTGTCCTTGCCGTTTTGCGCTTCTTGCGAATCAAAGCAGGACAAATACCATAATCAAACGACATGGAGCTAATATAATATCATCGTCACATTATTTTTTAGAGTTTGGTAGCGGATACTTGAAGGTGGGGAGAAGGGGCAATGCTCGTCTAGCTGGCATTGTCATGGACAGACCAGAATCTGCCATTTCAGGAATGTCAAAAATCAACTTCAACCTGTTAAACGGATTAGCTGTGATGCTAGGGTCTCGAAAGTAGTCCATCGTTTGTCATTACACACGTATATATTTTTTAGAGGTACACGGCTGCCTGCCTGCCTGCAGCGATGTCCATCTTTGATTCGCATTCCGTGAAGATGTAGGAAATGCAGTCCGTTGCTCCCTTCTCGACTCGCAGCGTGACCACCGATGCCGTGCCACGAAGGTCAAGGCCGCTCATGTACTCTGGACCGGCACACGGCATATTAAGGTGACACGCCATCGTGAAGTTGTTGTTTAGCCACGTGGTAGGAGTCATGCCCTCACGGACACAGGACAAAACATTCCCTTGGTCACCGAACGCGGACAACAGATTGATCCACGCCTCCGTTGCGTTCGTACGGTATCCAGGCGCTAGGTTGGATCCGTTGATGTCGTATTGGTAGGAAGTCATACCATCCGCGATGTGATTGAACATCGTATTGCCAGATGCGTTGGTCACGTCCGCGCCGGCAGCAACCTGAATCGCCAGGAGTTTGCTGGCGGACGCGGAAGACAGCGACGCCTTGATGGCATAGGGAGTGCGAGTCCCGAGCGACTGTTTGGTGGACTGCCACGTCCGCCACTTGAAGGAGAGAGTTCCACCCTCGGCAAGCCTGGACGAGAAAATCTGGCCCACGATATCTTCTTGGAACCTGTACGTGTCGATGCTAAAGTGGATGTTGCTCAGTTCGAAACCAACCCTGTCGCTGCGTCAACGGCCACGATGCCACCAGCTGCAGCTGCTTGCGCCACGCTAGGAAGCATCACCCCTCCGTCCATGAGTGTGATTCGGATCTCGATGGGGGGGAAGAGACTCAGATCCACGATCCGAGGCTCGCCACTCAGGAATCCCAAAAAGTGGTCAATGACGCCGTCCACTGCGGTGTTTGCCTTCACGTTGTTTGTGAGAGCGCCAGCCGCATCAGCAATGACGATGTTGTTATTCTTCGACCAACCAGCGGGAGCCTGCGCGAGATTGTACTCGACACCGCCGTGCACCGAGAGCAGCGTATGGAACAGCTGGGAGTAGTCGTTGATGCTGTCGACGGTCTGACCTCCTGCCAGTACCTCGAGGCGCCTGATGATGGAGGACGTGTACGCGGGGAACTTTGCGAACCCCGCCGTGGTCGTGGGGGTCCCCGTGAAAAACATTGCGAAGGAGTGCAAGTCCACGAACCCGGACGTGGGGAGGCGGACCGCGACCACAGACCCTTGTTTGATGCCGTCGCTTGCTGAGAGGGTGCTGAGATGGACTCGTTGAGTCGTGTGCTGACCCAGCGCCTTCACGAGGTATTGCATGGACTTGGGGATAGCGCGCGAGTACCAGGAATTGTCCGAAGCCATAGATTGTGTATACATTCGAATGAGATATTTTTACTGAAGAAGCTGGCCGAGTATGGGATTTTTTACCTTCGCTCCATCAACCCGTCTTTCGAGGTTGGACAAGGCGCTCAGACCAGTGTTTGCGACCGAGTACGCTTTCCCGAGCAGCGTACTCTTCGCGATCATGTTGGATGGGATGTGTCCGAGCGCGGAATCGACAATGCCCGCCGCCTGTTTGGCAGCCCGCGCCCCGTCGCCAATTTTTGAGATGACTTCGCCAGCGACGTGCCCGGCTTTCTTGACAGCTGACACGATGGCCGCCCCGTCGCCGACCCTCTTGATAGCGTTGCCGGCAAACTCTCCCACGCGTCTAGCCACGTTTCCGATTGCTCCAAAATTAACTTTCATCGTCCTCGATAGTACTAGATGGCTGAGAAATAAATCTGGTTTGTGGCTGGACGGTCCTGTCAAGGGCCATATACTTCAAAACGCTCCCGATCTTCCTCGCCTCTATTCCCATCGCCTTCTGAGGGCTTATGCGGAAGGAGAGCTGAAGAGCCCAATCCGAGTAGACAGTTATAGGAGCGTCGTCCTCGTCGAGCAGTCGGATCGTGATGTTGCTGGGAGAGTCCTTGAGATGCTGCCACAAAGGGGTCGCTGCCTGCCAAACAATGGGTTCTAAGAACTGCGACATGTTGGGACAGACGGCCAAAAGGCCTCCATATCCCGTGCCTGTCGACGATGATATCACGTTTCCTCGAACGATGTCGCTGTATACATACACCATTCTCAGTCTCCCATTCGTTGCTGGCCGGTTGCTAGCGAGGACACCTGTGAAAGGATATGATCCTTCCATGAGCCCCAACACCCGGCCCGTGGGCTCATCCACCGCGACAGAGAACTCGGTGGCATTTGTCACGGTAAAAAGACTAGTCGCCCTGTTGTACGTGACCGAGAACCCAGGATCTACCGCCTTCAAAGCTTCCTCTATGTTTTTTCGGTTTTCGATAGTCGTGTACGAGCCGAGCGGCAAGGTCACCTTCGTAGGGGACTCGCTGCCAGACAAACGGACAGTGAAGTATCGGTTTCCTTCGCTGATGTGAGTCTGTTCAAACGGGATGGTCATGAGGGTAAGCCCGACGTCGTGATAATCGTCAAGGAGTCCCGCCGGGATGTCCCATACCGGATCCACTAGCGTCCCGCGAGTTCGGTTCTCCGTGCGAAGAGTGAGTGTCAGCGTTTCCTGGATGAACTCCTTCATCGGCCACTTCTTCTGACAATAGCTCAGAAGTAATTTCGTTTGTCCCAAAAACCTTGACGACGCCTTCCTCAATTTTCGCCGATGCCCTTTTCATGGCGCGCTTCGTCTTCCCTGTGAGTGGCTTCTTCTACAGTAGAGCATGGCTGCCTCAATGAACTCTCGTGGGACATTTGGATGGAGGGTCATCCATTGAGAGATCTCGAGCATCTCGGCGTCAGTGAACAGCGGGCTGCTCATGTTTACTCTTCTGTGAGATTTTTTTCAGCGCCTTCTTTTGGAATTCCCACGACCGTGTTGTGGACCCTCCTGAGATGCAGCAGGAGGTTTTTTTCGTTTGCGAACGTGCTCTTACACCCGGGTTGTGGGCATTTCCACCTCGCGCCTCCCACCTGGACTCGTTTCCCGACAGGTACACCCGCAGGCTCCGGGGGTGCCGCCACTGCTTCATCGACGACAACCGGTTCGGGAGCCGGCGCGACAGGGGCCGGTTGGGCATACGCGGACAATGGGGGGTACGCGACCGGTCTAGAGTTCGCCATCACTGACGCCATGAGAAGGGCATCCTTGAACCCTCGCGCCTCTGCGACCTTCCCTTTGTTCACCGCTCTTCGGACCGGCGCGCTGTGGATGACAATGGTGTTGGTCGATGAAGCGGTCACCTGCGACTGGGGTGCGACCTTACGCTTCGGTTTTCCCCTTTTACTTGAAGGACGGCGCCGTGCTGATTTCTGACGCCTTGCCATTTCTGCATATAATCATAGATTTTTATAACGTCCAAGTGAGGGTCTTGTTAGTCGACACGGCCATTTTTCCAGCGCGCGACTTGCAAAACGCCGTAGAGAGTGCTATGTTTGTTGACGTGTCAGTGGTGATGCGAGGAATCCGCAATGCGATTTCAAACACCCCGTCATCCTCCTCGTATCCTGAAACAACATTCCAGTTGCTGCCAATTATAACGTTTACCGGCCAGACGGACAGGCCGCTAGCCGTTAAGCGATATGGGTTTGATATGTCGAGAATCGTTGGTGGGTTGTTATCAAATGTTAACCTGACAAGGATATTGGTCAACGCGGTCGGAAGAGTTAGTTCCGATTGTGTGGCCGGGTCGTGGAAAGACATCACGGCCACAGGGGCGCCGTGCCAAAATTGCGGAAGCGGGTAGTCGTATATGGGCTGCCTCAGACCGACCAAAGAATCTGCTTCCAATATCGTGTGCGATATACGCCTAGTTTCTCGGACATCTTCATACAGGGCCACGTCCATCCCGTGATTGCCGCCAATTGACGACAGGCTTGAACCATAATAGTAGCTTAGGCTAGAAGCAAATAAAAGCGGGGTCGGGCCAGATACTGTTGGATCTAATACCTGGAACGTCACGGTCGCCAAATGGATCATACCAGTAACTGGAGGATCAACCAGTGAAATATGATCACAGGTTATGTCAACGTACGACGAGGATTTTGATATTGTCGTTGTAGAAAAACCGCCAGTCCACGCTTCTCCAACGACTACGCTGATAAGCAACGGATCATTGCTCAACTTGGTGTTTGAAAATCCAAGTCTTACATAAAACTTCCTTACCGACTGACGAGCTGGTAGAATCCCATATATTTTGGCAGTATATTGGTTCATTTGCACGCCGTATTGAACATCGGGACACTTAACAACCGTGCGGATGACACTCTCATTCGTGAGTGTTAGCTCCTTAAACCAAGTATCCGCCACACCCGGTACGGGTTTTGTGACGCTATATTTGCCAAAAATGCTACAATTCCTCGACGAGGTGGACCTGTGACGCAGCTCCAACACGTCTCCGACGGCTGTGTACGATCCGGATGGGTTGTTGGTTTTTAGAGAGTCGAACTCTATGTCTTGTAGGTCATCTTTGATTGGCCAGACATACGCGCCGTGGTACTCTCCGCTCAAGTGGAAGACTGGTCGGAGGGGCATCGGAATGTACGGGTCAAGAATGTCTGTAGGAGTGGTTGTAAATATACCGGACGAGTTTGAGATTTTAGTCATGTCACTAAGTTCTTGAGGAGTTGTTTTGGATATATAACGCTCCACCTTCCCATCCGATTTTCTTCGAAATGCCACCCAGTAGCTGTTTTGTTGTCTCCATGATGAGTTTAACGTGTATCGAACCTTCGACTTCAGATTGTCAAACAGGTCGAGTGCATAGTCACTATGGTGCAGATTGATACCCAGCATACCCCAATGCGTCGTAGCCGCATTTCTCCAATTCTGATGGGCATCTGTCGTGGCCGGGTGATATTTATTCGTCAAAGACATAGTATTTTCTGCAAACGAGACGAAAGCATCGTTGCTGCCCAAATATAGCCGAAAACACAATAGAAATGGGCCGTCGATGAGCTGCTCTGAAAAAACAACACATTTGCTTGGTGCCGGAGTGGCTGTTTTTACAAAAAAGAATTTTTCGGGAGACCCTTCAAAGTAGTATTTCGAAGCTTCTGCTTGCAGCGTGGTCACGGAGTGGCGCGAGAATGATTCTAGAGAATGGAGCGTCGTAGCGGGGCCGTCTATCTCCACGGTCTCTCCTGACAGGTTTGGCGAGTCCTTTACGGTTACGATCCTGTATCTGAGTTCTACATCATCGCCTTCGGATGGATTTTGAAACGTCGTTGTCTTCAACGTCCCATCCAAGGCCCCTTGAGATACTCCGTTCGCCAACAGATGAAAACCGGTGAGAGGAGGCAACGACTTTCCCCACCCCACATCATGGTCCGCGTAGACGCCGTTGATCGCGATTTTTACAGGATTTAGATATGAAATGTAGGAACTTGGTGTCCGGATGCCGGAGTGCAGTTGGCTCATTTTTGAAACGCATACCATCACCCCTCCTTTGTGGGTGGTGTAGGAGGTGAGGGTCGAGTCGTTGTAGACGTCTATCTCGTAGTTCATATACTTGTTACTATCTGCCGCGACTGGCGCGGTGATTACGGCGTCTTCCCCGCGCAGTCCCCCGTTTTGCGAGAGGGAGACTCCGCCGATGGTCGGAGTGGTCGGCGTGAGCTGGGTGGAATTCATGTACCACCTGATGGGGAGTTTGCGTTGGTATGCGAAGGGGGTCGTCATCTTTATGCCCTGTTTGAGGGTCGTTCCCTCTACGACCTCCCAATTAGCGGTGGTTGGATTGGTGCTCCAGTAGAGTGCGTTCACAGGGTCAATCGGACCCATTCGCCAGTCCGTCAGTGGCGAGTATGTACGCGTGATGGTGAAGGATCTCCCAGTTAGTGGAAGGCGGCGGTTGTCGTCGCGAATCGTGGCGAAAGACAACAACTCCACGCGGAGAGGGAGGCCGTTAAATCGAGATCCGCCGAGACCATAGAAAGAGTCGGAAAAGTATGGATATCCTACCTCTCCGTCCACAACGCTCTCCCCCGTGCGCGCCTGGGTCGTGTGGTAGTCGCGATAGGTAAACTTACAGATTCCACTCGCGTCGCCATTCGTAACGTTGTAGGGCAGCTGGACTCGCACATCCTGGTCATTGATGACGTTGAACGCGTTTTGGTGCGACACGGTCGTCCCGTCTTCGAGATGGAGGACGAAATCCCCGTTCAAGTTAGCTATCGACGTTTTGCCTACCCCGTGTTGGTCAAAAAGGTAGTCCAATTGCGCGCGGGTCAGGACTCTGCCACCAGGGTCTAGCAACGTATCAGGGCTAAAGTCGAAGACGTGGTACTGGGTCGCTCCCACTTTCGCCGTAAGGTAAGGTTCATTTAGAGTGAGATCGTCGACTAAAGTAGTCCCTGATTTAAAATAGGAATACCCATTCACGACGAGACTGTAAGCAAGTTCCGATGGGTCGCTTGCGGTCTCGTCGTCGTAATTGTCTCCGAGTCGCACATTTGTCGGCTGGCTCGGGTAGAAAATTTTGAATCCGTCGACAACGAGTGACTCATCGAATGGATGTGAAATGCCAAGAAGTAACGTCACGCTAGCTTGAAGCCCATCTATGTCTGTTTCGATGTTAGAAACACGCTCCTCCATTTCAGGGTCGAGCGTTAACCCGGTGGCGAGATTGGTCGGTCTGCTCAATGTTGTTAGAACGACCATTTATTATCTACCTAGAATATAAACATGGCCTCTGAGGCTTCAGAGACCCCAACGAGCTACCAAGACGAAACCTTCGCCGAGACGCGGGAAGAGCAGGTTGACCTGGTCAAGACAATTCGAAAGGGACAACCGCTGAATGATGAACAGAAAAAAGCCCTTCGCGACAAAATGAGGGTTTACCAGCAACGCGCAAAAGCCGAGAGGGAGAAGAGACGAAACGAAGAAAAGGAGGCAGAGATAACGAAACGAAAGGTCCTTGCAAAGGAATTGGAGATTCAGCGGCAAAGGCTAGTCGAACTCGAGCTGCAAGAAGCCCGCAACAAATCGCGGATTGAACGCCTTCTCGCTGAAGATTCCGTCGCCTCAACCCCCGCCGACACGCCAAAACCAAGACGGGGTCGAAAGCCCAAGGAGACAGAGCCGGACTCTCCGCCACCCCCGATCAAGACCCGACAGCTCCCACCTCCACCACCGCCACCTGTCGCGATGACGCCATACGAGATGCGCATGGCCGCCATCCGCGCGTCTCTCCTTGCTAGTCTGGACGATTAAAATGTCTTCAGAATGATAATGGCTATCATCGAAGAGCGACGAATTCATTCACTTGAGAACAAAGACATCAAGCAACGATACGCCCCACAGCGTCCTGCTCCACCGAATATGCCGAGTCTTCATTTCATCGCAAACTTCTGCGGAGCTCGACGGTCTGGGAAAACTACATCGGCAGTCAACATGGCGAAGGCTTACTTTGCTAACAACTCATTCGACAAGCTGTACCTCATTTCAGGGAGTGCCCACACGGAGCCGAAATACAAGGAGCTCCCGGAACCAGCTATGACGATGGAAGTCTACTCTAACCTGGCATTCGATGGGATGATAGATCATATAAAGTCTGACCTCCACGAATACGAGAGGTACAAGGACGATCTCAAGGTCTGGGAAACGTTCAAACGCGAATACGTGGATGGGAAAAAAACGCAGAACTCATGGACCTCTCCATGTACCTACGCCTTGATGCAATGAACTGGGATAAACCTGCGACAAGGTTCGAGCACGGTCCTCCTTCGTCGCTCATTCTGATAGACGACATGCAAGGCAGTGCCCTCTATCAGAGCTCTAGCAAAAACGCTGTTGCGGCTTTCGCGTTCAAACACAGACACTTCCTCACGAGCATGATTTTCCTGACACAGGCGTACACGAGCGGTGGCGTACCACGAGCAGTGCGAGCGAATATATCGTTTCTTGCGCTGTTCAGAACGAAGGACCATCGAGCCGCGCGACAGATCGCGGAAGAGAGCGCGGGGGCTGTGGCGCCGGACGAGTTTCTCGCGCTATGGGACCACGCCGTCAAGGACGATCCTCACGACTTCTTCGCTGTCGACTTCGACCAGCGCGACCCGAAAAAAATGTTTCGTCGAAACTTCAATACATTTCTCTCGATAAAATAATTTTCTCTGAACATGATATACTATGGATATTCCGTCCATCAAACGATACGCAGGCGCCGAGAAGGAGTACGTGTTGGACACCCAAGCACTCCTCCGATATTGTTCGGGTTCTCGACTGGGGCAGAAAACTCTAGAACGTGTCGTCAGGATCCTTCAAGAAGCAGGCCACCACGACACGATTCCGTCCACCTGTCACGACATGAGCCCCGAAATCCGATTGGCCATCCTCGCCTTGGTGGGCGATCGCAGGCGTCCACGTGGGCGCTCACCCTCCAAAACGGAAAAACGACACGAACCGAAACGGCCTCGAGGGCGCCCAAGGATCCACCCCGTAGGGTATAAAAAGCCTCGAGCCAAAAAATTGTCTCATGTTCAGTCATCAGATGACGGTGACCGTAGAGGAGCGTCGCGAGCAATGGCGACGGGCCCAGGCGAAGAGGCGAGCAATCGCCCGCGACCAGACGAACTGCATCTCGGCGAAAAGCAAGGTCAAGAAGGGCGTCTGGAATCCCAGTGACCGATGGATCGCAAATAACCCCGAGTGCGCTGAAAAAATCGGCTTGCAGGCGACCTCTCCACCCTCGCCGGAGCCACCGCACCACGAGGAACCGCCTGCGCGACCTACTGATGGACGATACTGGACCTTCGACGAGGCCGTCGCCGCAGCGGATGCCCGGCCAGAGCATCACGAGCCTGGCAGGCCCTCGAGAGAGCGCGGGGCGACGCGCAAAACCGCGAAGGGGTACATCGGCAGGCTGCGAGTTCTCCTTGACAGGCTGGGGTGCTCGCAGGACGAATCAGTCGACTGCCTCGCAGACACCGCCCGTGTCCTGCGCGTCGTCCACGAAACCTCGGAACCCAAACGCAAGCTCGCACACTCGAAAGAGGATGCGTGGAGGGAGAACGAGAAGAACTTGCTCGGAGTGATAAACGGGGTGAATCGAATGATGCCACCTGAAAAGAGGCTCCCACGCGACGTGACGGACGCGTACGCTGCTCGAGTCAATGAGCTGAAGGTCGGCGACCTCGACAGGAAATTCGACAGGGCCGAGAGCAAGCCACTGAGGTATACGTACGAGCAGCTCCAGCGGATCGCCGCCGCCGAGTACAAAAAGGACCCTACGTCTGACGCCGCTTTGATGGGTCTTATTTACCTGTCCGGCGAGAAACTGCCACCAACCAGGTACGACCACGACAAAATGCGCGTTGTCAGTTCTATCAGCGAGCTCGAGCCACACGAGAACGGATACATTCCGAGCGAGCGCCGCATGATAATTCAACGTTTTAAGACGGCAGAGACGTACGGCACGTACGACTACCAAATTCCAGACGGGTACAAGAAGCTGATTAACGCGTTGCAGGCTCGAGCTCATCAGAAGTACGTGTTCGAGGACCCAAAAAATCCAGGCGAATACATGAAGCACGAGTATTATTCTGCGAAGTACAACCGCATCTACCACGGCATTGATGCAACGAGGCAGGCGTACATCACCCGTTTCTGAAGGGCGCTTCGTGGAAAAAGCGAAAATGGGCTGGTGACTTGATGGGGCACGACGTACTTACAGGAGCCGTTTACGAGCGGCAGGCGGGGGCCCCTCTCCCAGGGCGGCGAGACTGGCGGACGTCGGCTGAGGCCGAGGAAAAAGTAGACAGTTTTCCCGTGGGAAATTTTCATGAATGTCGAAAATGATATCCTAAACCGCATGCATTATACAGGAAATAAAAAAGTTCCATGGGACCATTTTTCTTGAGGGTCGAGGTTCGAGGGTTTATGTGGTTTTTAAACGAACTGAAATTTTTTAATCGAAACTTTTTTTTTCTAAGCATACGGTATACAACCTTCCAGAATGGTCTCGAACTTCAACCTGCATGACGACACGGTCGACCGACACGACGTAACCGACAAGCCGACACGATTCGATTCCTCGTGGGAGATCTCCCACGGGAATAAAGGCGGACTCTCCCACGACAATCCACACTCTTGCGCTCACACAACCTCTAAGATGTCGACCGCCGCGGAATTTGTTCCTCTGTGGTTCGCGTCGAAAGATACGCCTTTCTTTGCTCGGACGCCAGGGGTGATGTACTCGTACGAAGAGGAAAAACCCCAAGACGCTTCGGAGGCGTATGGTCGCTCTCGTGGGATGAAGTACATCATGGCGCTGAACACGTACAAAAAAACGAACATGTATGCCGCTTTCGGGTGCAGGGAGGACTTGATCAAGACCCATGCGGAGTTATCAACAAGCGATCCGCATTTGCTAGAAATTCTATCCCCCGACGTGAGCGTCGTCCCATATTTCGATTTTGACTGGGAAACGGAAGAACCCATCGACTACCAGCTGGAGAAGTACGCAAAAGCGGCCATATCCATGTTCTTCAACGACGTGTACGAGATAAATGTCGAGGAAGAGCGAGATATGCGGGTCCTTATTGGCCATCGCGTCAGGAGCGGCATTTTCAAGAACTCTGTTCATGTCACGGTGCCGACGATCTACATCCCGACAATGGAGGATCGTGTCAAGATGGGAGAGCTTTTTCAGTCGTTTCTTCTTCAGTGCGCGATGGATTTATCTTCAGGATATCAGTCTGAGGTGTGCCAGAGACTCGTCAAGTCCCAGCACTCGAAAGAGGATTGGGAGGACATGCACGCGAACGGGAACCCGATTGTGGAGAAAACAACTGGCGTTTGGGCGCCTAAACACGACATCAAGTTTTGCTACGATAGAATGATCTATTCGAGGTACCGGGCCTTTCGCATGATAGGGATGAAGAAGCGCGGAGACAGCGGCGAGGACGCGTACCTCCGCCCAGTCCCAGGGGGTAGTTCCGACGTCGGCGAATATTTGGTGACTGTCTTCAACGAAGAGGGACTGACCCGGCTCCCCCATGTCGATGATGCGGAACTATCCGAAACGAGCCATACAGTGTTTCGAGGGTATGGGAAGACTATCCCACCACCTCGGGGCCTGGACATCTCGCCATCCATCGAAGCAATGAAAAAGTTTTCGCCTGGATGCAAGTATATGCGCACAACCTGTAAAGAATCCGATCGAGGTGTCGCAACGTTCGTCAAGTACTCCGTCGACTCTGTGGATCCGTTATGCAGGATCTGCCTCAAGATACACGACAACAACGGGCCTTATAACCTGCTACTCCCTAATGGCGCTGTACAGTACAGATGCCACCAGGACTCACAGCACCGATTCATCGAGATCTCCCCGCCCGTGATGAAGCTCGCGGACTCGGACAAAGTGCCGTTCACTCACACGTACTCGTCCGAGAAAATCAGGCCTTTCAGCTGGGATGCGCTATTTAGAGGCCCGCACAAGAGCACCATCCTCGTCCAGTCCAACTGCGGGACAGGTAAATCTGAGAGGATTCGTGAACTCGTCAACGAGGCGGTGAGGAGGGATCCAGGTATCCGCGTGTGCTGCATGGTGGCTAACATCAGCCTGTCCAAGGAGGAGGATCGCAACTACAAGTCTCTTGGCGAGCGCGGGAGGACGATTGCATGGGAGGACAACGCGTTCCATATCTTGTCCAATGACCCGAATTTCCGTCACTACCTCAGCGGTCCGAAGGGAATGATGTCTGATGACAGGGTGCTGGTCGTTCTTAACAGCATCTTGCGCGTCACAGACCAACCGTTCGATCTCCTCATCCTAGACGAAATATATAACACCCTCACCGCGATTTCGCAGGGCCACATGAAATACAAGCGCGAGGTGTTGAGGAAGTTCATCAGGCTCATTGAGATGTCCAAGGTCGTGATTGCGCTAGACGCTACCGTTACTCGAAAGGTATACGAGTTCATAGCGGCCTATCGCGCGGCGGATACTATGGAGGTGGATTGCAACACCTTCCGGCGCCCTACCAACAGGACTCTGCGATGGGTGGATGTGACATCAGAAAAGAACTGGCGAAAGGTCTGCGTGGACAGGTTTGTTACTGAGTGTGAGAGGAGGATAGAGGCCGGAGAGAGGATTTTCTGCCCAATGTCTGGCAAAAAAGAGGCCGCCATGGCGTATGAGGCACTCAAACCCTTCATCGACAAGCGCAAGAACGGGCGTCTCTACACTAGTCTGACGAGCAAGGAGGATCTGGAGTTTGGCGCGAATGCTGCGTGGGCTGACTTGGACTTTTTGATCTTCAGCCCCACGATCACGGTTGGAGTCAGCTACACGGAGCACACGTTCGACAGCATGGTGGGACTCTTCATCAACGGGGACCACTACGCGAGCTACACGACAACCCTCCAGCAAATTTTCAGGGTGCGCCACTTAGTCAAGGGAGAGATGGTCATCTTCTATCGAGACACGACTTCGCTTCTTGACAGGCCTCCAACGGACTACGGTACGATCGTCGAGAACATGATCGCGGGGGACACTGCGCTCATCCAGCTGCTGTTCGACAACGCCGACGTAGTCTGCGACTGGAGCGCGGACAAGTCGCGTATCTATGACAGAAACTGTCCCAAATTCCGCCTCTTCTGCCGGAACCAGCAAGATCTCGCGGTGTCGAGGTCCCATTACAAGGGAAATCTCATCAAGATACTGACGGAGGACTACGGCGTGGAGGTGTCGGCAGTGGAGGAGTTGGGGGACATCGACGCCCCCCGCTTCCGGTACTAGAAGATCCAGACAAGGACAGGGAGGTGGTGCTTCTGAGCGAGGAGGAGTACAAGGATCTAGAGGGGAGAATCGGCGGCACGGTTCCACTTTCACCGTACGAAATGCGTCTGAAGGCGGTGTACGAATTGACTCATCGGTTGTACGAGATTCCGTATGATCTCATCGACGACGAGCTCCCTCAAATTCTGGACAAGGAGATGGGGAGGAAGGCGTACGTTGGCGTTCGGCAATATTCGAAGTTGACGGGACTAGGAACCAAGGAGCATTTTAGAGACAATCTGTTGATTCTGCAGAAGTCAGAGTCCTTGTTTGATTTGAAGGCGTATTCTCGTTTTGGACTAGCACAGTCTCTGGCCATTACGCTCAAGCTACTAGAAGGGACGCCTATCATCGACTTCATCACGACGGCTGATCCGTCCAATCTCACAATGAAGTTGACGCGCGACGAGACGATTGCACTAGGGAATAAAATTGATAGCGAAATTGCCGACAAGGCCTGGTTCATGCGCTCAACATTTGGATACCGGCGGAGGGCAGGCGAGGCTGGTAGTTTGTCTTTTGCGCAATGCAGCGGTCTCATCAACAGCTTGTTGAACCCGACTCTAGGAATTTATGCCAAGGGGGCGAAGGGCAATAGCCGTGGCGGTGGTTGCTTGGAAATTTCGAAGGCGGACATGCATGCGTTTCTTGATAGGTATAAACCCTCGTGGTGGGGCGATGAGAAGGATTATTCGATCACGTCGTTGTCTGGCCTGTCGATGGATGAAATCGCTCCTTTCCTGCAGGGAGCGGATAAGTAGTTTTAATATTAAAGCCTGTTTTTCTGCCATGCATTTCTTTGTAAAAACGGTTTACAACCTCCAAGACGTCGCGCTCACTGTCTCCTCGTCTTCGAGTAGACGTCGATCCGGTTCCGGTCACACCCCGCCGCGCGGCCCTCGCCGGCTCCCTCACCCTGCGAGGACATGGCGAAAAATTGGGCGGTCTTTTCTTAAGAGTAAGTACGTGCAATTTTTCGCCACATCCAACAACCCACGCCACCTCAGCGCCGGCCAGTGGGGGGGGTGGCGAAAAATTGTCCGTTCTTTCTCTTAAGAGTAACTAAGGACAATTTTTCGCCATCACTCTCACACCTTGACAAAACACCTCCTATGACCCGCGCCAAGGGGTGGCAGGGTGGCGAAAAATTGTCCGTTCTTTCTCTTAAGAGTAACTAAGGACAATTTTTCGCCATCACTCTCACACCTTGACAAAACACCTCCCATGACCCGCGCCAAGGGGTGGCGGGTGGCGAAAAATTGTCCGTTCTTTCTCTTAAGAGTAACTAAGGACAATTTTTCGCCATCCTTGTCACACCCCAAACACACCATCACAACTGCCGGGGTGGTGACAGATGCCAGCCTAAATGTCACAACCTGGTGAGCAGTGGTGGCAGGGGGCACTTCTGTTTTTGCAAGTGGTTTAGGGTTTTAGGGTTTAGGGCTTAGGGTGAGACCCATCCTAGGCCGCGGTCACTATAGGGTCACTATAGGGGTGGCAGATGCCAGCATAAGGGTGGTGCACTTCTCCTAGTCGCGATGACGGAATGATGACGGAATGATGATGGAAGCTACTTAATTAATTAATTAAATTTGACTCGTGCTCCCGTTGGCCGGGGAGTCACGGAGCATTAACCCCGATGGATGGATGGATGGATGGATGGATGGATGGATGGATGGATGGATGGATGAATGGATGGATGGATGGATGGATGGATGGATGGGTGCAAACAGTCCTACCGGTCTAATCTATCTACATCAGCTACCTACAACATCTATCTAACAGCATCACTAACTACAAAACATCTAAGCTAAACGGCATCACGCTACCCTAGGGGAGCTGTTGTAGAGCTGATATAGATAGATTAGACCGGTAGGACTGTTTGCAGCCCTCATCCCATCCATCCTCCATCATCGGGTTTAATGCTCCGTGATCCCAACGGGAGCAGCGAGTCTAATTAATTAATTAAAATTAGGGGAGCTGTCTGCGGGCGTGCCTCCCGCGGGTTTGCACACGCGGCGCTTCCCACCAGGGGGGGCTCGTTGTCCACTTGTCCTCTATGACCTGGGCCCACTTGGCCTTGTCCA
>RPFO01000795.1:0-22383 GCA_009746045.1 Mesostigma viride | reverse complement strand
AAACATTGATGCTTTAATATTTTCTAAATTATTAGACACTTTATTAAATATTTTTTTTCTTCTTTTTTTTCTGGTTTTAGGCGCAGAGTTTACTTTATATATAATAAATGTTTATTTTCCTAATTTATTACTTTATGGAAATGCATTAGGAATTAAATTTGTTTTATCGATATTAGGTTCTTTAATTGCTTTTCCTATTGGACTTGTTTTTCAAAATAATTATAAAAATTTTTTAAATTATATTAATAATTTCACAGTAGATATATTTTTTACTAGTTTATTAAGTATTATAGGTGCCTTATTTATTGCTAATTTATATTTTAGTTTTTTAGATATTAGTTCTATTCTAAAAGAATTTTTATTTATTAAATATCTTTTACGTTTATTAATACAAACTATACTTTGTTATTCTGGATTTATTTTAGTCACTTTTCATAGTGATTATTTATTAAATATACTCGTGCCAGAAATGGCAGAAGCTATATTTTCTTATAACAAGATAGTAAGACCTTCTATTACACGTGTACTTCATACAAGTTATATTATTAATCATAATATAATAGCCATTTTTCAAAGTCAATTTGTAGAAGGATTGGTTTTAATTCCTAAATCAACTATTCAGGAATTACAAATATTAAATAATAGCAAAAATTTTAAGGATAAATATTTAGGTCGTCTTGGTTTTTCGAGATTAAATGAATTGAAATATAATTATTTTGATCAAATCATTTTAGAATCATCTTTAACAAATTGTCATGAAAATGTATTATTTAAATATAATAAAACATATAATAATGAACAACAAAATATTGTATTGATGAGTAGTTGTTCAAATAACATCAAAGAATCTAATATTTCACAATTATTAATAAGTAATTTATTTCCATTAATTATCAATATAAACAAATTAATTGAATTATTAAAATTACCTTATTTGTCAGGAGAAAGTTTTTATTTACAAATAGTCAGAAAAGGTAAAAGATTAGGACAAGGTATTGGTTATTTAGAAGATGGCACTATGGTTATTGTAAATGCAGGTTCTAAATATATTGGTCAAAAAATTAAAGTAATTGTCAAAAAGGTATGGCAAAAATCTACAGGCAAAATTTTATTTACACAACCTATCAAAAATAGTTAATATATAAAAAGAAAATTGTTCTTATTAATAAAATAAAAAATGTTTTTTTATTAACTATTTGATTTATTATAAATAAGTAATATTTGTAATAAAATATATTTTTTAATAGAAATATTATTAGACCCTAAGAATCATATTTATGATTTCTATGGAAAAAATTAACTTTATAATAATGAATTATTATGCCTACTATTCAACAATTAATAAGATCAGAAAGAAAACGAGTTTATAATAAAACTAAATCTCCTGCTTTAAAAGCATGTCCTCAAAGAAGAGGTGTTTGTACTAGAGTGTATACTACTACTCCTAAAAAACCAAATTCTGCTTTACGTAAAGTTGCACGTGTACGTTTAACTTCTGGTTTTGAAGTAACAGCTTATATCCCTGGAATTGGACATAATTTACAAGAACATTCTGTCGTTTTAATACGAGGAGGAAGAGTAAAAGATTTACCAGGAGTACGTTATCATATTATTCGAGGTATTTTAGATACAGCTGGAGTGAAAGATCGTGCTCAAAGTCGTTCAAAATATGGTGTTAAACGTAGTTAAAAAATAATTTTCTAGATAAATAAATAAATAAATAAATAAATATGTCTCGTAGAAGTACTCCAAAAAAAAGAATAATTGATTCTGATCCAATTTATAGAAGTAGATTGGTTACAATGTTGATTAGTCATATTTTAAAAGAAGGAAAAAAATCTTTAGCTCAAAAAATATTTTATCAAGCTATGAAAAATATTGAAGAGAAAACAGAAAAAGATCCTTTAAAAGTTTTGCAACAAGCTGTGCTCAATGCGACTCCACTAGTTGAAGTGAAAGCAAGACGTTTAGGTGGATCTACATATCAAGTTCCTAGAGAAGTGAAAGCAGAACGTGGAACTGCTTTAGCACTACGTTGGTTATTATCATCTGCAAGACAAAGACCTGGCAGAAATATGGTAGCGAAATTAACTAATGAAATTGTTGATGCTGCAAATGAAACCGGTAATGCTATTCGTAAAAGAGAAGAAACACATAGAATGGCAGAAGCTAATAAAGCTTTTTCTCATTATCGTTTTTAGAAAATAAAACAATATCCGACATTATTTCTAATCTATTTAATCATTAGAAATGATATGATGTTATTTTAGACGTGAATATTTAAAATAAATACCGATAGGTTAATAAGATTTATATTCATAAAAATATCTTTTTATAACAACCGAAATTAAATTATATCAATGATAAAAGAAAAGGAAGTGTATTTATGGCACGTGAAAAATTTGAACGCAAAAAACCACATATTAATATTGGAACCATTGGACATGTAGATCATGGAAAAACTACTTTAACTGCTGCTATAACAATGGCTTTAGCAGTTGGTACAGGCAAATCTGGTAAGAGATATGATGAAATTGATGCTGCTCCTGAAGAAAAAGCAAGAGGTATTACTATTAATACCGCTCATGTAGAATATGAGACTGAAACTCGTCATTATGCACATGTGGATTGTCCAGGTCATGCTGACTATGTAAAAAATATGATTACTGGTGCTGCTCAGATGGATGGCGCGATACTGGTTGTTTCTGGAGCAGATGGTCCAATGCCACAAACTAAAGAACATATCTTATTGGCGAAACAAGTAGGTGTTCCTAATATGGTAGTTTTTTTAAATAAAGAAGATCAAGTAGATGATCCAGAATTATTAGAACTTGTGGAATTAGAAGTACGTGAAACTTTAAATTCTTATGATTTTCCAGGAGATGAAATTCCAGTAGTTGCAGGTTCTGCTTTAATGGCATTAGAAGCATTAACCCAAGATTCTAAACTTGCTAGAGGCAGTAATCCATGGGTTGATAAAATTTATGCTTTAATGGATCAAGTTGATAAATATATTCCAACTCCTCAAAGAGATACTGATAAGCCATTTTTAATGGCTATAGAAGATGTGTTTTCTATCACAGGTAGAGGAACTGTAGCAACTGGAAGAGTAGAAAGAGGTAAAGTTGTAGTTGGAGAAAACGTAGATATTGTTGGTCTAGCAAATATACCACAAAATACTACAGTAACTGGCTTAGAAATGTTTCAAAAAACTTTAGAAGAAAGTGTCGCTGGAGATAATGTTGGTGTTTTGTTAAGAGGTATTCAAAAAGATCAAGTAGAACGTGGTATGGTTTTAGCTAAACCGAACACAATTAAACCTCATATACGTTTTGAGTCTGAAGTTTATGTATTAGCTAAAGAAGAAGGTGGACGTCATACTCCTTTTTTTCCAGGTTACAGACCTCAATTTTATGTAAGAACTACAGATGTGACTGGCAAAATTGATTCTTTTAAAGCAGATGATGGTTCTGACACACAAATGGTTATGCCAGGCGATCGTGTTAAAATGGTAGTATCTTTAATTCAACCAATTGCAATTGAAAAAGGTATGCGTTTTGCTATTAGAGAAGGTGGTCGTACTGTAGGTGCAGGAATTGTATCTGAAATCTTAGAATAATTAAATTGTCTTTTCATTTCATTTCATTTTAGTTTAGTTTAGATTGAAATGAAATGAAATGAAAATCAAATTCTGTTTCTAGAAAAACAAATAAAATTTTAAAACTCAAAGTTTTCTCTTTTTATTTTAAATAAGTCAATAGAATAAAATAATGAATTTATGAATAGAAATCAAATTCTTCAAAACATAGAAGCTAATCAAATAAAAGCAAATTTGCCTAATATTTATGTGGGTGATTATGTAAAAGTAGGTCTTCTTATTCAAGAAGGTAATAAAGAACGTGTACAACCTTATGAAGGTGTAGTTATTGCAAAACATAATTCTGCAAGCAATAGCACTATTACAGTTCGTAAAATGTTTCAAGGGATTGGTGTAGAACGTATTTTTTTAATACATTCACCAAGAATAACTAGTATTGAAGTTATTTCCAATTCTAAAGTAAGAAGAGCTAAACTGTATTATTTAAGAGAACGTATAGGAAAAGCAACACGTTTGAAACAAAAATTTAGTAAAGTTTAATTCGGCAAATTTACATAATTAACATAGTTTCCACATATTTATCTAAAATTAAATACAATGATTAATTTTTCTACTAATTCTGATTTAATTCTACGTGAATCAGTTGTAGGTTCACGTCGAATCAGTAATTATTGGTGGGCATCTGTTGTTTTGTTAGGCGCATCTGGATTTTTAATAGTAGGTATTTCAAGTTATCTACAGTATGATTTAGTTCCTTTTTTATCTGCCAAAAATATAGTTTTTGTGCCACAAGGTCTAGTTATGTGTTTTTATGGATCTGCTGGCATACTTCTTAGTATATATTTATGGTTGACAATTTTTTGGAATGTCGGTGAAGGATATAATGAATTTGATAAAGTAAATGGTTTAGTACGTATATTTAGATGGGGCTATCCAGGAAAAGATCGTCGCATTAATATTGTCTATGATATAAAAGATATACAAGCTATTAGAGTAGAAATCAAAGAAGGTATTAATCCTCGTCGTGTTATTTATTTAAAAATAAAAGGAACACGTGATATGCCATTAACACGTATAGGACAACCTTTGACATTGGCTGAGATAGAAGAACAAGCTGCTAGATTGGCTCGTTTCTTACAAGTGAATATTGAAGGTATATAAGTTCTATCTTTACATAGAATTTAATCAATTGAATAATATGTTAGGTTTCTATATAAGAAAAAATGTCATTTATTGAAGAAATATTTTCTTTTTTTTTATATTACTGACATATTAGAAAACTGAAGTTAAAAATAAACAATTTGTTTCATTTAGTCTATTTATTAGGATTTCTATGATTAATAATCAAGAATCATTAAGAAGCCAAACATTTTTTTGTATTAAATATATAATTCATTGTCTTTTTTTTTTATTTTAATATATCAATTGCTTAATTTTTTAGTTTTACGACCTTATGCAGAATATTTGTGGAATCATTATCAAACAGATGTTTTTTTGAATTCTTCTCAAGAAGAACGCATTTTTGCAAAATTACAAAATTTTGAAGAAGAAATGCAATTTGATATGTTGATTAGCTATACATATCCATTAAACCCACAAGTATTACATAAAGAAATGGAAGAAAAAGCTTTTGAATTAGCACATATGTCTAATAACGAAAGTATTAATTCTATTGCTCATGTTTTTACTGATTTGTTAATAGCTTTTTTAATTTTTTGTTTATTAATAAATGCTAAAAAAGAAATCGCTATTATTCAAACTTATATTGATCAATATATATATAGTTTGACAGATGCAAAGAAATCATTTTTTCTAATTCTTTTCACTGATATTTTTGTCGGATTTCACTCATCTCATGGTTGGAAAATATTAATTGAATTATGTCTTACACATTTAGGATTGCCAGAAAATAAAGGTTTTATTTTTTTGTTCGTGGCGACTTTTCCTGTGATATTAGATACTTTATTCAAATATTGGATTTTTCTATATTTAAATAGAATTTCTCCTTCAGCAGTTGCTACATTTAATAATATGAATGAATAAATATTAAAACAAAAAAATTAATTTAACATTTTTTCTAGTTACAATTATTTTATAAAGAAAATTTAGATTAACAATTATGTCTAATAATGCAAAACATGTTTTCATTTTTATCAAATAAAAAAATTATAGCTTTATTCCTTATCATTGGCACAATATTTATGCCTTTGTCTTCTGAAGCTTATCCAATTTTTGCACAGCAAAATTATGCTTCTCCAAGAGAAGCAACTGGCAGAATTGTATGTGCTAATTGTCATTTGGCTAAAAAACCAGTAGACATTGAAGTTCCTCAAGCAGTTCTACCTGATACTGTTTTTGAAGCTGTTGTAAAAATACCATATGATACACAAGTTCAGCAGGTTTTAGGCAATGGCAAAAAAGGACCTCTTAATGTAGGTGCTGTTTTAATTTTACCTGAAGGTTTCAAACTAGCTCCTCAAGATAGAATTCCTGAAGAGATGAAAAGTAAAATTAGCAATTTATATTTTCAACCTTATAATGCAGCAAATGAAAATATTCTTGTTATTGGTCCTATTCCAGGTGATAAAAATAGAGAAATTGTTTTTCCTATTTTATCTCCTGATCCAGCGAAAGATAAAGGAACATATTTCATTAAATACCCTATTAGTGTAGGTGCAAATAGAGGAAGAGGTCAAGTGTATCCGGATGGTAGTAAAAGTAATAATACTGTATACAATGCTTCTGTCAGTGGAACAATTACAGATATTATTAAAGAGAAAAAAGCTTACAAAATTTCTATAGAAACTAAAGATGGCACTGTTGTTGATACAGTACCTGTAGGACCAGAATTAATTGTAGCTAAAGGTGATACTGTTGTTACTGGACAACCTATTACTGATAATCCAAATGTAGGTGGTTTTGGACAAATGGATACAGAAGTAGTATTACAAAATCCAGTTCGTATTAAATGGTTAATAGCATTTTTGATTCTTTCTACTTTAGGACAAGTATTCTTAGTCTTGAAAAAGAAACAATTTGAAAGAGTACAAATTGCAGAATCTAATTTCTAGAATTAACTCATTTTCTTAATTCTTATTGTATTGAAAAGAATATTATAAATAAGTGATCTTCTTTTCAATACACATAACTTAAGTGTTTGATTCATATCTTATGACGATAAGTGTGAAATTAATTTGATGTAATGATATGTAAAAATTCAATTGTAACTTCTTCTTCTAAATTATTCTACAAAATGTTTTTTATTGCTATTTCTATAGAAATACTTGAATATAATTATATATATCCATTATGCATTGAAATAGCTCAACATTCTGGCAATATAAAAATAGCTTTATGTCTAAAAGAGATATTACAAAAGAAAAAATATAATTTGATTTTGCTAAAAATCGCTTCTATAGTTATAAGCAATTTTTTATCAACTAATACATATTCTTTTATTTATACACCATATGATGTTGAAATCTTGTTTTCTAATTTATTATTAGAGAAATATGAAAAAGACAAAGAAATGTCTTATATGATAGATGTTTTTACAAAATTAAGTCATTTAAAACAAAATATAATTTATCCTTATTTATTTAATCAATTAAAACATGATTGTAATAAAAAACATATATTTCTTTTGTTAAAAAAAATTGATTATACGGATATATCTACGTTCACACACTCAATTTTTATAAAATAGAGATTTAATTTCTGTTTTTAAGATGTCAATGACTTTCTTTATCTTTTATTGTCTGAATAATTACATGTTTAGTATACAAATAATTATTTCAAAATATTTTATTTATTTTTTGCATGCAAACATGATTACATAGCATTATATAGAAAGTATTTTTAGCAATACTTTTGTACAAATAAAGATCTTTGTATACTAGTTTTATAGTCTTATATTTAATAGGAGATTATTCATGTTCACAGTTGTAAGTTATTTAGGTATATTAGCTGCGTTTGCTCTAGTTACTATTGGTATTTTTTTAGTATTAAGAACAATACAATTAATTTAAAACATATATTTGTTTATTTGTCTAAAAGATATAACATATATAGTCTAAACTATTAATTATTTTTTTTACTATATATGACATTTTAAATAAAAACGGAAACTCAATTTTTTATTTTTACAAATTTATGGTTGAATCTCTTTTGTCTGGAATTGTATTAGGTATGATTCCTATTACTTTAGCAGGATTATTTGTTACAGCTTATTTACAGTATAGACGTGGTGATCAATTAAAAATATAATTTGATCATTTTCTAATGATCAAATTATATTTTTAAGATTTTTCAAAACTTTTTAAAAATATTGATTTTATTACTAAATAAAAAAGATGATGGAGTATTTCAGAATACTCCATCATCTTTTTTTATTTTTATATAGTATTAAAAAAATATTTTATATTTTTAATAAATATTTACTATCTATTTTTGAAAATAATAATAAATTTATTTCTTTTTTTTGATTCATTTCTATTTTTTTTAATAATCAGAAAATTATATTTAGTTTAAATTTTGCAATTTTTTGACATGAATACAAAAAGCTATTATTTGAATAGTTATGAAATAAATTTTTTAATATTTTAATGTATAACTAATTTTCATAAAGACAATTAGCAAATTTATCAGTGAATATGCAATTAGGAAATTTTGCTTGAGCTTCTGACAATGAAGGTTTTTTTTCATCTTCTTGCCAATAATTAATTACATCTGTCGTTTGATTAAGTAATGCAATAGATTCATCATAAGAGATCCATGGCTTATTAGCTAAAGCATCTTTTAATTCTTCCCATGCATCTTTACGAGGCCAGAAAAAATATTCAGTGATAGGACTATTTCCTCTATTTGTGACTTGATCTACTGTTACAGCTAAATTTTTTTCTAACCAAAGAAATTTAAGTACAAATTTCTGCAACGGATACCTCCTTTTTACTGTAGATGAATTTTGTTTTATAAAAATATTCATCTATATCTGTATAATATATTTTTTTAGAGAAAATATATTTTCTATACTAAAAAATATATTTTAAATTATTAGACAATTGAATCCAACTATGTATATAAAGAATATATTAAAAAATTTATGTATGGAATACATTTATGATAACATGCGTTGCATAAGGAGGCATAGCTCAGTTGGTTAGAGCGCTATGTTGACATCGTAGAGGTCACTGGTTCGAATCCAGTTGTCTCCAAATGTTTTTAAAATATATAAAATAAAATAAAATAAATAAATTTTTTATTATATTATACCCCCAGGGGAATTCGAATCCCCGTTACCTCCGTGAAAGGGAGATGTCCTAGGCCTCTAAACGATGGGGGCTTTTCACGTTCAATATGATAATAAATTTGATAATTTGTGTCAACACTTTCTATTCGAAATAACGACATTTTATAAATAAAGAATAGAAAATAAAAATTTTTCCCAACACTTGTTTTTTTATTTACACAGTCTAGAAAAAATTTTAAAGATCAATTTTTTTTATTCATTATAAACTAATCTATATATTTCATCAAAAGTTTTGGAGTTAATCGATGTGAGTATTTTAATAGACAATATTTCAAAAAAATTTGGCAATTTTCAAGCACTGAATCATATTAATTTGGAAATTAAAAGTGGATCTATAATTGCCTTGTTGGGCCCCTCTGGTTCTGGTAAGTCTACATTATTAAGAATAATAGCTGGATTAGATACGCCAGATGAAGGGACAATTTGGATATCTGGCAAAAATGCTAGTGGTTATTCTATACAGTCACGTAATATAGGTTTTGTATTTCAAAATTATGCTTTATTTAAAAATATGACTGTATACGATAATATTGCATTTGGATTAGAATTACGTCGTATTTCATTTAATGATATATCTAGAAAAGTTAATAAATTATTAGAATTAGTTCAATTACAAAATCTTGGACATAGATATCCTGCTCAACTTTCAGGAGGTCAACGTCAACGTATAGCTTTAGCAAGAGCTTTAGCTATAGAACCCAAAGTTTTGTTGCTTGATGAACCATTTGGTGCTTTAGATGCAAGAGTCAGAAAAAATTTAAGAGCATGGTTAAGAGATTTACACAATAAATTTTCCATAACTACTATTATTGTCACACATGATCAACAAGAAGCTATGGAAATTGCAGATGAAATTGTTGTATTTAATTCTGGTCGTATTGAACAAATTGGTAAGCCGCAAGATATTTATGATCAACCTGCAACTCCATTTGTGTTTAGCCTTTTAGGTTATGTTAATAAAATTTCTTTTGATAATGAAATAGCAAATTTTCTTTTATCTTCTTTTCCAGAAAAACAATCTGTTTTGATGCAAGAAAAACAATTTTATATAAGACCACATCAAATTGTTATTAGTAAACAATCAAATGAATCTAATTATTCAGCAAAAATTGAAAATTTACTTTATATTGGTAATTGGATACATTTAGATATATATGTTGCTTCTTTCAATGTTAATTTAAAAGTACACGTAAGTCCTAAAGAATTTGATAATCTTCAGCTTAAATCTTTTCAAGAAAATATATATGTAAGTTTACGTTCAAAAGGTAAAGAACCTATTAGATTCTTAGAATAAGTATTATATAATTTAAATATTTGATATTAATTTTTTCAATTTACATATTTAATAGATTTAATTAAATCAGAAACTAAATATGAATTGAATTTTTTTGATCATTTTTTTAATTAGCCCTTAACGAGAATTGAACTCGTGACCTTCTCCTTACCAAGGAGATGCTCTACCACTGAGCTATAAGGGCTTTTTATATATTCAAAATATAATGAAAAATGGGCCGAGCTGGATTCGAACCAGCGTAGGCGTAGCCAACGGATTTACAATCCGCCCCCATTAGCCACTCGGGCATCGACCCTTTTTTTTTCTATAGAAAATTCTATACCACTAAATAATATGCTATTTTTTGTATAATCAAATATATTTTTTATTATACAAATTGCTTATGCTTAAGACTATCATAGATAATTTATTCACACAAGTCATTTTTAATAATAATTAATTGCTCTATTATTTTTTTATAAAAATTAAGTTTGTTTTTTAAAAAAATAATTTTTTTAAAATATACAAAAAAATAATTACTATTAATAGAGTAAATATGTTATGTTATTAGATGAAAATAAATAACATATTCACTCTATTGTTTTTAAGGGGAGTGTGGCGGAATTGGCAGACGCAACGGACTTAAAATCCGTTGATTTTAATCGATCGTGAGGGTTCAAGTCCCTCCACTCCCAAACCAAAATACTATAATTACTTCACTTAGAAAAACAAATCAAAAAATAATAAATAAGCCTCAATCTTTTTTTGGAGAAATGTCCGAGTGGTCGAAGGAGTAGCATTGGAAATGCTATGTAGGGGTAACTTTACCGAGGGTTCGAATCCCTCTTTCTCCGTTATAATTTTTTTTTATTTCTTTTCTCGTCTGTATATAAAAAAAAAATTTATCAAAGCAAATATTTGCTTGATAAAACTTTTTGAATTATTTGTAGACGAGAAAAGAAATAAAAAAAAATTATAACGGAGAAAGAGGGATTCGAACCCTCGGTAAAGTTACCCCTACATAGCATTTCCAATGCTACTCCTTCGACCACTCGGACATTTCTCCAAAAAAAGATTGAGGCTTATTTATTATTTTTTGATTTGTTTTTCTAAGTGAAGTAATTATAGTATTTTGGTTTGGGAGTGGAGGGACTTGAACCCTCACGATCGATTAAAATCAACGGATTTTAAGTCCGTTGCGTCTGCCAATTCCGCCACACTCCCCTTAAAAACAATAGAGTGAATATGTTATTTATTTTCATCTAATAACATAACATATTTACTCTATTAATAGTAATTATTTTTTTGTATATTTTAAAAAAATTATTTTTTTAAAAAACAAACTTAATTTTTATAAAAAAATAATAGAGCAATTAATTATTATTAAAAATGACTTGTGTGAATAAATTATCTATGATAGTCTTAAGCATAAGCAATTTGTATAATAAAAAATATATTTGATTATACAAAAAATAGCATATTATTTAGTGGTATAGAATTTTCTATAGAAAAAAAAAGGGTCGATGCCCGAGTGGCTAATGGGGGCGGATTGTAAATCCGTTGGCTACGCCTACGCTGGTTCGAATCCAGCTCGGCCCATTTTTCATTATATTTTGAATATATAAAAAGCCCTTATAGCTCAGTGGTAGAGCATCTCCTTGGTAAGGAGAAGGTCACGAGTTCAATTCTCGTTAAGGGCTAATTAAAAAAATGATCAAAAAAATTCAATTCATATTTAGTTTCTGATTTAATTAAATCTATTAAATATGTAAATTGAAAAAATTAATATCAAATATTTAAATTATATAATACTTATTCTAAGAATCTAATAGGTTCTTTACCTTTTGAACGTAAACTTACATATATATTTTCTTGAAAAGATTTAAGCTGAAGATTATCAAATTCTTTAGGACTTACGTGTACTTTTAAATTAACATTGAAAGAAGCAACATATATATCTAAATGTATCCAATTACCAATATAAAGTAAATTTTCAATTTTTGCTGAATAATTAGATTCATTTGATTGTTTACTAATAACAATTTGATGTGGTCTTATATAAAATTGTTTTTCTTGCATCAAAACAGATTGTTTTTCTGGAAAAGAAGATAAAAGAAAATTTGCTATTTCATTATCAAAAGAAATTTTATTAACATAACCTAAAAGGCTAAACACAAATGGAGTTGCAGGTTGATCATAAATATCTTGCGGCTTACCAATTTGTTCAATACGACCAGAATTAAATACAACAATTTCATCTGCAATTTCCATAGCTTCTTGTTGATCATGTGTGACAATAATAGTAGTTATGGAAAATTTATTGTGTAAATCTCTTAACCATGCTCTTAAATTTTTTCTGACTCTTGCATCTAAAGCACCAAATGGTTCATCAAGCAACAAAACTTTGGGTTCTATAGCTAAAGCTCTTGCTAAAGCTATACGTTGACGTTGACCTCCTGAAAGTTGAGCAGGATATCTATGTCCAAGATTTTGTAATTGAACTAATTCTAATAATTTATTAACTTTTCTAGATATATCATTAAATGAAATACGACGTAATTCTAATCCAAATGCAATATTATCGTATACAGTCATATTTTTAAATAAAGCATAATTTTGAAATACAAAACCTATATTACGTGACTGTATAGAATAACCACTAGCATTTTTGCCAGATATCCAAATTGTCCCTTCATCTGGCGTATCTAATCCAGCTATTATTCTTAATAATGTAGACTTACCAGAACCAGAGGGGCCCAACAAGGCAATTATAGATCCACTTTTAATTTCCAAATTAATATGATTCAGTGCTTGAAAATTGCCAAATTTTTTTGAAATATTGTCTATTAAAATACTCACATCGATTAACTCCAAAACTTTTGATGAAATATATAGATTAGTTTATAATGAATAAAAAAAATTGATCTTTAAAATTTTTTCTAGACTGTGTAAATAAAAAAACAAGTGTTGGGAAAAATTTTTATTTTCTATTCTTTATTTATAAAATGTCGTTATTTCGAATAGAAAGTGTTGACACAAATTATCAAATTTATTATCATATTGAACGTGAAAAGCCCCCATCGTTTAGAGGCCTAGGACATCTCCCTTTCACGGAGGTAACGGGGATTCGAATTCCCCTGGGGGTATAATATAATAAAAAATTTATTTATTTTATTTTATTTTATATATTTTAAAAACATTTGGAGACAACTGGATTCGAACCAGTGACCTCTACGATGTCAACATAGCGCTCTAACCAACTGAGCTATGCCTCCTTATGCAACGCATGTTATCATAAATGTATTCCATACATAAATTTTTTAATATATTCTTTATATACATAGTTGGATTCAATTGTCTAATAATTTAAAATATATTTTTTAGTATAGAAAATATATTTTCTCTAAAAAAATATATTATACAGATATAGATGAATATTTTTATAAAACAAAATTCATCTACAGTAAAAAGGAGGTATCCGTTGCAGAAATTTGTACTTAAATTTCTTTGGTTAGAAAAAAATTTAGCTGTAACAGTAGATCAAGTCACAAATAGAGGAAATAGTCCTATCACTGAATATTTTTTCTGGCCTCGTAAAGATGCATGGGAAGAATTAAAAGATGCTTTAGCTAATAAGCCATGGATCTCTTATGATGAATCTATTGCATTACTTAATCAAACGACAGATGTAATTAATTATTGGCAAGAAGATGAAAAAAAACCTTCATTGTCAGAAGCTCAAGCAAAATTTCCTAATTGCATATTCACTGATAAATTTGCTAATTGTCTTTATGAAAATTAGTTATACATTAAAATATTAAAAAATTTATTTCATAACTATTCAAATAATAGCTTTTTGTATTCATGTCAAAAAATTGCAAAATTTAAACTAAATATAATTTTCTGATTATTAAAAAAAATAGAAATGAATCAAAAAAAAGAAATAAATTTATTATTATTTTCAAAAATAGATAGTAAATATTTATTAAAAATATAAAATATTTTTTTAATACTATATAAAAATAAAAAAAGATGATGGAGTATTCTGAAATACTCCATCATCTTTTTTATTTAGTAATAAAATCAATATTTTTAAAAAGTTTTGAAAAATCTTAAAAATATAATTTGATCATTAGAAAATGATCAAATTATATTTTTAATTGATCACCACGTCTATACTGTAAATAAGCTGTAACAAATAATCCTGCTAAAGTAATAGGAATCATACCTAATACAATTCCAGACAAAAGAGATTCAACCATAAATTTGTAAAAATAAAAAATTGAGTTTCCGTTTTTATTTAAAATGTCATATATAGTAAAAAAAATAATTAATAGTTTAGACTATATATGTTATATCTTTTAGACAAATAAACAAATATATGTTTTAAATTAATTGTATTGTTCTTAATACTAAAAAAATACCAATAGTAACTAGAGCAAACGCAGCTAATATACCTAAATAACTTACAACTGTGAACATGAATAATCTCCTATTAAATATAAGACTATAAAACTAGTATACAAAGATCTTTATTTGTACAAAAGTATTGCTAAAAATACTTTCTATATAATGCTATGTAATCATGTTTGCATGCAAAAAATAAATAAAATATTTTGAAATAATTATTTGTATACTAAACATGTAATTATTCAGACAATAAAAGATAAAGAAAGTCATTGACATCTTAAAAACAGAAATTAAATCTCTATTTTATAAAAATTGAGTGTGTGAACGTAGATATATCCGTATAATCAATTTTTTTTAACAAAAGAAATATATGTTTTTTATTACAATCATGTTTTAATTGATTAAATAAATAAGGATAAATTATATTTTGTTTTAAATGACTTAATTTTGTAAAAACATCTATCATATAAGACATTTCTTTGTCTTTTTCATATTTCTCTAATAATAAATTAGAAAACAAGATTTCAACATCATATGGTGTATAAATAAAAGAATATGTATTAGTTGATAAAAAATTGCTTATAACTATAGAAGCGATTTTTAGCAAAATCAAATTATATTTTTTCTTTTGTAATATCTCTTTTAGACATAAAGCTATTTTTATATTGCCAGAATGTTGAGCTATTTCAATGCATAATGGATATATATAATTATATTCAAGTATTTCTATAGAAATAGCAATAAAAAACATTTTGTAGAATAATTTAGAAGAAGAAGTTACAATTGAATTTTTACATATCATTACATCAAATTAATTTCACACTTATCGTCATAAGATATGAATCAAACACTTAAGTTATGTGTATTGAAAAGAAGATCACTTATTTATAATATTCTTTTCAATACAATAAGAATTAAGAAAATGAGTTAATTCTAGAAATTAGATTCTGCAATTTGTACTCTTTCAAATTGTTTCTTTTTCAAGACTAAGAATACTTGTCCTAAAGTAGAAAGAATCAAAAATGCTATTAACCATTTAATACGAACTGGATTTTGTAATACTACTTCTGTATCCATTTGTCCAAAACCACCTACATTTGGATTATCAGTAATAGGTTGTCCAGTAACAACAGTATCACCTTTAGCTACAATTAATTCTGGTCCTACAGGTACTGTATCAACAACAGTGCCATCTTTAGTTTCTATAGAAATTTTGTAAGCTTTTTTCTCTTTAATAATATCTGTAATTGTTCCACTGACAGAAGCATTGTATACAGTATTATTACTTTTACTACCATCCGGATACACTTGACCTCTTCCTCTATTTGCACCTACACTAATAGGGTATTTAATGAAATATGTTCCTTTATCTTTCGCTGGATCAGGAGATAAAATAGGAAAAACAATTTCTCTATTTTTATCACCTGGAATAGGACCAATAACAAGAATATTTTCATTTGCTGCATTATAAGGTTGAAAATATAAATTGCTAATTTTACTTTTCATCTCTTCAGGAATTCTATCTTGAGGAGCTAGTTTGAAACCTTCAGGTAAAATTAAAACAGCACCTACATTAAGAGGTCCTTTTTTGCCATTGCCTAAAACCTGCTGAACTTGTGTATCATATGGTATTTTTACAACAGCTTCAAAAACAGTATCAGGTAGAACTGCTTGAGGAACTTCAATGTCTACTGGTTTTTTAGCCAAATGACAATTAGCACATACAATTCTGCCAGTTGCTTCTCTTGGAGAAGCATAATTTTGCTGTGCAAAAATTGGATAAGCTTCAGAAGACAAAGGCATAAATATTGTGCCAATGATAAGGAATAAAGCTATAATTTTTTTATTTGATAAAAATGAAAACATGTTTTGCATTATTAGACATAATTGTTAATCTAAATTTTCTTTATAAAATAATTGTAACTAGAAAAAATGTTAAATTAATTTTTTTGTTTTAATATTTATTCATTCATATTATTAAATGTAGCAACTGCTGAAGGAGAAATTCTATTTAAATATAGAAAAATCCAATATTTGAATAAAGTATCTAATATCACAGGAAAAGTCGCCACGAACAAAAAAATAAAACCTTTATTTTCTGGCAATCCTAAATGTGTAAGACATAATTCAATTAATATTTTCCAACCATGAGATGAGTGAAATCCGACAAAAATATCAGTGAAAAGAATTAGAAAAAATGATTTCTTTGCATCTGTCAAACTATATATATATTGATCAATATAAGTTTGAATAATAGCGATTTCTTTTTTAGCATTTATTAATAAACAAAAAATTAAAAAAGCTATTAACAAATCAGTAAAAACATGAGCAATAGAATTAATACTTTCGTTATTAGACATATGTGCTAATTCAAAAGCTTTTTCTTCCATTTCTTTATGTAATACTTGTGGGTTTAATGGATATGTATAGCTAATCAACATATCAAATTGCATTTCTTCTTCAAAATTTTGTAATTTTGCAAAAATGCGTTCTTCTTGAGAAGAATTCAAAAAAACATCTGTTTGATAATGATTCCACAAATATTCTGCATAAGGTCGTAAAACTAAAAAATTAAGCAATTGATATATTAAAATAAAAAAAAAAGACAATGAATTATATATTTAATACAAAAAAATGTTTGGCTTCTTAATGATTCTTGATTATTAATCATAGAAATCCTAATAAATAGACTAAATGAAACAAATTGTTTATTTTTAACTTCAGTTTTCTAATATGTCAGTAATATAAAAAAAAAGAAAATATTTCTTCAATAAATGACATTTTTTCTTATATAGAAACCTAACATATTATTCAATTGATTAAATTCTATGTAAAGATAGAACTTATATACCTTCAATATTCACTTGTAAGAAACGAGCCAATCTAGCAGCTTGTTCTTCTATCTCAGCCAATGTCAAAGGTTGTCCTATACGTGTTAATGGCATATCACGTGTTCCTTTTATTTTTAAATAAATAACACGACGAGGATTAATACCTTCTTTGATTTCTACTCTAATAGCTTGTATATCTTTTATATCATAGACAATATTAATGCGACGATCTTTTCCTGGATAGCCCCATCTAAATATACGTACTAAACCATTTACTTTATCAAATTCATTATATCCTTCACCGACATTCCAAAAAATTGTCAACCATAAATATATACTAAGAAGTATGCCAGCAGATCCATAAAAACACATAACTAGACCTTGTGGCACAAAAACTATATTTTTGGCAGATAAAAAAGGAACTAAATCATACTGTAGATAACTTGAAATACCTACTATTAAAAATCCAGATGCGCCTAACAAAACAACAGATGCCCACCAATAATTACTGATTCGACGTGAACCTACAACTGATTCACGTAGAATTAAATCAGAATTAGTAGAAAAATTAATCATTGTATTTAATTTTAGATAAATATGTGGAAACTATGTTAATTATGTAAATTTGCCGAATTAAACTTTACTAAATTTTTGTTTCAAACGTGTTGCTTTTCCTATACGTTCTCTTAAATAATACAGTTTAGCTCTTCTTACTTTAGAATTGGAAATAACTTCAATACTAGTTATTCTTGGTGAATGTATTAAAAAAATACGTTCTACACCAATCCCTTGAAACATTTTACGAACTGTAATAGTGCTATTGCTTGCAGAATTATGTTTTGCAATAACTACACCTTCATAAGGTTGTACACGTTCTTTATTACCTTCTTGAATAAGAAGACCTACTTTTACATAATCACCCACATAAATATTAGGCAAATTTGCTTTTATTTGATTAGCTTCTATGTTTTGAAGAATTTGATTTCTATTCATAAATTCATTATTTTATTCTATTGACTTATTTAAAATAAAAAGAGAAAACTTTGAGTTTTAAAATTTTATTTGTTTTTCTAGAAACAGAATTTGATTTTCATTTCATTTCATTTCAATCTAAACTAAACTAAAATGAAATGAAATGAAAAGACAATTTAATTATTCTAAGATTTCAGATACAATTCCTGCACCTACAGTACGACCACCTTCTCTAATAGCAAAACGCATACCTTTTTCAATTGCAATTGGTTGAATTAAAGATACTACCATTTTAACACGATCGCCTGGCATAACCATTTGTGTGTCAGAACCATCATCTGCTTTAAAAGAATCAATTTTGCCAGTCACATCTGTAGTTCTTACATAAAATTGAGGTCTGTAACCTGGAAAAAAAGGAGTATGACGTCCACCTTCTTCTTTAGCTAATACATAAACTTCAGACTCAAAACGTATATGAGGTTTAATTGTGTTCGGTTTAGCTAAAACCATACCACGTTCTACTTGATCTTTTTGAATACCTCTTAACAAAACACCAACATTATCTCCAGCGACACTTTCTTCTAAAGTTTTTTGAAACATTTCTAAGCCAGTTACTGTAGTATTTTGTGGTATATTTGCTAGACCAACAATATCTACGTTTTCTCCAACTACAACTTTACCTCTTTCTACTCTTCCAGTTGCTACAGTTCCTCTACCTGTGATAGAAAACACATCTTCTATAGCCATTAAAAATGGCTTATCAGTATCTCTTTGAGGAGTTGGAATATATTTATCAACTTGATCCATTAAAGCATAAATTTTATCAACCCATGGATTACTGCCTCTAGCAAGTTTAGAATCTTGGGTTAATGCTTCTAATGCCATTAAAGCAGAACCTGCAACTACTGGAATTTCATCTCCTGGAAAATCATAAGAATTTAAAGTTTCACGTACTTCTAATTCCACAAGTTCTAATAATTCTGGATCATCTACTTGATCTTCTTTATTTAAAAAAACTACCATATTAGGAACACCTACTTGTTTCGCCAATAAGATATGTTCTTTAGTTTGTGGCATTGGACCATCTGCTCCAGAAACAACCAGTATCGCGCCATCCATCTGAGCAGCACCAGTAATCATATTTTTTACATAGTCAGCATGACCTGGACAATCCACATGTGCATAATGACGAGTTTCAGTCTCATATTCTACATGAGCGGTATTAATAGTAATACCTCTTGCTTTTTCTTCAGGAGCAGCATCAATTTCATCATATCTCTTACCAGATTTGCCTGTACCAACTGCTAAAGCCATTGTTATAGCAGCAGTTAAAGTAGTTTTTCCATGATCTACATGTCCAATGGTTCCAATATTAATATGTGGTTTTTTGCGTTCAAATTTTTCACGTGCCATAAATACACTTCCTTTTCTTTTATCATTGATATAATTTAATTTCGGTTGTTATAAAAAGATATTTTTATGAATATAAATCTTATTAACCTATCGGTATTTATTTTAAATATTCACGTCTAAAATAACATCATATCATTTCTAATGATTAAATAGATTAGAAATAATGTCGGATATTGTTTTATTTTCTAAAAACGATAATGAGAAAAAGCTTTATTAGCTTCTGCCATTCTATGTGTTTCTTCTCTTTTACGAATAGCATTACCGGTTTCATTTGCAGCATCAACAATTTCATTAGTTAATTTCGCTACCATATTTCTGCCAGGTCTTTGTCTTGCAGATGATAATAACCAACGTAGTGCTAAAGCAGTTCCACGTTCTGCTTTCACTTCTCTAGGAACTTGATATGTAGATCCACCTAAACGTCTTGCTTTCACTTCAACTAGTGGAGTCGCATTGAGCACAGCTTGTTGCAAAACTTTTAAAGGATCTTTTTCTGTTTTCTCTTCAATATTTTTCATAGCTTGATAAAATATTTTTTGAGCTAAAGATTTTTTTCCTTCTTTTAAAATATGACTAATCAACATTGTAACCAATCTACTTCTATAAATTGGATCAGAATCAATTATTCTTTTTTTTGGAGTACTTCTACGAGACATATTTATTTATTTATTTATTTATTTATCTAGAAAATTATTTTTTAACTACGTTTAACACCATATTTTGAACGACTTTGAGCACGATCTTTCACTCCAGCTGTATCTAAAATACCTCGAATAATATGATAACGTACTCCTGGTAAATCTTTTACTCTTCCTCCTCGTATTAAAACGACAGAATGTTCTTGTAAATTATGTCCAATTCCAGGGATATAAGCTGTTACTTCAAAACCAGAAGTTAAACGTACACGTGCAACTTTACGTAAAGCAGAATTTGGTTTTTTAGGAGTAGTAGTATACACTCTAGTACAAACACCTCTTCTTTGAGGACATGCTTTTAAAGCAGGAGATTTAGTTTTATTATAAACTCGTTTTCTTTCTGATCTTATTAATTGTTGAATAGTAGGCATAATAATTCATTATTATAAAGTTAATTTTTTCCATAGAAATCATAAATATGATTCTTAGGGTCTAATAATATTTCTATTAAAAAATATATTTTATTACAAATATTACTTATTTATAATAAATCAAATAGTTAATAAAAAAACATTTTTTATTTTATTAATAAGAACAATTTTCTTTTTATATATTAACTATTTTTGATAGGTTGTGTAAATAAAATTTTGCCTGTAGATTTTTGCCATACCTTTTTGACAATTACTTTAATTTTTTGACCAATATATTTAGAACCTGCATTTACAATAACCATAGTGCCATCTTCTAAATAACCAATACCTTGTCCTAATCTTTTACCTTTTCTGACTATTTGTAAATAAAAACTTTCTCCTGACAAATAAGGTAATTTTAATAATTCAATTAATTTTTTATATTGATAATTAATGGAAATAAATTACTTATAATAATTGTGAAATATTAGATTCTTTGATGTTATTTGAACAACTACTCATCAATACAATATTTTGTTGTTCATTATTATATGTTTATTATATTTAAATAATACATTTTCATGACAATTTGTTAAAGATGATTCTAAAATGATTTGATCAAAATAATTATATTTCAATTCATTTAATCTCGAAAAACCAAGACGACCTAAATATTTATCCTTAAAATTTTTGCTATTATTTAATATTTGTAATTCCTGAATAGTTGATTTAGGAATTAAAACCAATCCTTCTACAAATTGACTTTGAAAAATGGCTATTATATTATGATTAATAATATAACTTGTATGAAGTACACGTGTAATAGAAGGTCTTACTATCTTGTTATAAGAAAATATAGCTTCTGCCATTTCTGGCACGAGTATATTTAATAAATAATCACTATGAAAAGTGACTAAAATAAATCCAGAATAACAAAGTATAGTTTGTATTAATAAACGTAAAAGATATTTAATAAAAAAAATTCTTTTAGAATAGAACTAATATCTAAAAAACTAAAATATAAATTAGCAATAAATAAGGCACCTATAATACTTAATAAACTAGTAAAAAATATATCTACTGTGAAATTATTAATATAATTTAAAAAATTTTTATAATTATTTGAAAAACAAGTCCAATAGGAAAAGCAATTAAAGAACCTAATATCGATAAAACAAATTTAATTCCTAATGCATTTCCATAAAGTAATAAATTAGGAAAATAAACATTTATTATATATAAAGTAAACTCTGCGCCTAAAACCAGAAAAAAAAGAAGAAAAAAAATATTTAATAAAGTGTCTAATAATTTAGAAAATATTAAAGCATCAATGTTTTGAAAATACATACATATATTTTTTTTATATATTGTCAAAATTATACAAAAATAAAAAACACGCCCTGTAGGACTTGAACCTACGACATCAGGTTTTGGAGACCTGCGTTCTACCAACTGAACTAAGGACGCATTAAATGTGTTAATTATCAATTAATAAATAATAAAATACTAAAAATTCTTCGGGAACAGGATTCG
>RPFO01002247.1:0-22403 GCA_009746045.1 Mesostigma viride | reverse complement strand
GACACTTCGCATCATCAGCGTGCAAGCCTGAAACGACGCCATCAGGCGGCCCTCTGCTCTAGATGGCAGTGGCAGCCATTAACTTGCTAGCCAGGCGGTGGCGGTTGAGGATTGCTAGAAGTGCTGGCCCGGGTCTTCTTCAGCGGATCCAAGGGGCGGCTCCTTCAAGGGATCTATAAGGTCTGCCAGGGTCATAGCCGCTAGCTTCTTGCTGTAGCAGCAACCCATTCAGTAACAACCGTTGATGGGTACAAGTTTACCGGCTCGGTCATCACCATTTTACCAGATCGGGAAAGCGGCATTTCTTGGCCCAGGAGAAGGAGGGAGGCGTGGGCGCCTTCTTCTAGTTTATTGGGCACCACAGACCTTGTTCCGCTAACCTCGTCTATGAGACTCTAGTCTTAAAGTGTGAGGGGCAGGTGGCTCGGATGCTGTCGCGATGCATGGGGACAGTCTGGTCCCGGGCAACCTGCAGGTGCTCACGGGACAAGTGTGCATGGCCAACAGTGCCCAGGGGTGGTGCGGCCAGCACTACAGGCGGGGTGGGTGGTGGATTGATGTCATGAACAAACCCCACTTCAACAACATGGTAGGGCATACAATTTTGATGGGTTACAGTGGCTAACTGTGAACCATGGGCGTGGTTGACAAATGACTTGCTGGTGGACCCCCCCAACCACCTTTCTCCCTCACCTGGGCTTTGCCGCTGAGCTGCATCTGGGTGCGGGCCAGCTGTGTTTCGGGCCAGCAAGCCCCAAGTGTGGGTTCACCCATGCCCCCGTGCGCCCCAAATGTGCAGCCACTTGGGGAGCTACAGCCTCATGGATTAGCCCTCCATGCCCGCATACGCTGTCCCCATACACTGGTTGACCAAAGCAGAGCCCGGTCATGATGCCCAAGCGGGGAAAGAAGCGTCGTTGGGGGCACTACAAGTTTAGAACCCAACCACTTATTGCAGCCAATGGCCAACTATGCCAATTCTACGAATTCGGCAAATTGCCAACAATCAGCCGTCGAAACCCATCCGACCTCTTCCGGTTTGCAATGTTGTCCAGCAGGGCATGGGTTGCTTGCAGCAGCCACCCACAATCCCCGCCTCCAACAACCCCGGTGCCGTCAGCCATGGGCACACTCGCCTGGGTAGCACCTGCGCCCTCCCTGGAACCACACGGCCCTCGCCCCCAACATCAGCAATCGTATCATGTTGTTTTTACCTGTTTTTGCTTGCGTAGGCGGCCGCTGTGCTCGGCGGGAGCAGGTCCGCACATCGATGCGCCTACTTTCCACTGGCGCAGGGAACGCCAGCTTGTCAGCTTGTACGGATGCATACTGCTATAACCCAGTTGAAAGTTAGCCATCTTGGGTGGTTACTGGGCCGGATGCCACTACAGCAGGGTGCTGGCAGCAATGAACCCAGCAGATCTTGTAGATATCTTAAAGAACCGCCTCTTTCTATCGTACCGCCTTAACTAGAACCGCCTCTTTCTACCGTACCGGCCCCGGTCGCATCAGCTGGCCACATGGGTTTGACCACAGCTCAGCCAGCGCATGGCCCACACCAGCGAGCGGCCAGGGGCCTGACCAGGGTGGATCAGGCTTAGCCACTTGGCGGACTGCATGACACTCGGCGGACTCTGGTTGAGGTCATTCGTAGGGTGCCAAGTCAGCCGGCAGTGGCTGCGGCAGTGAAGCGTGCTGCCTTGAAACTTTATATTCACCGCTTGCCAGCCTTACATTGGGGCAAGGAAGGGAGCCGGATGTCCCATCGCGCCCAGTGGAGCCTCTGGCTGCAGCGTCAGAAGACCATTAGCGCCGCGTCGGTGGGTACAGTACTTGCCAACTCATGGTTTCGCCGACTTGGGTCCTGGTGTGTCCCTGGTGTGTGTGCCCACAGGGATGCAGCTCATCATCCCATCCGACTAGGCCTGTTTTGCAAATCAAGTGAGGGGGCTTTACATCCTCGACACCCAAGGATGTAGCTTTCGTCCCCCTGCGCTTTTGGCATTCACTCAGCTGGCTACGATTGAGAGCATACGCCGGCAGCTGAAGAGGAGCAACCTCCAGTCGTGTGCATAATTTAGTGGGGGCATTATCCCCCTTCTTCGATTTAAAAAGTAGCCAAGTAGCTCACGCCACCAACTAGCTTAGGGGACAATGTCTATTTGCAACTACCTTTTTTTTTACTGCATCCTGGTGAAGCCCCGGAGCGTAATCGTTAAATGTGTGTTTGTGTGTGTGTGTGTGTGTGTGCGTGTTAAGTGTGCCCATTAGACCCCACCGAGTCTTCTTTCCCCTCGTTTATTCTTTTTGGCATTACGGGATGGTATGCTATCTATGATAGTGAAAAATAGGCTCAATTTCGGAACATCGCCGTTGGCCGTGTAGGTTCAATAGGAAAAATAGGCTTGCGCCCCTGATGGTCAAACAGCTCGGCAAACCCCCACGGTAGAGAAGACGCCTTTATCCTATGAAAACCGCACATGGTATATGTGGAGCCTCGGTTATTGTGATGGGTGTATCGTGATTGGTGTTTCTTGTCGTGTGAAGCATTCCCGAGTGCTGTGCAAGTCTCCACAGTGGTGAGTACGTACCATGACTGGTGAAGTGGCCGTGCTGCAGCTCTCCCGTTTGCCGTCATTTTCCATGTCTTCACAGGTCTGATGGGATGCTGACCGTGGACGGCTGATGCACGACTTTTTCCTTGTTTGGCCAGCTTGTTGCCTGCCCCCCGTATATGACGACCGGTGTGGATGTGGTGTGAAATGCCTTCCGTATCATTGCAATCGATGGGTGGACCGATTGATCAATGCACCACCCGAGGTCCAACGTTGCCTGTCCTGGAGGGCTTTTATGACGTGGGAACTTGCCCCAGTGTGCCACTTAGCATGCGTAGCCTCATGTACACCCGTCCCTTTGCTAGGTCCAGTTTGTCCTGACCCAATGATCATTGCCCGCTTAGCACTTACGTTCTTGCTATAGGACGATGCTGCGCTGGCTAGGGTCCTCTATCTCGCCGTCCGCTACATAATGCGCTGTTTGCTAAGGTGCATGCATCGCTGATGCTTTGGAATGGATCTATGTGTGCCAATACATTGCAGCCGAAGCCGCCTATGTGAGAAAAAACGGGCACTTGCACGAGAGCTTTCACAAGCTGCCTCGGACGTGGCAAAATGCGGTGAGTGGCCTAGTTTGCGTGATGAGATGGTGTTCGGTTTGGCCGTCACGCCATCACTGCTTTGGCACTTGAAGCATGGCAGCCACTCTCTTCGCTCGTATAATAATGTCTGGCACTGGGGTTGTAGATCGACAATACCACAGACAGGTTCCGTTGTTGGACCTGCTGTCGCGCTTGCTGGCCTCAGGCCTCTCCTATTCCGACAAAAAGCTGTCGTTTTGCCTGGAAATCATTGCTGCCTTTTGCAAACTAGACGCGTGCGGGAGTCACACGGATAACGTTGACATGGGCACGGACGAACCAGGAGGAAGTTGCTGGCAAGAAGTCATGCGGAAAAGAATTTTTTCCCACCGGTTTCCCCGGCATGAACATTGGCAAGTATGATCCGCTACAGTATCCCAAGTATGATCCGTTACAGTATCCCTTGTGGTAACTGGCAGAGGGGTTTGCTCAGTGAAGCAAGACCTCGTAGAGAGTACTGCACGTCTCTTGCAGTTGCTTACTAATCTATGCCTATGTGCTACACTCTACCCTACGGTTTCCTCACTTGGACACGCCACAGATACTTTTGCACCGCACCGAGAAAGCTGTGCTGGCGCGCGGGCGGGCCGCTATCAGCGAGGCGCTCACTCTGTTGGAGAAGATGGCAGCACTAGAGTTGTTCCAGCAAATGCAGGCAAGCAACCAGCAGCGACTGGTGGGGGCCACCGATAATGCACCAAAGGGGGAAGGGACGCCACCCACCAATAAGGACAGCAAGGCTGACGCTAATGACCCAGCTGCGGATACGTCTTCATGCACTGGCAGCGTGGTGGGGGATGGCATGTGCAGCATGCCCCATGATGGACACAACACGCTAGGCTGGGATGCCTAGCTAGCATGGCAACATGAATACACATGTTTTGCAAGCCCATACACGGGGAGCGTTCTCACGTGGGGCAGGTGTATGGGCACATGATATGGACTCTAGTGTAAATGCTACATTTAAATAGTAACATGCAATAGTCAGGTAGACACATCAGACAGACTAGCTGGCACCAAGCCCGCGCAGCCCGGGCTTTTTGCCCTCACGTGGCATGCCCAGGCCGCGCGCGGCCGGACCGCCCTCTGCGGACTTTCCGTGATAGGCTAGGCATGGACATGTGCTACCCTAGACGGGACGGGCTAGCACGCCCGGGGAGCCCCCGAGTTTGTTTGTAATATGGAGGCAGATGACCCGGAAAGATAGGTGTCCAACGGATATCAAAGACACCACCCCCAAGTCTGTGGGGGCTCCGCGTGTGGCACAGTTTGGCATTCATCTAGTGATTCAGGCAGTGGTGCCCGCAATCCTGTAACTAGAAATCAGATAGCTACATCCATCCACCCCCCACATATCCACCCCACCTAGGACTTAATGCTCATGTGACGCAGTCTACGTGTCTTATTATTGATGTGGTTTTGTCTAGGGATGTAAAGCACTGGCAGTGCTCGATCCGCCTTCCCCTGTGGGTCCACGTGTAATACATGCCCAAACATCATGTTTATGGTCCCCAAACATCATTCAGTGGTTGTCAGTTGCATTTCTGTAGTTATTAGGGGCTTCAGTTTTGATACATTTCCATGGGACCCTCCCCTTAATTGATTAGCATTCACGTACATATCTAAAACGGCTATATAGGTAATTGGCGCTATAGACAGCTATATAGGCCAGTGCATGCATGCGCATGCACTCCCACTGAAGACTTATGCCCACGGGACGCAGTCACGTGTCTATTAACTAATTAATTAATTAACGCATGCACATGAATCGAGGGTATGCATGCACTGGCCATGTAGTAATTAACTAACTAATTAATTCATTAACTCTTCAACCGTCTGGACTGGAACCACCATAACGGACTGAGTTTGGGTATCTTTGTGCGCCTGAGAGTATCTAGCCTAAAAACATTTTCTGGCCCACCCTTGGAACCAAGCATGCTTTTATGTTGAATAAAGTTTGGGTAATGTGGTTGGTCACATATCCATGCCCCATGCGTGCTATAAATAGCACCCCCCCCAGGGGGGTACGGTGCACATGGGGTTGGAGACATATATAATGCATTATAGACCATTTACACAAATCAGGTGGCCCTGGCCTTTTAAAGGCAGTTTATTAGGATCACAGGCATGCCATCAATGCATTCACAGCATGAAATGTCACAGAACTGCACATGCTAGCTAGCAAACAGCCCAAATAGCTCAGACCGTTATAACGGTGCAAGCTATTTTGGGACGGTTGCTAGAACTGCCGTATAGGTTTCCTATCCCAAAGTGGCACAAAACAACAACTAGATGGCCACAAAAGCAATGCCAACACCATGTCCAGCATATAAGACACAAGCTCATGCTATACAATAGGTGTAAGGCTCATATCAAGGCCTAAAGCGCGCGTACAAAGGGTGGCAAGGAGCTACATCACTAACACACCCAATGAACGACAAAACACCTCTATGTTCTTGGAAACAATGAATAAAACAATAGGAATAAGTTGGTATAATGCTCCCATGCAAACAGGTTATGGGTATCTCCACATTTTCACATGCAATGGATGCAAAACAAGAAGGTGGGCGTTGGCCAGCAAAACAAGAAGCCACGCCTAACACTGGTCAGAAAAAGAACTTGTCTCGGGGTGCTTGACCAAGGAAAAGCATTGGGTAATCAACGTTACCATATTAGTGACCGATAACAATCGTTACCTCGCTATTTCCGTTGCAGCATCAGCTAACGGTGACCAAACATGGTCCAAAATCTGCTTGACCTGATGGTATTCCCCAACCATGACAAGCCGATGCGTAGAGGCAGCAAAACAACAAAAAGACAATCACAACCCCTCGTAATAACTCTGATATTAGCTTTAAACGATAATACAACTATATACGGCTAATAGAACACGCTTGGAGGCTAGAACGTACCAGGTCGGTACAGCAGATTACCTTTCTTGCGCGAGCCAGCAGCCAGAGTAATGGACGTAGCCTCGAGCCTTTACTGGCTGCCAATGCTAATAAATCTTGTTGGTAACAACGTACTTAATTGATCGATGCGCAGATGTCTGGGAAAATTCGGCCTAGCAACATGCAGCACTCGCACCATCACTGACTGGCCGCTAACATCATTTGCTGCGCCGACCAGCACCCCGAGACCCATCTACGCATCTCCAAACCTTCCATGGCTAGGGATATTAAATTTTTAGGACATAAGGATCATGCCTACAAAATTTGAGTCCAATACGTCAAGCCATTCTCTCGTACCAGTCAGTTCTTTGCACCGCCATAGCCGTGCGCGTCAATATTTTTCCTGCACGTCGGTCCCGTTGGACCATGGTACCCCCCTAACTTTGCTCAAGCATATCTCCCTGGCCAGGTGTCCAAAGTACGGTCTGAAGTGCTCTACGGAAAGCTGACGTCTAGATCTTTCGATCCCCCCAGGTTTGACCGTTAAATTATTATTGGCGCGGCGCCTGGTTAGGCACAAACTCAGTCCGTTAGAGTGGTAGGACTTCAACTGGTACCACGAAAACGGCGCGAGAACGGTTTAAGAGTTAATAGACAATGAATTAATAGCAGTGTTTTTTTAAGGTTTTCGTTACTAGTGGCGCTAGGCCACTTGTGGCGTTTCGAACTATGAAAACTTCAGTTTACTCGGCCAATGTGTGGCTTTAAGCCAATTAAAATTGGGCTTGGCACGGCCACGTGTGGCGGGCTGGCTTTTTGGTGAGCAAATGACCCTACGGCAGCGGGGTCAGCGCGGCGCGGCGCCGTACTGGCATTCCAAGTTCAAAGTAGTTCAGAACAGTATGTTTAATTATCTTAAGTTCAAACTAGTAGAATTTATTAGAATCATTCACGCCTTAAGTTGGGTTCACGCCTGAAGTTGGGTTACCAAAAACCTCGAACCCAACTTAAGGCGTGAATGCCTGTACACAAGGCGGGCGAGCGTCTCCGTCTCAGCATCGGCGCCGGGCGTACTTGGTAAATTAACAACAACGATTACCACTACAGCCACTGCTTAACAAAACGATTACTGAAGTGCCGAAAGTCGAAACACATAGTCAATGCAATGCAGTACAGTACTGTATGGCTGGCGAGTGACTGGAACTGAGGCGCCAGCCGCCAGGCCGCCAGCCAGCTGAAGCCAGAAAATGCACACAAGCTGCAGTCTGCACAGTGCACTCTGGTCTCTGGCAGCGGGCCACTTGCCACTTGGCACTTGGCCGGGCTCTACGTACATGCACTATGCAGTCAGTAAGTCAGTCAGTCATAGTAATACTCATAGTAGTTCTAGTACTAGGGAGGCTTGTGGCGGAACGCCGGCCGGAGAGGCCGGCTGACACCGCCAATTGTGGCGTAGCCTGTACTAGAGTGAACTTCAGGCACGGCCACCCTGTGGCGAAACGAAACTACAAAGTAGAACAGCACGGCCAAATTGTGGCTTCTTGGGTGCTGTCCAAGTGGGTGGCACCGCCACATTTTGCCAAAAAAAAGTGCCACACCGCCACATTTGGCGGTGTATCGCCACTAAAAAAAAACACTGATTAATAGACACGGGACTGCGTCATGTAGTAAGTAAGACAGCAACTCCAAGACGCATGGCATATGTAATTTGTTTGGAAATGAGTATGGCAGATACGAATACGTACATGCGGCCGCATTTTCCAAAAACGGGCCAACTGAGTGTATTCTTTTTTGAGTGTATAGTTGGTGAAAATACGTGAGATACAACTAGGCAGAAATTAATTACACCCTCCGCATTGGTAGTTTTACTAACTAATTATGAGTCCAGATGGGCGCCGACCACCTGCAAACGATAAATAAAACATAATATTTTCAAATAATTAATTCCCGAGTGTAGTCCCCTTGTGGTTTTTCTAGCTACCAAACAAACAAAGAAAGTATAAATAAGTATTCTTTGACTGCCAAAAGAGCTTCTTTGGCGGTAAAAAACAAAGAAATATGTAATTTTTGGCTGACAAATGTGCTTTTACTGGCGGTAAGAGCAGTGCAGACGGCTGGGTGATATAAAACAAACAAAGAATTATTAAATTGCGCAGCCAGCTCAACGGTTGTTCGTTAACCAAACAAACAAACTAATAATTATATAATTGGACGGGCACAGTAGCACTTGCAACCAATAAAACGCTATTGTCTAACTCCAAAGGGCCTTTCGGCTGAACCTAATTAAAATTACCAATGCGGACGCAGTCACATGTCTATTAATTAATTAATATGCGGACGGTGTATAAGCATGTGACTTCGATGTCATGTGGGTGCCAGTACAAAGTTGAAAGTAAAGGAACCTCCAAACGGTATACACAAGGAGAATCGGAGGGAGGGCACCGTAGCTAGGAAGAAGCTTCTCTCACTGCCCCAAGTGGGCAGCTAGCTAGGTGGTGGACCCCTCATACAACGAGCGGATGACAGCAATAAGGGGGGTGGGGACGCGAGTGCGGGCGAGAACGGCCCAAAGAGCGTCCCAGAGAACAGAGTCGATCGAATGCCTTGATAAAGTCGACGAAGGCATCCCATGCAAGCTACAGCCCAACTGCGAAAAAACTTTTTGCCGGAGAGTTTACCGGCTATGTACAAAATAAACTGGTAATGTAGTCAAGACTGCATGCATCCATATATCTCACAACCTGCTTCGATCAGGTACACATGTGCAATAAAGCAGTAACGTGCTTCCTATACTTCAATGAGACAACCAGCGCATGCCAGAAATCTGGAAAATCCGGATGATGGTAGCTCGAGCCTGCTGTTATCTTAATAAGTAATAGACACGTGACTGCGTTATCTTATCATATACATTCATTAAATTAAATTAAATTATAACATGCCTCCGTGGGGAGGTCATGTAGCACATATTCCATGATGGATGGGGTGGAGGAAGCCGCGTAATCGAACTATACTAACGCTAAGCTATCTAGAAAATCCTAACTACACTACTCATCAAAACGCCTCCTCCGCTTGGGGGGAGGTGGCTTGCCCACAGGGTCGGGCGTGTGCGCCTTGACAATCTTCTTCCACCGCGTCTTGTCCTGCATGACAGTCCAAAGACGGGAGAGAGAGTGGATGCGGTGCTCAAACTGGGCTGGGACCACTAGGTCGTCCAGCAACATCTGAACGTAGTTCGTTACAGGTTTCCCTACCCGTTTGGGAATGTCCGCGGGGCCAGGCCAGGTCAGAATGTGCCGCCCTGGCTGGCCAAGCCGCTGGGGGCCGGCCAGACCGAGGGTGGTGTCGACCTGGCTGGTGCGGGCAAGGTGTCCTACAAATGCTAGATATCCTAGGCTGCCTAATCTCGTCCGAAACACGAGGCATGCCATGATATAAAGACTCAGATGACGGACGCTCGGAAAAACCTACGTTAAGGACCTGTCGGAGCATCCTGTAAACCGTGCCGTCTAGCCTAGCTGCCAGTTTGGGTGGGAGGGTCCACGCCTCGGCGCCATACGTGAGCACCGTGAGGACGAGGACCTTGAAGAGCATGCGCTTGCGGTGCCCGCCCAGGCCCTTCGAGCGCCAGTAGGGTGTGAGCGAACGGAGCTTGGATACATTCATTGAGAATGATAATTTACGGAGGTGAGATTGGCATGCAACATAAGGAAACCCCCGAAAAGAAGAACCCTGAAGAAATTAATAGTAATCTGACACAGACATCCAAGGATTACGCCAGCTGCCACAAGGTACATGCCTACTCTGTATTGGCACCCACGTGATGCAGTCACATTAATAAAAAAATTAATTAATAGACACGTGACTGCGTCATGTGAGCATAGTACTCCTACACACACAGATCTCGAATGATTTATCTACTAGTGCAAAATCCGAATGGCTTGCATCACTCCCCGGAAAGGAGAACTCTGGCGGTTGGACTGTAGGTGTCAGCTGGCGATGGCTTAGGATCAGGAGACATCCGTCCTATAGTCAGCAAACGTGGGTGCGAGAGGTCCCCAGTTCGATTTCGGCCTGGATTCATTTGCAGATCGCATTTTCCGCGGACGTCCGGCACTGAACGCAAACGGCTTTCACCTTTGCGGAGTGCCAAATCAGAAAATCAGAATAAGTCCTCAGTGGGAGGGGAACATATGGGATGGAATGGATGGTGTTAGCCATCTAGGTCCTAGTTACAGGGGTGTGGGCACCGCGGCCCGAATCGCTATGAATGCCATACGCGGTCACACGCGGAGCCCCCACAACAGGCTTGGGGGTGGTCTCCTTCATCACTACTTGCCATCTATCCTTGCGTACCATCTGCCTCCATATTATACAGACAAACCAGGAGGCTGCCCGGGTGTGAGCCCGTCACGTCTAGTGTAGCACATGTCCATGCCGAGTCTATCACGAAAAGTCCACGGGTGGCAGCCCTGCCGCGCGCGGCCTGGGGCACGCCATATGAGGACATATCGCCCAGGCTGGGCAGACTTGGTGCCAGCTAGTCTATCTGATGTATCTACCTGATCTGTGCGGGCCAGGTCACTGCCTGGCTAGGCCCAGGCGCCTGAGCCTAATAATGTGGGAAACATAGGGCAAATCAGCCCTATGTTTCCAATTACAAATCCTCATGCATTACTAATAATGTGCAAACCAAAGGGGACCAATTGCGCAGCATCTTGGTGACTTCTTACGGTACCACGCCACCATGCCCTTTACAGAAGGGTGTGTGGCAGGGCTGCGTGCTGTCGCCCTACCTGTTCATTATTGTGGTTGAATACGTAATGATTCAGGCGCGTAAGCGATTTGTCCGCATCGTGGGTAGGGAACCAGGGGTGCAGGTTGCTAACCACTTCTGGCATGGCGGAGCGGAAACGGAGATTCGGCTGGCAGACACCATCTACGCAGACGACACCACCCTCTTCGAGGACACTGGGCACGTGCAGACATATTGGCTTGACTGCCTGGCTATCGAGGCCCGTGCAGTGGGGCTTGAGGTCATGCAGCAAGAAGACAGAGGCCCGTCAGTGGCGGTTGGGCTCACCCACTCACCGCCACCCCTCTATCTCCTAGACGGCTCTCGAGTCCTGTATCGGGACCGCGTCAAGCTGCTGGGCAGCCTGCTCCCCAGCTGCGAGGTTGATGTGGACCATCGCATCTCCCTCGCCTGGCACGCTTTACGCCAGTACCGGGCCCTGTGGTGCAAGCCCCTGGGCAAGATCGAGAAACAGGACCTGTTTAAGGTCCTCGTCCTTCCTGTTCTCACGTACGGGGCCGAGACGTGGACCCTCACCGCCGACCTGGCCCGCAAGCTGGACGGCGCGGTCACCAACATGATGCGCTCCATTTTCAGAGTAGGATATGCTGCTCATGTCCTCAATGAGGACCTGTACCAGGGCATGCCATATATCACCAGCACCAACCAGGTAGACACCTCACGTGGCCCCCCTGCGGGACTGCCACCAGCTCAGCCTGGCCGGCACCTCCTGACGTGGGCCGGGCCGGCCCGTGATGTTAGACGCCTTAAAGGCCCGCACCTTCAAAGAACAGCTAGTAGAGGACATGGGGGGCCTAGGCCTCTCCGTGATTTGGAAGAAGATGATGGACAAGGCCAAGTGGGCCCAGGTCATAGAGGACAACGAGCCCCCCCTGTGGGGAAGCGCCCGCGTGTGCAAACCCGCGGGAGGCACGCCAGATAGCTCCCCTAGGGCAGCGTGATGCTGTTTAGATAGATGTTGTAGAGTGATGCTGTTAGATAGCTGTTGTAGGTAGCTGATGTAGATAGATTATTAGACTAGGTAGGACTGTTTGCACCCACCCATCCATCCATCGGGGTCAATGGTCCGTGACTCCCCAACGGGAGCACGAGTCTAATTAATTAATTAATTGGTGACGGCGCCGTCGAGTCGTTGCTCCAGCTCCTGCGTCAGTGTCCAGGTCTCGGCGCCGTAGGTCAGGATCGTCAGAATGACGACCTTGAAGAGGTCACGCTTGACGATCCGGGGTAGGGCGGGGTTGCTCCACCAGCGGCTTTGGTCATGGAGGTGCGCCCACGCCATGCCGATCCGTGTCGTCATGTCGTCCTTGCAGTCGGGAAGCCAACTGCCGAGCAGCTTGAAGCGGCCTGAAGTAGGGTAGTTGACCTCGAGCGGTGTCGTCTAAGAGGCGGAGTGTGGGTGGGGGCCCTGCCATGCCGAGGGCCAGGGCCTCCGTTTTGGGGCTGATTTCTAGACCAACCGCCCGAGCCGCGAGCGCCAGGCAGTCCAGCCAAAGTTGGGAAGACTCCGGCTTCTCGATGAGCGTGATGTCGTGGGCATAAATGAGGTAAGCTAGTAAGTTCTGCTTGTTATAGTCGGCCCCCCTTCGCCAAGCTCGTTCGTGATCGCTAGGCCAGGGGCACGGCCTGCAATGCTAGCAAAGCGAGCACGTGCCTGGCGCATAACATGATCCACTACAATAATAAACAGGTTCGGCGACAGGACGCAACCCTGCCCGAGACGCCGGTCTGCAGTGGGCATGGCGGGGTAGTGGAGGTCCTTGGCGAGCACCGCAAGCGCATGCTCCTCAAGGTCCTGGTCCTCACGGTGCTCACGTATGGCGCCGAGGCATGGACGCTCACGGACACGCTGGCGGCCAAGCTCAACGCCACGGTAACCAGGATGCTCCGTCAGGCCCTGAAACATGTCGGGTTTTCCACGCATAGGTCTCTAGAATCTTTGTACCAGGGCATGCCTCGCATTTCGGACGAGATTAGACAGCGTAGGATAGCATTCGTAGGACATCTTGCTCGCACCAGCCAGGTAGACACCGCCCTCGGTCTGGCCGGCCCCCAGCGGCTTGGCCAGCCAGGACGGCATATCCTGACCTGGCCTGGCCCTTGGAAGGACATTCCTAAGAAGGTAGGCAAACATGTCATGACCTACCCACAGCAGTTGATGGCTGACCTAGTGGTCCCAGCGCAGTTTGAACATCGCATTCACTCCCTCTCTCTTGCTTGGACTGCTATGCAGGACAAGAAGAGGTGGAAGACCATTGTCTGGAGGCTCATACGCCCGCCCCTGTGGGCAAGCCCCCTCCCCCCGAGCGCTTTGCTGAGTAGAGGGGCGCTTTGCTGAGTAGAATAGGTAGGGTTTTCTAGATAAGATTAGCTTAGAGTTAGATTAGTTCGGTTTCACGGCTTTGTTCCCCCTCCATCCATCCACGCAGTCACGTGTCTATTAATTAATTAATTAATCCATCCACGGGAATATGTGCTACATGATCTCCCAACGGAGTCATGTTATAATTTAATTTTTAATTTTTTTTAATGGCGGGGTAACTAATGCCGTCACATGCTTTTTCTTATTCTTATTCTTACTCTTATTATTCGTCAAGCGTGATCTCTTCAAGGTCGTCAGTTCTGACGATCCTGACCTACGGCGCCGAGGCCTGGACACTGACGCTCCAGCTGGAGCAACGACTCGACAGCACCGTCACCAAGATGCTGCGCAAGGCCCTTAACATCCCCTTTGGTTTGCACATTAGTAATGAGGATTTGTACGCTGATTTGCCCTATGTTTCCCACATTATTAGGCACAAGCGCCTGGGCCTAGCCGGGCACCTGGCCGGCCCGCACAGATCAGGTAGACACATCAGATAGACTAGCTGGCACCAAGCCCGCCCAGCCTTGGTGATATGTCCTCATATGGCGTGCCCCAGGCCGCGCGCGGCAGGGACGCCACCCGTGGACTTTTCGTGATAGACCCGGCATGGACATGTGCTACACTTGACGTGACGGGCTCACACCCGGGCAGCCTCCTGGTTTGTCTGTAATATGGAGGCAGATGGTATGCAAGGATAGATGGCAAGTAGTGATGAAGGAGACCACCCCCAAGTCTGTGGGGGCTCCGCGTGTGACCGCGTATGGCATTCATAGCGATTCGGGCCGAGGTGCCCACACCCCTGTAACTAGGACCTAGATGGCTAACACCATCCATTCCATCCCATGTTCCCCTCCCACTGAGGACTTATGCTCACGTGACGCAGTCACGTGTCTATTCATTAAATAATTAATTAATTAACTAATTAATTAATTAATCAATAACTAATGCATATACATGTGCAAACGACACACGTACATGCTTCATGATCCTGATGGCCGGTCAATCTTCACGTTGATCATTTGCAGGAGCACTCGACCATGGAGAGCATGACAGGGCGCACGTGTGATCCAGATGACTTGTTTCACTAGCTAGCTAGCTCCTTTAAAGCTACCACTAGATGCACGAACAATCCTCATTAGAAGATGCCCCATCAGAGTTTCGATGATATGCAAACATGCCGCACGATCAAGAAAGACCTTCCTTCAGAAAAACTGCTCGTTGCTTCACATGCTTCTTGGTGCACCCATCTTTGCTAACTGCAAGTTTCTAAGCTTCATCACAAACTTCACAAGCAAAGAATTAAAAAGTTCAGGGTCATCCATGTAGCATGGATGCCTTCCATCCTTGAAAATGACCTGCAGCCGAAGAGAGGCATAGGTAGCAGTCCATGCGCTTACTATGGAAGTCAGTTCAGAAAAATAGGCATCCAGCAGGCACGCAAAGGTTCGATGCAGCGAAAAGCAGGGATTTTTACGGTGTGTGACTAAACACATGCAAAAAACGGAAGCGCCAATCCGGATTGCCCAGGTTGTGAATTCGCGGAGTAAGGGAAGCCACCCGGTGATAGCCGTGCACCAAGTGTAGGAACAATATTCTGATCATGCTAATTGACCTTAAGTTGCTCTTATTCGGTGCAACAGTAGCCATAATGAAGAAACTAAACAAAAGACACCAAACAGAAGGGAGAGGATCACAACACAGACACGGGGTGGGGAACGGTAATGCTTCGCATAACCTCGTACCATGCCTCACCAGCCCTCATCTTCCACCTGCCTCTCATGGTCCCTATGCATCCCTGATCAACTGTCCACAGTCCACTCGCTTGTAGGATAGACTATACGGCTTCCATCACCACCAGGGAACTTAGTGCACTGCGGCTCCCAAATGAGGCCACGTGCCAAATCGACCCATTACAAGTAGTGCCTGCTCCCATTACAGATATAAATGCCCGTGCTCAGAAAACACCAGCTCATGCCAGCGCCACACCTGGTCCCATGATAGCCCCATGGCAGTAACAGACCGACGTGCTTGGCACCTGAGCGCTACTCCTGCATGTCACAGCCGGCGAGTGGAACTCAAAACAGCAGGAACGGGCACACCCCGGTTGACCAGCCGCCTTGCATCATAGGCGGCATGCCAATGTCGCCCCATACCGCACCGATTGAAGATCCACAGCGCTATTGCCAATACGTGCAGATTTAAGCAGATCCATATTAGCTTTGTTGGTAACAAAAGATGACGTTCAAATATCCTTCCTGTAAACCTGCCTCCAGTGACCCTTAACATGGGAAAAGACACCAGAAGCCCTATCAAGACCTACAAACCCATTTACGACAATTAGGAGCTTGTACTACCTCATGATTGCAAGATCTTACGGGCTCCTACGCGCGGTACACACCACATCGGCCTCCTTGAAAAGGTGTGCCAAGCTGTCCGCCCGGCGAGGGTTGTCCAGCTCGCCCCACAGCACCATCGTGGGCACCTGCGGTCGACAGCAGTGGGGCCATGGTCCATACCGTTACCAACACCAGCATCGCAGGCGAGGCGATATGGAATAAGAATAAAGTGTTGGATGGCAAGGCGTTGGATGATAGGCAAATACAGGAGTGGCGGCCGCTGAGCAATTTTTTGTCTTTCTTGCTGCGCAAATTTTGGTCCTCACCATCATGGGCAGAGAGGAACATGTTTAAACAGATACGGCCTGCTGGCCCGCCAGGAAAACAAACACACAAAACAAGGAAAAGAAGCATCCCTTGTGAGCGTTAATAGACCCAGATCATGAGGACGGTGAAGCTGTGCACCCTGCCAACCTAGATTTCGTGGTGGAGATCAGGTAATGAACAAACAAACAGGTCGCATTTCCAAGTCCCCACCTGGCCCTACACTTTGTGAGGGCAGCCCTTCATCAACAGGGGCTTCGGTTCGATAGCAATGGTGAGTGATTTCAACCCATGCCACAGAAGCCCGATCCAGGAGTGCTATTCACACACAAGTGCACGCACACATACACAGAAATGCTTCAACAGCAAAGAGAAATTCGTTATGGTCCATGTACCTGCGACCCCTCCAGCATCGACTGGTACATGGCCACCCCCACGGGCGCGACGGGCACGTATCCAGCGGCCTGCGTGGGGTACTTGGCGATGAAGGGCAGGCTGTACGAGCCGCTCATGGAGGCGACACGACGATGGGAGGCTCCATCTTCAGCACTTGGATCAGCTGGTGGGGGATGCAAGCAGGTGGGTGTGGGGAGTGGGGAACCGCGAGCAGCAGGCGATGGCATTGCAAGCATCAGCAATGGTGGCAGGCTAGTGCCACACCACAGGGTAGTCGCTGGATAGGGGAGGCAGACGGATCGCGCCGGACAACCCAGTAGGCGGATATGTGTGCCAGCTGGCCGCATCCACGTTAGCTCACCCTCATGGTCAAACGCATGGTAGGCCAACGCTCATGGTCACAACTCATGGCAGGCCAACCCTCATGGTCAAAAACCATGGTAGGCCAACCCTCAATGGTCAAACTCATGGTAGGCCAACGCTCATGGTCAAACTCATGGCAGGCCAACCCTCATGGTCAAACTCATGGTAGGTAGCCAACCCTCATGGTCAAACTCATGTTGGCCTACCATGAGTTTGACCATGAGGGTTGGCCTACCATGAGTTTGACCATGAGGGTTGGCCTACCATGAGTTTGACCATGAGGGTTGGCCTACCATGAGTTTGACCATGAGGGTTGGCCTACCATGAGTTTGACCATGAGGGTTGGCCTACCATGAGTTTGACCATGAGGGTTGGCCTGCCATGAGTTTGACCATGAGCGTTGGCCTACCATGAGTTTGACCATGAGGGTTGGCCTACCATGGGTTTGACCATGAGGGTTGGCCTGCCATGAGTTTGACCATGAGCGTTGGCCTACCATGCGTTTGACCATGAGGGTGAGCTAACGTGGATGCGGCCAGCTGGCACACATATCCGCCTACTGGGTTGTCCGGCGCGATCCGTCTGCCTCCCCTATCCAGCGACTACCCTGTGTGTGGCACTAGCCTGCCACCATGCTGATGCTTGCAATGCCATCGCCTGCTGCTCGCGGTTCCCCACTCCCCACACCCACCTGCTTGCATCCCCCACCAGCTGATCCAAGTGCTGAAGATGGAGCCTCCCATCGTCGTGTCGCCCTCCATGAGCGGCTCGTACAGCCTGCCCTTCATCGCCAAGTACCCCACGCAGGCCGCTGGATACGTGCCCGTCGCGCCCGTGGGGGTGGCCATGTACCAGTCGATGCTGGAGGGGTCGCAGGTACATGGACCATAACGAATTTTCTCTTTGCTGTTGAAGCATTTCTGTGTATGTGTGCGTGCACTTGTGTGTGAATAGCACTCCTGGATCGGGCTTCTGTGGCATGGGTTGAAATCACTCACCATTGCTATCGAACCGAAGCCCCTGTTGATGAAGGGCTGCCCTCACAAAGTGTAGGGCCAGGTGGGGACTTGGAAATGCGACCTGTTTGTTTGTTCATTACCTGATCTCCACCACGAAATCTAGGTTGGCAGGGTGCACAGCTTCACCGTCCTCATGATCTGGGTCTATTAACGCTCACAAGGGATGCTTCTTTTCCTTGTTTTGTGTGTTTGTTTTCCTGGCGGGCCAGCAGGCCGTATCTGTTTAAACATGTTCCTCTCTGCCCATGATGGTGAGGACCAAAATTTGCGCAGCAAGAAAGACAAAAAATTGCTCAGCGGCCGCCACTCCTGTATTTGCCTATCATCCAACGCCTTGCCATCCAACACTTTATTCTTATTCCATATCGCCTCGCCTGCGATGCTGGTGTTGGTAACGGTATGGACCATGGCCCCACTGCTGTCGACCGCAGGTGCCCACGATGGTGCTGTGGGGCGAGCTGGACAACCCTCGCCGGGCGGACAGCTTGGCACACCTTTTCAAGGAGGCCGATGTGGTGTGTACCGCGCGTAGGAGCCCGTAAGATCTTGCAATCATGAGGTAGTACAAGCTCCTAATTGTCGTAAATGGGTTTGTAGGTCTTGATAGGGCTTCTGGTGTCTTTTCCCATGTTAAGGGTCACTGGAGGCAGGTTTACAGGAAGGATATTTGAACGTCATCTTTTGTTACCAACAAAGCTAATATGGATCTGCTTAAATCTGCACGTATTGGCAATAGCGCTGTGGATCTTCAATCGGTGCGGTATGGGGCGACATTGGCATGCCGCCTATGATGCAAGGCGGCTGGTCAACCGGGGTGTGCCCGTTCCTGCTGTTTTGAGTTCCACTCGCCGGCTGTGACATGCAGGAGTAGCGCTCAGGTGCCAAGCACGTCGGTCTGTTACTGCCATGGGGCTATCATGGGACCAGGTGTGGCGCTGGCATGAGCTGGTGTTTTCTGAGCACGGGCATTTATATCTGTAATGGGAGCAGGCACTACTTGTAATGGGTCGATTTGGCACGTGGCCTCATTTGGGAGCCGCAGTGCACTAAGTTCCCTGGTGGTGATGGAAGCCGTATAGTCTATCCTACAAGCGAGTGGACTGTGGACAGTTGATCAGGGATGCATAGGGACCATGAGAGGCAGGTGGAAGATGAGGGCTGGTGAGGCATGGTACGAGGTTATGCGAAGCATTACCGTTCCCCACCCCGTGTCTGTGTTGTGATCCTCTCCCTTCTGTTTGGTGTCTTTTGTTTAGTTTCTTCATTATGGCTACTGTTGCACCGAATAAGAGCAACTTAAGGTCAATTAGCATGATCAGAATATTGTTCCTACACTTGGTGCACGGCTATCACCGGGTGGCTTCCCTTACTCCGCGAATTCACAACCTGGGCAATCCGGATTGGCGCTTCCGTTTTTTGCATGTGTTTAGTCACACACCGTAAAAATCCCTGCTTTTCGCTGCATCGAACCTTTGCGTGCCTGCTGGATGCCTATTTTTCTGAACTGACTTCCATAGTAAGCGCATGGACTGCTACCTATGCCTCTCTTCGGCTGCAGGTCATTTTCAAGGATGGAAGGCATCCATGCTACATGGATGACCCTGAACTTTTTAATTCTTTGCTTGTGAAGTTTGTGATGAAGCTTAGAAACTTGCAGTTAGCAAAGATGGGTGCACCAAGAAGCATGTGAAGCAACGAGCAGTTTTTCTGAAGGAAGGTCTTTCTTGATCGTGCGGCATGTTTGCATATCATCGAAACTCTGATGGGGCATCTTCTAATGAGGATTGTTCGTGCATCTAGTGGTAGCTTTAAAGGAGCTAGCTAGCTAGTGAAACAAGTCATCTGGATCACACGTGCGCCCTGTCATGCTCTCCATGGTCGAGTGCTCCTGCAAATGATCAACGTGAAGATTGACCGGCCATCAGGATCATGAAGCATGTACGTGTGTCGTTTGCACATGTATATGCATTAGTTATTGATTAATTAATTAATTAGTTAATTAATTAATTATTTAATGAATAGACACGTGACTGCGTCACGTGAGCATAAGTCCTCAGTGGGAGGGGAACATGGGATGGAATGGATGGTGTTAGCCATCTAGGTCCTAGTTACAGGGGTGTGGGCACCTCGGCCCGAATCGCTATGAATGCCATACGCGGTCACACGCGGAGCCCCCACAGACTTGGGGGTGGTCTCCTTCATCACTACTTGCCATCTATCCTTGCATACCATCTGCCTCCATATTACAGACAAACCAGGAGGCTGCCCGGGTGTGAGCCCGTCACGTCAAGTGTAGCACATGTCCATGCCGGGTCTATCACGAAAAGTCCACGGGTGGCGTCCCTGCCGCGCGCGGCCTGGGGCACGCCATATGAGGACATATCACCAAGGCTGGGCGGGCTTGGTGCCAGCTAGTCTATCTGATGTGTCTACCTGATCTGTGCGGGCCGGCCAGGTGCCCGGCTAGGCCCAGGCGCTTGTGCCTAATAATGTGGGAAACATAGGGCAAATCAGCGTACAAATCCTCATTACTAATGTGCAAACCAAAGGGGATGTTAAGGGCCTTGCGCAGCATCTTGGTGACGGTGCTGTCGAGTCGTTGCTCCAGCTGGAGCGTCAGTGTCCAGGCCTCGGCGCCGTAGGTCAGGATCGTCAGAACTGACGACCTTGAAGAGATCACGCTTGACGAATAATAAGAGTAAGAATAAGAATAAGAAAAAGCATGTGACGGCATTAGTTACCCCGCCATTAAAAAAAATTAAAAATTAAATTATAACATGACTCCGTTGGGAGATCATGTAGCACATATTCCCGTGGATGGATTAATTAATTAATTAATAGACACGTGACTGCGTGGATGGATGGAGGGGGAACAAAGCCGTGAAACCGAACTAATCTAACTCTAAGCTAATCTTATCTAGAAAACCCTACCTATTCTACTCAGCAAAGCGCCCCTCTACTCAGCAAAGCGCTCGGGGGGAGGGGGCTTGCCCACAGGGGCGGGCGTATGAGCCTCCAGACAATGGTCTTCCACCTCTTCTTGTCCTGCATAGCAGTCCAAGCAAGAGAGAGGGAGTGAATGCGATGTTCAAACTGCGCTGGGACCACTAGGTCAGCCATCAACTGCTGTGGGTAGGTCATGACATGTTTGCCTACCTTCTTAGGAATGTCCTTCCAAGGGCCAGGCCAGGTCAGGATATGCCGTCCTGGCTGGCCAAGCCGCTGGGGGCCGGCCAGACCGAGGGCGGTGTCTACCTGGCTGGTGCGAGCAAGATGTCCTACGAATGCTATCCTACGCTGTCTAATCTCGTCCGAAATGCGAGGCATGCCCTGGTACAAAGATTCTAGAGACCTATGCGTGGAAAACCCGACATGTTTCAGGGCCTGACGGAGCATCCTGGTTACCGTGGCGTTGAGCTTGGCCGCCAGCGTGTCCGTGAGCGTCCATGCCTCGGCGCCATACGTGAGCACCGTGAGGACCAGGACCTTGAGGAGCATGCGCTTGCGGTGCTCGCCAAGGACCTCCACTACCCCGCCATGCCCACTGCAGACCGGCGTCTCGGGCAGGGTTGCGTCCTGTCGCCGAACCTGTTTATTATTGTAGTGGATCATGTTATGCGCCAGGCACGTGCTCGCTTTGCTAGCATTGCAGGCCGTGCCCCTGGCCTAGCGATCACGAACGAGCTTGGCGAAGGGGGGCCGACTATAACAAGCAGAACTTACTAGCTTACCTCATTTATGCCCACGACATCACGCTCATCGAGAAGCCGGAGTCTTCCCAACTTTGGCTGGACTGCCTGGCGCTCGCGGCTCGGGCGGTTGGTCTAGAAATCAGCCCCAAAACGGAGGCCCTGGCCCTCGGCATGGCAGGGCCCCCACCCACACTCCGCCTCTTAGACGACACCGCTCGAGGTCAACTACCCTACTTCAGGCCGCTTCAAGCTGCTCGGCAGTTGGCTTCCCGACTGCAAGGACGACATGACGACACGGATCGGCATGGCGTGGGCGCACCTCCATGACCAAAGCCGCTGGTGGAGCAACCCCGCCCTACCCCGGATCGTCAAGCGTGACCTCTTCAAGGTCGTCATTCTGACGATCCTGACCTACGGCGCCGAGACCTGGACACTGACGCAGGAGCTGGAGCAACGACTCGACGGCGCCGTCACCAATTAATTAATTAATTAGACTCGTGCTCCCGTTGGGGAGTCACGGACCATTGACCCCGATGGATGGATGGGTGGGTGCAAACAGTCCTACCTAGTCTAATAATCTATCTACATCAGCTACCTACAACAGCTATCTAACAGCATCACTCTACAACATCTATCTAAACAGCATCACGCTGCCCTAGGGGAGCTATCTGGCGTGCCTCCCGCGGGTTTGCACACGCGGGCGCTTCCCCACAGGGGGGGGCTCGTTGTCCTCTATGACCTGGGCCCACTTGGCCTTGTCCATCATCTTCTTCCAAATCACGGAGAGGCCTAGGCCCCCCATGTCCTCTACTAGCTGTTCTTTGAAGGTGCGGGCCTTTAAGGCGTCTAACATCACGGGCCGGCCCGGCCCACGTCAGGAGGTGCCGGCCAGGCTGAGCTGGTGGCAGTCCCGCAGGGGGGCCACGTGAGGTGTCTACCTGGTTGGTGCTGGTGATATATGGCATGCCCTGGTACAGGTCCTCATTGAGGACATGAGCAGCATATCCT
>RPFO01000649.1:107500-180000 GCA_009746045.1 Mesostigma viride | reverse complement strand
TCACGTATGGTGCTCTAGCAGAGCAACTGCACAAGGTTATGGGCCATGAGGCTGTGGCTGAAAGGCTAGCCAATAAAATACAAGGCCATGATCTGGAACAGATGTGCCGGCACGTACGTAAGCACTGTGAGCAATGTCAGCTATATGCTCCTAAGCCCAGAAAATGGCATGTGGCCACACCACCACTGGCTAGAGGCAAACTGGTTGGGGATGTTATACACGTGGTGAAGGACACGGTATACTACCTAGTCATAAAGGATGCCTGGTCAAGGTTTGTGGTAGTGGAGCCCCTGCCTGGGATGGATAAAGAGCAGCTGCACAGAGCTTTACAGATAGCCTTGGCACGTTTTCACCCCATTGAAAAAGTAATGCTGGATCAGCAGTTTCTCTGCATCCAGGACAGGAATGACCTGCCCAAGATAGAAGTGTCTGGGGCTCAAGATCATGAACGTCAGGGGTTGGTAGAACGTACCATGAGAGCCATCAGGGATGTGATAAGAAAAATGCCATCCAGGTTGGCTGACTCTGGTAGCTATGCTGACAGGGCATCTTGGGCAGCAGGGGTGACTACCCAGCTAAACGCCAAACCAATAATGTCCTCACCTTTTGGGGAAATCACCCCAACTGGCCTTCAGTCAGGCAGCTATGCTTCAGAGGTACACACTCACTACAACACACAAAGGCAGCACTTAGCCAAGTTGCTGGCAAAGAAAGACAAAAATAATGCCAGGCCTGTGTTTGAAGTGGGGGACCATGTGTTGTTTTTCAGAGAGGGTGACAGAGGAAGAGCACACTCTGCCAGATGGCACGGTCCAGCTGTAGTCACCAAAATTCATGAAGAAGGGACTGCAGTCACTATACAACATGACAGAGAGCGTGTGGTCAGCAAGCATAGACTCAAGCTTTATTACCCACCACTGGCAGACGTGTCAGGGGTAGAATTCTTGGACATGGATTCAGAGCAGGAGTCTGGTGGATTGATCTCACCCAATGAATTGGCTAAGGACGTCATTGATGCAAGCACTAGTACCACAGTAGAAGCTCCTGTGTTCCTCAGTAGTGCAGCCCCACTACAACCCAATAGTCCACCTGGGCAGGAGGACGGTGCACAGGGTGAGCAGCAGGTAGCACCTCCCTCACACCTGGAGGAGTCACAAAATAGAGCAGATCCTGTCGTTCCCAGGAAGTCATTTGCTGAGATTCTTAAGGCCTTGCACAAGGCACACAACACTAAAGCAGTTGTGGCAACAGGTACAGCACAGGTCAATGCTGTAGGGGATGCAGGTCAAGATCCTAGTATTTTGGCTGTAGACACCCAAGCACAGGTGAGTATCATCAGTGCAGAAGCTGTATCTGGTCTGAAAATGAAGGCCTCACCATGGGCTAGAGTGTCAGATTTTTCAGGCAAAACCAAAATGCAGGTCAAAGGTCAGGTGAGCATTCAAATCTTGGGTATGCCCACTCCATTTCAGGTGGTTGAGGGTTACTCAGGGAATGCCCTGTTAGGGGAACCTTTTGTATCTTACCCTGGTGTTGTCATCTCAGCTGGGAGGTTGAGTGTGGCAGGGGTAGGACAGGTGCCTCTAGATCATTTTAAAATCCCTTTGAGCCAGATTAGCACTGGGTTGGATGCTGCCATCAATGCAGTTAAGCCCAAGTACCTCCCAGGTCAGGAACCGTGTGTGGAGGACCTCATACACTCTCAAAAGCTACACCCTTCAGCGTTTGGGCTTGGTAGATGGGATGTTGCATCCATGTCTCCCCTGTCCTATGATGATATTGTACGGGACTGCCAGACGCAGATTGGGTTTCTTAAGTGGCTTGAGGCTTTTACCAAAGCCAGGGAGGAGTGGGTTGTTCCAGATGCACGTAGTCCCACACACACACCACCTGTGACTCCTCTTGATGCTATGCCAGCTGGAGCCAAGAAGCTAAGGTTAAAGTTTGTGTGCAAGCATAAACCTCAGGCTGATGGGGGACCACCCATTTTCCATGCTAGGCCATGTGTTACTGAGTTCAGGGGCTCTACAGAGCTGACAGAGGCTGAGCTTTATACTCCTGGTATTCAGCAAACGTCTCTCAAGGTGTTGCTTTCCTTGTTTTTGCATCAGCTTAATACAGGGAAGGATTATGTGTGTAAAGCCACAGATATCAAAAGAGCCTTTCTAAAGGGGGACCCTGCCATAGCACAGCAGGTCTGGAGAGGTCAGGTATACGTGGTGAATACTCCTAAGGTGTGGCACAGGGATATTGTTCAACCCTTGTTGAGGCCAAACCTGGGGGTTGAAGGGTTGCAGTCAGCTCCAAAAATTTTTAGGCTGTCTGCACAGGAGGTATTCATGAAGCTAGGGGCCACCTATGATGACATTGACCCTTGCCTGTTTGTCATCCCACACCCTGATGGAATGATGATGTTTGTCTGGCATGGGGATGATCAGTTAATCTCAGGTCCTAGAGCTGCAGTGGATGCTTTCATAGCTCAGGTGTCTGCCAGTTTTGAGATTGGCAAGCAGCTAGAGCTGGGCAAGGAGCCAGTCAAGTTCTGTGGCATGATGCTTGAGTTGCTGCAGCAGCAGGGCAGCTGGGTTTGTTCCATGCAGGCCTCTGCTGAATACATTAAGTCTTGTCTGGATGTCCTGCCTGTTCACATCACCCCTGACATGTGCCCTACCATTAGAGGCAAGCTTGGTTGGCTATGTGCTACATGTGCACCCCACCTGGCTTTTGTGAGCAGGGTAGATGATGAGGTACTACAGGAGGTAGGAGCACGGGCAATCAAGCAGTTGTTGCATGATGGTCCACCTTTGATGCTTCACTCACTGGACCTGTTTACTCCCATTCACATCACGTGCATGATGGATAGTTCAATGGAGTCCAGGGTAGTTACCAAGGTTCAAGCCAGAGAGGCTGGATTGTTTTTCCTGCATAACCAAGGTGGGAAGAAGTCACTAGTCTCCTGGTTCAGTAGATTGCACAAGAGGAAAGCTGTGAGTAGCAATGTAGCTGAATGCAGGGCTGTGGTATCTTCTGTCTTGCATGCAAGGTATCTCAATCACTTGCTGGTCTGGCTTCAACACCAGGCTGGTAGCTCTGCAGGAGTGAAAGCACATTTGCTGACTGACTCTCAATCTATCATCTCTTTCCTTGCCAATCCTTTGGCTGTACACTCGGACCTGGATTGGATTGTGCTAAAACAGGAATGCAAGTACCTGGAGTCTAAAGCCCACGTCAGGGACAAAGACAATGCTGCAGATGCACTGACCAAGGTGCCACAAGCAGCAGGACCACAATACCAGGTCTTGTATGGGTTGATGAACCCTGGTTACAGTCTGAAGTGACTGGCACGTTGTACATGTTAGCCCATGACCCCCTGCCTAATACTGCAGCTGAAAGGCTGCAGTGGCAGCTGGGTAGTTTTCTGACAGTGAGAAGCACTGGTCTAGAAAGTTGGGACATGATGAATGTGTTATTTATTGAATAAAATTTTGTGAGACACTTGTTTGGATGACCATGACATGCTGGGGCCTGGAGCACCCATCTCACTCAGTTAAGAAACCATGCTTGAGACATGGGGCCAATGCATCTCTTGTACATGTGTGAGGTGACCTTTGGGTCCTAGTAGGTTATCTGACAGTTTTTTAAGGCATTGGGAATGGCTGCGTCCATTTGATGGCTATGTGTGTTTCTGTTGAAACCCAAAGAAAACTTAAAGTGGGAGTTAGTCTAAGTCTCCCGCCTGTAGCCTAAGTGGACACGTGCCAGCACCGCCGGCGCCCAATTGGGTACTGGGACGGTGCTGGACTAGAGTAGTCGTGGCATGGACACGTGGCTGTACTCAGTATGTGATGAGCCGGTACCTCAGTACCGGGACTGTAGTTGTCATGTTAGGACTGACTAGATCAGGTTGTAACTGATAGGTTAGTCCGTCCAGGATCAGTAAGTTAGTTTAACTTACGCAAAGTCTGGCCAGCCATAGTTGACGGCTGGCCAGCAGTATATGTGCCACATTATCCTAATGCCAAGGTGTCTCGTCGTTCACGCACACACTCGCCATTTGGCAGTGCCCAAGCATTCCAAGCTTCGTGTTGCATAACTTAGAGCACTTTTTCCAACTAAGGGTTGGGTATCAGCCATCCAGGATGGGCAGCTAGTGCGTTGCTGCTATGGTAGGACACTCATTCGCGTTGCCGGGGGGGGATCAGTGGCGGTAGTGCGGCTCACGACCGCATGTTGGAGCTTCAAGCGTTTCACGAGGACGGCATCTTCATTTTCAGTTGCACCATGCTAGCAACTGGACGGCATGCTACGAGCATGTGGTTAAGGGGGGTGTTGAGATTCCACCTACCCAGTCATCTTTTGCATTGTGCCCATGTGGCTAAGGGGGGTGTTAGGGATATTATATCCACCTGGCCACAATATATCCCAGCCTGATTTATTTCTTGTTTGATTTATTCCTTATGGACTGGGAATTTGATAGCTATGATGAGCTAGATGGAACAGGCTCAATGAGCTGATCAATATTCATGTGCCATAGTCCTATACTTGGACATGGATGACTTGTAACCTGAGTCAGCCTAGTAGCATCACGTATTTGATTGACAAGTGGTGCTATGGCCTAGTGGACAAGTGTTTGGTCCATGAGCTGACAAGTGTTGGAAGCTCATGATGACACATGTTATGACTTACATGATGACAAGTGGGTAGACTCATTGCATGACACTTGTCACTCCAAGGAGAAGAGATGTGTCACTTTATTAATCATGTTATGTCGCACATTATTATGTAGACACTTGGCATCTAGCTATTATGCCAGCTCATTGGATCATGTCTAGAATGTTCTAGGAATGTTCTAAGAAGAATATGCCAGGAATATTCCTGGAATATACTGAGAATATGCTGGGAATATGCTAGGAATATGCTAGGATGTTTCTACAAGCTTCTGTGATGATGTCATTGCTGATGTCATCCTTCCTAGCCTAAAAGGTATAAAAGGAAACTGCCCCCTAAGGGCAGGTACCTCCATTTAACCTCTATTCTACCTCCATTTAACCTCTATTGAACCTCTATTCCTAACCTCTAAGCCTATGAGATAAAACTCTTTTTAAGATCACTCAGCTCCCAAGAAGACCAGCATTTGATTGAATACAATAAGTGGAGCCCTGCCACAAATGCAGCAGTTAACAGTGGCCTTAAGGTTTCTCAATCCGCACGCGGAAGCAAGAAGCCTCCAGGGTGGGAGGGAGGGGAAAGAAACAATTGCGGATCATTGCCTGCCTAGCTTGCTTAAGGCATGGCCCGCCGACACACAAGCTGACATCATCCTAAATGAATTAACACCGGCATGCGTCACACACCGGCCTGAACAGTGCTGAAAACGCCACTACAAACATCGTGGCCACGCACCCCCAGGCTAGTGCGTTAACCGTACAGGTAGTTGTACAAGGTTCCCAAGACTGACAAACATAAAACGCGCCCATCGACCCCTTGGGCCGGTCCGAATCCACTTTACAATAATTAATCACGATCGACTCACTAAATAACCCAAATCAGCCAAAGATTCGGTAAGCAACCAGCCGACCCTACAGGTCCCCACCTAACCTCAGCTGGTGCAACCAAACACGAATCTTTGCAAGTGAAGTCGTATAAAACCTACAACTAATTTTCTCGGACCGCTAATTAATAACCACCGACCCTTATAAACAACCGGGTCATCCAAGGAAAATTCGGGCGAGCAGGAAACCCTTTGTACAAATCGAATTAGTCAGCCCATGTCGCAGACAGCCTTCCACATCCAGGCCAAGGCATGGCGGCCTTATCTTTCCCGCATGCGTTAATTAAACTATATTCAGAGAAAACCGATTAAGATCACTCAGCTCCCAAGAAGACCAGCATTTGATTGAATACAATAAGTGGAGCCCTGCCACAAATGCAGCAGTTAACAGTGGCCTTAAGGTTTCTCAATCCGCACGCGGAAGCAAGAAGCCTCCACCCAATTACCCCCCCTGGCGCCAACCCCATTGCGCCGATTAAACTCATGACCACCGTGCGCGAAAGAGCGTGTCGCAACATCTTAAATGGCGACTCAGCCCGCGCTAGGCTATATTAACCCCCGCAGGGGCCCGCTGGTTACAATGCGACACAAGCCGGTGACCACCCCAAAAGCAAGCCCTCAAAAAGAGCCAGCATTTCGCAATTCCGGAACCGTCCAAAAAGGAAAGAGGTTTTACGACACCATAATAGACTGAGCCGCGCAGCAGGTGCTGAGACGAAAAGGAACGACAAAGGTCTGGCGTAGCCTCGCCTCCCTGAGACGCCCTCCCCGACTCGAGTCTCGCAATAGGGAAATTTCTAGCTTCGGAGCGCAACTCTCGCGCGGCTCCTATTGTCCCCAACCACCCCTCCTCGGCAGGGGCAGCTGGACAACTGACCTGCCGCCACAAAAAATATTTTATGACAAAAAAAGTCGTTGCTGACAGGATCCTGGTTCGGGACCTTTTGAGTCCAGGTCACGTCCCACGCACCATCGCACGGTGGCAAGCCTGCGATGTGACACTAGAGCTGTTTTAGAAACTTATAAACAGCTCCGCCGAAGCTGGCCAAACCGCCGGAGTAGCGCCCCATCCTTCGCCCATGTCAAAAAGACCCGCAGCCGGGGAAAACGACATGGGGGTAAATTTAAATTTTCTTTCCGTTGCACGACCAACTATACTATGCTTGGTCGAACAACTTAGCGGTTGTGCCACCATCTGCCTCGGCTACAAGACAGATGCAACCCGCGCTAGAATGTGCAATTTTGCACAGGCGGCCATTGCCGCCATTGTGAAAGAAACAATTGCGGATCATTGCCTGCCTAGCTTGCTTAAGGCATGGCCCGCCGACACACAAGCTGACATCATCCTAAATGAATTAACACCGGCATGCGTCACACACCGGCCTGAACAGTGCTGAAAACGCCACTACAAACATCGTGGCCACGCACCCCCAGGCTAGTGCGTTAACCGTACAGGTAGTTGTACAAGGTTCCCAAGACTGACAAACATAAAACGCGCCCATCGACCCCTTGGGCCGGTCCGAATCCACTTTACAATAATTAATCACGATCGACTCACTAAATAACCCAAATCAGCCAAAGATTCGGTAAGCAACCAGCCGACCCTACAGGTCCCCACCTAACCTCAGCTGGTGCAACCAAACACGAATCTTTGCAAGTGAAGTCGTATAAAACCTACAACTAATTTTCTCGGACCGCTAATTAATAACCACCGACCCTTATAAACAACCGGGTCATCCAAGGAAAATTCGGGCGAGCAGGAAACCCTTTGTACAAATCGAATTAGTCAGCCCATGTCGCAGACAGCCTTCCACATCCAGGCCAAGGCATGGCGGCCTTATCTTTCCCGCATGCGTTAATTAAACTATATTCAGAGAAAACCGATTCTGGTCTCTCTTCCATTGTCTTCAAGCTCAGTCTTTCATCACCTGCAAGGTGCAAGGGTAGCAAGGCCAAGCAAAAGGCATTGTGTAAAACCCATTAGTTTCCTCTACTTTTCCAACAGACGAGTTTCTGGTGTCATCATATTGGAAAGAACGCTGGATTTTTCGCTACGGGACGTAACTGGCGATGCCGATGGTGAGGCGTACTACCTACCGGGGTACTACCTGCTCTGTTTCTGATGCATTTTCATGGTTGCGTTCTTTCCATTTCGCCGAATCCACCTAGTCGCAGACATAGCGTAGCGTTGCGTTTTATTTTCTTAGCCGTGCAGGACGCCATCTTCATGGTCCTTCGAATGTCCTGTGTGAACGTCCGTTGCCCAAGGATCTGTGATGCTTTTTTCTGGAATATACTGGGCTTGGAAAGCCCCTCTGGATGCTTGCTTGGTCACGGGTTTGGGGCGTCATTTACATTCATGGTGCTTTCTGCGTAAGCTGACTTGCTTCGCACGTGGATTTTCACTGGACTGAAGAGCGCGTCTGCTAGCATGTTTACGTGGTGTATAAGGTGATCAATCAACTATTTGTTTATAGAAGGTGTGACAATAGAAGGTGTGTTATATATTTCTTCATCAAGCATGTCAAAAGTAATCTCCACTCGCTTACAACCTGAATTTTGCTTTGCTGGGTCTGCTGTGTTTGTGTCTCACTGTGCAGGCTATCCCCTTGGTTGATCAACCAGGTGCTTTTTGGTGGCAGCGGGGCCATATACTCTTCTTGGCGTTTTTCATCCATGGCATGTCAACCAACGCATGCATGCCAGCCCCTAAACAAGAAAACACTAAGTCACCAAAGAATGGAATTCAGGGCATGGTCATCATGAGCAGGGTAACAGCAGCATTAATATTAAATGTGAACAGGAAAACACTAAGTCACGTGAGGAAAGTCTTTTTATGATCCCAAACAGCCTGGACGTGGCCGTGTGCCAAATTAATTTGTGTAGTCCGCGCATTTCCGGCGCAAGTCGCCGGCCGGACCTTGTGACAGCGCCAGAATCATTATTGACATGGTATGACTTTTGTAGGTAGAAAAATGTCTGTGGAGACGCTGTGCGTCGCGCTTAAATATTTTAATATAATTTTAATGAAAAGTTTGAAATGTTTCGTAAACCTTACCTAAGCTTAGCCGCTAGGCGGCTAAGCTTAGCCAAACCACATGTGCACATCGAATGTGTAGTATTTTGTAGTATTTTGGACGGACGACCCGAGCCGCTAACTTAGCGGGTTTATCGCGGCCGTTGGATCCATCATCGGACGCTCCAGATTGTCGGAGGCTAACGTTTTAACTTTTTTCATTTTGCCTTCGTATATCGTCTCAAAAATCATCGAATATAGTCTCAAAAAAAAAAAACTTCCTTTTGGTTAATAAAAAATACCCATTTACCCGGAAAAGTATAGCCCCACTTCCATGTTACAGCGGAGTCCCGCCGACACGTGCGCCTGCCCGCTGATTAGGTATGTATCTTATTTGGTAGGGCCCGCCAGCCAGTGTTTTTTTTAAGGTTTTCGTTACTAGAGGCGCTAGGCCACTTGTGGCGTTTCGAACGATGAAAACTTCAGTTTACTCGGCCAATGTGTGGCTTTAAGCCAATTAAAATTGGGCTTGGCACGGCCACGTGTGGCGGGCTGGCTTTTTGGTGCAGCAAATGACCCTACCGGCAGCGGGGTCAGCGCGGCGCGGCGCCGTACTGGCATTCCAAGTTCAAAGTAGTTCAGAATAGTATGTTTAATTATCTTAAGTTCAAACTATTAGAATTTAGTAGAATCATTCACGCCTTAAGTTAGGTTCACGCCTGAAGTTGGGTTGACCAAAAACTCGAACCCAACTTAATTAAGGTGTGAATGCCTGTACACAAGGCGGGCGAGCGTCTCCGTCTCAGGCATCGGCGCCGGGCGTACTTGGTAAATTAACAACAACGATTACTACTACAGCCACTGCTTAACAAAACGATTACTGTAGTGCCGAAAGTCGAAACACATTTGAGTCAATGCAGTACAGTACGGTATGGCTGGCGAGTGACTTAATAAAGGAGGGGTGACATGCCCAGCCAAAATTTCACGGGTACTAGGGTCTGGCCCCAAGGCTGCCGGTGGCTGCATTGGTCCGGCCCCTATATAAATATAGGGGCTGCGGCTGAAATAGCCTGCCGGCGGGTGGTCATGGCCCCCATATGGCGAGCCTACTGCCAAAGGGCATTTGCCACGTGGCAAGTGCTCGTCTACACCAGGTGTATCCACCAGTAACAATCCATGGTCAGTTTCAAAGCGAACATTCATTGGTGAATTTCTCAAGTATTGTCAGCGGGCCTTGGAAAGGGGGCAAATTCAGCAAGCGCTGCGGAACTTAGATACTAAAATTTCGTTTTTTGTTCGTAACGTACAGCCAATCATTTTGCTCCCGGATCAAAGTGTGATCTGGTCTCTGAACACGAATTCAGCGCGTTGGGGGGGGGCATATGGGGGCCGGCTGTCGGCGCACCGGTGGCGGCGCCCCAGGGGGGCGCTAGCATACTGGGGGCCAGCAAGTTTCATTCCGGCGGTTGGCATTGGACCCTGAGTTCAATATGGGGGCCGGACATTTCGACCTGGCGGTGGCGGTATTGGGCCCCCAAATAGCATGGCTGTATGTCACCGCTCCTCTTACAGTAATAACAGGAGGGGTGACATCTCCAGGCAAAATTTCCTGGATACTACAGTACTGTAGGGGCCCGTCCCAGAGCCTGACTGCTGCGGTAAGCGCCGGCCCCTGAATTGAATTAGGGGCTGGCGAGTAAAACGAGGGTCGGCGGCGGTGGCCCCGTATTACTGGCCCCCAATAGCGCAGCGCTACGTGGCCGAGCTGCGGCACCACGTGGCAAGATGCGGCACCACGTGGCAAGATGAGGCGCCACGTGGCTTGATGAGGCGCCACGCGGCTTGATGCCGGCATGCCTCTCCGGCGACAGGCAATTACTGGGCAAGACATATCACAGTACCCTAGTACCATCCGATCTACTTACGTCGCTAAACTATCTCTGTTGGATATGACCGGCGTGGGATTCCAACTGAACTGAACTGAACTGAACTGAACTGGGCAAGACATCTGCAGACTGCATGACAGTATAGCGCGGCGCGGCGTGAGGACGGATGCCGACACAGTTTTTTGTGCAGGCATCCGTAGGCCCGTACATAGCTGGCATCCGGGGCATGGCAAGATGGGACGCCACGTGGCATGATGCCGCATGCCGCGCCTGCTGTACAATATGGGGGCCCGAAATCTAGGGCTGGCGGCTGCATAAAAATTCGGCCCCTGGAATCTCCCCTATAGGGGCCGAAAAGATGGGGGCTAGCTAGAATTGGTGCCGGTAGCTGCACGGGCCCCTAGTATGGAAATAGGGGCCAGACATTCTGGACCGGCGGCTGCAGGATCCGGCCCCTATTTAGCTTGGCTCAATGTCACCCCTCCTGTAATAACTGAGGCGCCAGCCGCCAGGCCGCCAGCCAGCTGAAGCCTGAAAAGTGAAAATGCACACAAGCTGCAGTCTGCACAGTGCACTCTGGTCTCTGGCAGCGGGCCACTTGCCACTTGGCACTTGGCCGGGCTCTACGTACATGCACTATGCAGTCAGTAAGTCAGTCGGTCATAGTAGTACTCATAGTAGTTCTAGTACTAGGGAGGCTTGTGGCGGAACGCCGGCCGGAAGACCGGCTGACACCGCCAATTGTGGCGTAACCTGTACTAGAGTGAACTTCAGGCACGGCCACCCTGTGGCGAAACGAAACTACAAAGTAGAACAGCACGGCCAAATTGTGGCTTCTTGGGTGCCCTGTCAAAGTGGGTGGCACCGCCACATTTTGCCAAAAAAAGTGGAGTAATGTTAAACATCAGATTCTGATTTCATCAGACGATGACAAAGGCTGGCATGACAAAGGCTGGCATGACAAAGGCTGGGCGCGGCGCTCGGGCGTAACAGCTAAGTTAAGGCAGGCCAGGCGCAGGCACGTAAAAACACGGGCGACGGGCCATGGGCCACGGGCCACGCGTCGGCCGTCGGCCCAGCCATTCCTGCATTTTAGGAACGTTGCCGGGCACAAAATTCAAATTCTGATGCGGCATGGCCGCGGCAGCTACCTGGCCCGGGCTGGCCGACGTTGGCATGGACGACTGTCAAGAAAGAGTTCATCTCGCTTGGGTAAGCTGCGGTTGTTTCGTCTGGGCGCTCTTCCCATTTTATTGCTAACGGGTCGATTTGCTTACCCAACGTTTTCCATCCAGGGCAGAAATGCCAGCGACTTTTCAGTCGGCCACTTCCATTTACCCACTTCGAGTCGTAACGTCATCAACGTTACCCTCTGTATTCCGGCCTGTCTCCTTCTATTTCGCAGGAACCCTTCGCTTCTGGTTGGCGTTCCTGCACTGCAGGCAGGCTGCAGTCTCTACCGCTGCATTTTTTTGTAAGTACTTCGGTTGGGAAGTTCGTCTAGCGTTTTTCCATCGACTGTCCTGCTTCCAAGCCAGGCCGCGTCTCTACACTGTGTTTCCGTCCGCAACGGGATGGAGGTCCGTTTTTTCATGATCGGCAACCGTTTTGGTCGCGTCATTTTCAGCAACACGCAACTGCCTCTGCCTTACACGCTGCGCTTTGTCGTCCTTCCGTCGGTTCGGGAAAGCTTCTTACGTCTTTCAATTACATCATTACCGTCCAGGTAGTTTCTTACCATTTGCTTTCCGTCGGCAACGGGTCGGGAGCATATACAGTGGGTCATTACCCGCAATGCAGCTTCCCCCCTGTTTTCCCCACAGGCTCTCCCTGTATTTCCTTGGGGAACATCTTTGGATTAGCTCCCGTGCATCAAACGTGCATCAAGAACACATTTTTAAGGGAGACTTTGGCTGTTCGTGGGATGGGAAGCCCTACTGTGCCCATGTTTTCCACTGTTTGATCTTGGCTGCATACCCCTGGCACGTGTCACCCACCTGACTTTTGCTAGTAGTTGCTGGATTTTTTCTTCTAGCAGATGCTGCGTGCTGGTGATTGTCATTACGGTCGCCATTGCTTGCCAGTAATTGATAGTTGCTTGATATGGTCAGCATCACGGCCAAGCCTACGCTCAGATCCTGCTTGGAATTTGTGGCGGGCGTTTTCTGTATTGGATGAACGCCAGTTTCTGTTACGGTGTGATTGTGTATAGGAACAAGCTTGAAGCAACAGCACACGATGCATATTCATACTCATATACATGCGCTTAATGTGAACGGTGTAGCCTAGGGCGAAGGGCGTTGGTTTACACGACGACGTATTCAAAGTATAACTTCTGTAAACAAGTATCCATCTGCGTGTGTTAATTCATTTTGGCAGCCATGCATGTGCACAAGAGTACCAATTAATTATTCCTACACTAGGGGTCGATGTATTTAGCATTCACTTTGGCATTTACTGCGGCAATGCCATTACTCCATGGCTCCCCAATGGGACATGTTCTGTGTCTTGTTGTGTTGACAGCGTGTAATAAGTGTTGCAACGTACTAGGCAAGGGTTTAGGGTCCAAACTGTGAGGGGCAGCACATTGAAACCAAGAATCATTTAGCACTCACAGTTAGGTGTCGCCATGATTCGGAGAACTTGTTGTGGCCTGACCACTTGAGGCAGTGAGACAAGGTTGGATGCCCTCCCAATCAGTTTCTAGGGGTTGAAGGTTGTTTTATTGCCACCCATGTGACGCAATATACGTGCGCTTGATGAGTGAATGGATGCATGGATGCATGGATGCATGGATGCATGGATGCATGGATGCATGGATGCATGGATGCATGGATGCATGGATGCATGGATGCATGGATGCATGGATGCATGGATGCATGGATGCATGGATGCATGGATGCATGGATGCATGGATGCATGGATGCATGGATGCATGGATGCATGGATGCATGGATGCATGGATGCATGGATGCATGGATGCATGGATGCATGGATGCATGGATGCATGGATGCATGGATGCATGGATGCATGGATGCATGGATGCATGGATGCATGGATGCATGGATGCATGGATGCATGGATGCATGGATGCATGGATGCATGGATGCATGGATGCATGGATGCATGGATGCATGGATGCATGCACTACATTTCGCCGCCTAGGACACCTTTTTTAGCGGGGAATGTGGTTCGGTCTAGTAGGGGAAAACGGTGGCAGATCTCCGAGCGTCAGATACTAGGAAATTTCGTTGCGTTCGTATCGAGAGTAGATTTCTGACAATTTTCCTCGTTCGGACAGAGCCACAGTGAATTTCAGCATCCGTCCAGTACCAAAGCATGGACCTAGCAGGAATTCCGTCAGACATCTCGGAAGTAGCAATTTTTAGTATCGAGCGCACTTTCGCTAGTGTTCAGTACGAATTCGGCCTCCGTCAGGTCAGCAAGCGGCGTGGGAATATACTGAACCGAACAAAACGGTGGACTGTACTAAGAAATTCGTACTCAAATTTCGTCATCGGAATCGGAGGGAAATATTCGACCAAGGACTAGAGATTTCATCGAATTTTCAGAACTGGCCAATTGATGCCAAATGGCGCGATTCTAGATAACAAGTGTTGCTTTACTGGTATCCGACGGTGCCGAACTTCGAAATTGAATTTGTAACCCCCGCCGTATTGACGGAACCACATTCTCGCATAAATTGGGTTTCCGCGGTGGCGAAATGTAGTGTGGATGCATGGATGCATGGATGCATGGATGCATGGATGCATGGATGCATGGATGCATGGATGCATGGATGCATGGATGCATGGATGCATGGATGCATGGATGCATGGATGCATGGATGCATGGATGCATGGATGCATGGATGCATGGATGCATGGATGCATGGATGCATGGATGCATGGATGCATGGATGCATGGATGCATGGATGCATGGATGCATGGATGCATGGATGCATGGATGCATGGATGCATGGATGCATGGATGCATGGATGCATGGACTGATGCATGGATGCATGGATGCATGGATGCATGGATGCATGGATGCATGGATGCATGGATGCATGGATGCATGGATGCATGGATGCATGGATGCATGGATGCATGGATGCATGGATGCATGGATGCATGGATGCATGGATGCATGGATGCATGGATGCATGGATGCATGGATGCATGGATGCATGGATGCATGGATGCATGGATGCATGGATGCATGGATGCATGGATGCATGGATGCATGGATGCATGGATGCATGGATGCATGGATGCATGGATGCATGGATGCATGGATGCATGGATGCATGGATGCATGGATGCATGGATGCATGGATGCATGGATGCATGGATGCATGGATGGATGGATGGATGGATGGATGGATGGATGGATGGATGGATGGATGGATGGATGGATGGATGCCGATGGATGGATGGATGGATGGATGGATGGATGGATGGATGGATGGATGCATGGATGCATGGATGCATGGATGCATGGATGCATGGATGCATGGATGCATGGATGCATGGATGCATGGATGGATGGATGCATGGATGCATGGATGCATGGATGCATGGATGCATGGATGCATGGATGCATGGATGCATGGATGCATGGATGCATGGATGCATGGATGCATGGATGCATGGATGCATGGATGCATGGATGCATGGATGGATGATTGGCTAACAAAGTAATTGCTTGCGGGTCGTGCGCATGGGCATGTTAGTCCTCCTTGCCTCCCTATGAAACTAAGGGTTGAGAAAGCAGGCTTGGGCTCAGCGGCTACAATATTGTAGTGGCATGCACACACGGGCTGTTGGGAGCCACGGGGAAGAGAATATGAGAAATCGGGTTAGCCAGCGCTTCGATTGCGAATTTGTAGCCATCCACTAAGCTGCCGTTTAGAATGGTAGGTACTTTTACACACTTTATACAGACGTCCACTTAAGCTAAATTTGGACTCATTGAGCTCTGAGACATCATGGTGGTGCCGGTGCCATTGGTGCACCTAGAGCAGGTGTAGTTTACACCCTACCCTTGCAGGAAGTAGCCCAGAATGTATTAAAGGCCATATCAAGGAGACAACCAGATGCCCCTTCTCAGGCTACGAGCCACATGTACTCCCAATGTAAACGTGTTCCTACTTAATTACTTAATTAATTAGTGCCCCTTGTCAGGGATATGTGCTACATGTGCTCCCAATGGAGATGTGTTCTAATTTAATTTAATTTAATCCCTGAGAAGGGGCATATGGTTTTTAATACATTCTAGGCGACAAATTCTGCAGGAAGATTGTCAAGGCTACACGCCCGACCCTGTGGGCAAGCCACCTCCCCCCAAGAGGAGGCGTTTTGATGAGTAGTGTAGTTAGGATTTTTTCTAGACTAGATAGATTAGTGTTAGGTTAGTTCGTTTTGATGAGTAGCGTAGATAGGGTTTTCTAGACTAGATAAAGCTTAGAGTTAGGTTAGTTTGATTACGTGGCTTCCTCCACTCCACCCATCCAACCTGGAATATTAAAATTAAATTATAACATGCCTCCGTTGTCATGTAGCACATATTCCTTGATGGATGGTGGAGTGGGAAGTGCCGTGTAATCTAACTAACCTAACTCTAGTCTATCTAGTCTAGAAAAATCCTAACTACCCTACTTATCAAAACGCCTCCTCTTGGGGGGAGGTGGCTTGCCCACAGGGTCGGCGTGTGAGCCTTGACAATCTTCTGCCACCGCGTCTTGTTCTGCATGGCAGTCCAAAGAAGGGAGAGAGTGGACCTCGAATATGTGCTGCATGATCTCCCAACGGAGGCATGTTATAATTTAATTTAATTTGTTTTTGTGCACACTAAAATCTGTGGCCAACTCAATTTGATCAATGCAAGCTATGGTGAGTAAATTTAATGAAGTAATTAATTATGGCCAGTGCCTTTATCGGCAAGTCAATTTGTAATTGGATCATTTACATGCAGTTTCGGTGAGAAGACGCAAAAAGGGTGGCATCAACCGTGGGTGCATGAAAACCAGTGTGCAAAGAATAAGAGCACAACATTATGACTGGGGTAGCTTACATTCCCACCCTTGCATTAAGTAGCCTAGAATGTATTAAAAGCCATATGCCCCTTCTCAGGGCTATGTGCTACATCTACTCCCAACGGAGTGATGTTGATAATTAATTATGACTGATTACCCCCCACCTGCAAGTGGTAGCTAAGGATGTGTTAGAGCCCATATGCCCTCTCAGGGCTATGTGTTACTTAAGCTCCCAACGGAGATATGTTGTTAATTAATTGATTAATAAATTCAGACTTATGGCAGATGGTAAATGATTAATCATTGTTTGGACACCTGCTCACGTGACACAATTGCGTGTAAATTCATGATTCAATTATTTAATGCTCCCATAAATACATACATTCATTAATTAATGAATAGACATAAATCCATTAACCATTGCATGAAAAAGTCTTCTTGTAACCTATACAAACCTACACTAGATGCATTGCCGGCCTCGACAACCTGGAGGCATGGCTAGTCGATATGGAATGAATGGAAGGGAGATCTCGCACAACAAGGAACAAAACTTGAGTAGTCTATGCAAACCAACATAACCAGTCAATAAAATTACCATTTACTGCACCAACATTGGTTTGCCCAAACAGGCATCTGCCTCTTGCCACACATGTAACCCCACCGGCCAAAGACATGTCTGAGTGCCAGATCCTTGCCCACCCCCCGCCCACAACATCAACTGTCTTACTAGGTGATCTCAACAAATGTCATCAAGCAAAAAAAAAAAAAAAATGGTGTTCACCATGGCGTGAGTGTCGCCCAATGGAGGATCATGGCAGGTGTTTCTTGAATCCATAATGGCCAAATCATAACATAAGTGAGGTGTCCGGATTCTCCTGATTTCTGGCCTGCGCTGGTTGTCTCCTTGATAAGTGAGGTGTCACACAATATTGATATTACATCCAACAAAAAATGACAGAATGAGAAAAGCTAGAAATGATCGTGATGAGTGGTTGTCGCTAGCGATCAACTATGTGAACGTGTTCTGGGAGGAGTATGTTTCAGTCGTAAAGTATCCATCCATGCCTCCATGCCTCCATGCCTCCATCCATGCCTCCATCCATGCCTCCATGCCTCCATGCCTCCATCCATGCCTCCATCCATGCCTCCATCCATGCCTCCATCCATGCCTCCATCCATGCCTCCATCCATGCCTCCATCCATGCCTCCATCCATGCCTCCATCCATGCCTCCATCCATGCCTCCATCCATCCATCCATCCATCCATCCATCCATCCATCCATCCATCCATCCATCCATCCATCCATCCATCCATCCATCCATCCATCCATCCATCCATCCATCCATCCATCCATCCATCCATCCATCCATCCATCCATCCATCCATCCATGCATCCATGCATCCATGCATCCATCCATGCATCCATCCATGCATCCATGCATCCATGCATCCATGCATCCATGCATCCATGCATCCATGCATCCATGCATCCATGCATCCATGCATCCATCCATCCATCCATCCATCCATCCATCCATCCATCCATCCATCCATCCATCCATCCATCCATCCATCCATCCATCCATCCATCCATCCATGCATCCATGCATCCATGCATCCATGCATCCATGCATCCATGCATCCATGCATCCATGCATCCATGCATCCATGCATCCATGCATCCATGCATCCATGCATCCATGCATCCATGCATCCATGCATCCATGCATCCATGCATCCATGCATCCATGCATCCATGCATCCATGCATCCATGCATCCATGCATCCATGCATCCATGCATCCATGCATCCATGCATCCATGCATCCATGCATCCATGCATCCATGCATCCATGCATCCATGCATCCATGCATCCATGCATCCATGCATCCATGCATCCATGCATCCATGCATCCATGCATCCATGCATCCATGCATCCATGCATCCATGCATCCATGCATCCATGCATCCATGCATCCATGCATCCATGCATCCATGCATCCATGCATCCATGCATCCATGCATCCATGCATCCATGCATCCATGCATCCATGCATCCATGCATCCATGCATCCATGCATCCATGCATCCATGCATCCATGCATCCATGCATCCATGCATCCATGCATCCATGCATCCATGCATCCATGCATCCATGCATCCATGCATCCATGCATCCATGCATCCATGCATCCATGCATCCATGCATCCATCCATCCATCCATCCATCCATCCATCCATCCATCCATCCATCCATCCATCCATCCATCCATCCATCCATCCATCCATCCATCCATCCATCCATCCATCCATCCATCCATCCATCCATCCATCCATCCATCCATCCATCCATCCATCCATCCATCCATCCATCCATCCATCCATCCATCCATCCATCCATGCATCCATCCATGCATCCATGCATCCATCCATCCATCCATCCATCCATCCATCCATCCATCCATCCATCCATCCATCCATCCATCCATCCATCCATCCATCCATCCATCCATCCATCCATCCATCCATCCATCCATCCATCCATCCATCCATCCATCCATCCATCCATCCATCCATCCATCCATCCATCCATCCATCCATCCATTCACTCATCAAGCGCACGTATATTGCGTCACATGGGTGGCAATAAAACAACCTTCAACCCCTAGAAACTGATTGGGAGGGCATCCAACCTTGTCTCACTGCCTCAAGTGGTCAGGCCACAACAAGTTCTCTGAATCATGGCGACACCTAACTGCGAGTGCTAAATGATTCTTGGTTTCAATGTGCTGCCCCTCACAGTTTGGACCCTAAACCCTTGCCTAGTACGTTGCAACACTTATTACACGCTGTCAACACAACAAGACACAGAACATGTCCCATTGGGGAGCCACGGAGTAATGGCATTGCCGCAGTAAATGCCAAAGTGAATGCTAAATACATCGACCCCTAGTGTAGGAATAATTAATTGGTACTCTTGTGCACATGCATGGCTGCCAAAATGAATTAACACACGCAGATGGATACTTGTTTACAGAAGTTATACTTTGAATACGTCGTCGTGTAAACCAACGCCCTTCGCCCTAGGCTACACCGTTCACATTAAGCGCATGTATATGAGTATGAATATGCATCGTGTGCTGTTGCTTCAAGCTTGTTCCTATACACAATCACACCGTAACAGAAACTGGCGTTCATCCAATACAGAAAACGCCCGCCACAAATTCCAAGCAGGATCTGAGCGTAGACTTGGCCGTGATGCTGACCATATCAAGCAACTATCAATTACTGGCAAGCAATGGCGACCGTAATGACAATCACCAGCACGCAGCACCTGCTAGAAGAAAAAATCCAGCAACTACTAGCAAAAGTCAGGTGGGTGACACGTGCCAGGGGTATGCAGCCAAGATCAAACAGTGGAAAACATGGGCACAGTAGGGCTTCCCATCCCACGAACAGCCAAAGTCTCCCTTAAAAATGTGTTCTTGATGCACGTTTGATGCACGGGAGCTAATCCAAAGATGTTCCCCAAGGAAATACAGGGAGAGCCTGTGGGGAAAACAGGGGGGAAGCTGCATTGCGGGTAATGACCCACTGTATATGCTCCCGACCCGTTGCCGACGGAAAGCAAATGGTAAGAAACTACCTGGACGGTAATGATGTAATTGAAAGACGTAAGAAGCTTTCCCGAACCGACGGAAGGACGACAAAGCGCAGCGTGTAAGGCAGAGGCAGTTGCGTGTTGCTGAAAATGACGCGACCAAAACGGTTGCCGATCATGAAAAAACGGACCTCCATCCCGTTGCTGACGGAAACACAGTGTAGAGACGCGGCCTGGCTTGGAAGCAGGACAGTCGATGGAAAAACGCTAGACGAACTTCCCAACCGAAGTACTTACAAAAAAATGCAGCGGTAGAGACTGCAGCCTGCCTGCAGTGCAGGAACGCCAACCAGAAGCGAAGGGTTCCTGCGAAATAGAAGGAGACAGGCCGGAATACAGAGGGTAACGTTGATGACGTTACGACTCGAAGTGGGTAAATGGAAGTGGCCGACTGAAAAGTCGCTGGCATTTCTGCCCTGGATGGAAAACGCTGGGTAAGCAAATCGACCCGTTAGCAATAAAATGGGAAGAGCGCCCAGACGAAACAACCGCAGCTTACCCAAGCGAGATGAACTCTTTCTTGACAGTCGTCCATGCCAACGTCGGCCAGCCCGGGCCAGGTAGCTGCCGCGGCCATGCCGCATCAGAATTTGAATTTTGTGCCCGGCAACGTTCCTAAAATGCAGGAATGGCTGGGCCGACGGCCGACGCGTGGCCCGTGGCCCATGGCCCCTCGCCCGTGTTTTTACGTGCCTGCGCCTGGCCTGCCTTAACGCTGTTACGCCCGAGCGCCGCGCCCAGCCTTTGTCATGCCAGCCTTTGTCATGCCAGCCTTTGTCATCGTCTGATGAAATCAGAATCTGATGTTTAACATTACTCAAAAAAAGTGCCACACCCTGGCCACACCGCCACATTTGGCGACATATCGCCATTAAAAAAAACACTGCCGCCAGCCGCCAGGGGTAAAGCTGAGCTTGTCCAGGCTGGAATGTCATAACGTCATAACTCATACAGTAACACGGCGGAAGTACACCTTCGTAGCTTGTGACGGTAGGGGGGTTGATGGTGGTGTCGTACTAGGTAGCACCAGCCTAGTGGGGCGTGCACTGAGAATAATTGTACCGTGTACGTTGAACCTCGCATCGGCATGAGGCGCAACGAGTTACCTTACTCTCATATGTAAATGTTCTGTTCCGCCAATTATTCTCTCGCCTGCCCACATTCTTCCTGCTAGCTAGAACGGCTCAGTGTTGACTTGTCTGTGCTTGGCGACATGGAACCGGAATCTGATGAGCAAGAAGATGCGGATGAGGAATGGAATGAGTGGTCGGATGCCGAAGAAGATACGCTCCAAACCACATGCCTTTTCCTGGACGAAACGCGCAGCTCGCCTCTCGAAGTCATTAGGCAGGCAGCCGACGACCATGGATTTGATTTGAGACAGCTGAAAAGGGTGAGTAACCTTACTGTGAACACTCAGCACGCGCACCAGCGATGCGTTACTAGCATACCTTGACTCCCCGGCATTTTCCGTCTACGCTGGCTTTGACGCGTTTACTAGCTCTTTACCTGTAGGAACAGCCTGGTAGGTACGGGTATTACAACGAGGCAGCGCTAGTTTTAATATTTTTAATGCTGAATCGCGAAGTGATCATTCTCTGGATGCCATAAGCACTCTGCTGACTACCATAAGCAGGTGGCAACGCCACGAGCGTGTGCGGTGTTGGGCGGTCTAGAGGTGGTCATTTGGCAGGCCTGCTGTCTGCGAGGTGCTTGTCTGCGTCGTCCCCCTTGGTCGCTAGTAACTCAACGGTCAAGCTCATACATAGCCCTGGCAAGTAATGTGTGCAGTGCACCTGTGCCAGGGTTGGAGTACTTTGAAAATTCTGTACCTTGCCTATGGTAAACCCCGTTGCCCAGTAGCGGTTCTGTGGGGTTGAGGTTCCTTGCTTTAAATTGGACATCTCTCAGCCACGACTATGCCTAGTTCAGTATGATGCCCTGGGAGCAACATGCCAGCACCTGTTGACACAGTGGTTGTGCATTATTGCCGCCAGCGACCGTCAGCAGCAGGCACGCCCCCCAGTGGTCCCACCTGTTGGGAGCATAGGGCAATGGTCCCCATTTCCTGGCTTTGGCTGCCTCCTGGCAGTGCGGGGGCAAAGCGGCGTTGCTGCTACTGGCATGGGAATTTCATGTCCCCGCCAAGGCATGCGTCTCGCGGGTGCCCTGCGCCATGCTTGCGCCTCCGCATGCTTACCCTTGTGTGCGCACCGCCATGCATGCCATCTCACTGTTGTGGAGGGATAGGGGCCCTGGTATTTTGATGTTGATCATGCTGTCGTATTTCCTTTGGTCACTGTCTTGCCGCCGATGGGACCCATGGCAAACTGCCCACAGGCCCCTGCAGAGCGAGCACGGCTAGTCTTTTCTTGCTTGCCTACTAGCTTTGCCTCATTGGTTGCCGGCAATTTTGCCCAGGAGGCTAGTGAATACGTGCCCTTTGCCAAATAGCCTATTTTGGTAGGAAGGTTGCGACCTCGAAAGAGACGTCTGTACAACAAGCGCCTTGGCGACCCAATCCTTTTGCTGGCTGTGTCCATGTTCTTGCTTGGGATGCTGCGTTTTTTTTACCATGTCGCTGTCTCTATCGCTTGCCCTCTGGCTCCGCCACCCCTTTCCCCCCCCCCTGCCGCATCCCTTCTCCAGTCCATTCCCCTAGACTTTTATGGCACGATCCGCGTCATCAACTACGTGCGGCGCCAGGTGGCGAGCAACCGCGACATCTACACGGGGGAGAGCTTCCCGTCCCGCGAGGCCGCGCTGCAGCACATGGCGGCGCATGGCCACTTCCGGCTGCCAGGGACCCTGGACACGGGGTCGGGGTGCCACCTGGTGGACGAGGCCGCGGCAGACGCCATGTGGCGCAACGACGACTGCCTGCATCCGTTCCTGCAGGACGACCCGCTCCTCTTCAGCTGGGCGGGGGAGGACGAGGAAGGGGGGGCGAGCAGGGCGTGGCAGCGGCCCAGGTGAGGGGACGAGGTCTTGCTGCGGCGTGCGACATGGCTTCCAGAGGTGATGTGATGTGTTTGCATGGGTTAGGAATACCGTGTGTTGTGGTGTGATGAGCTCTCAGGAGTGTGCCTCGCCAGGAATCAATGGATATTCCTGGCCAGTCGGTCTTGCTGCTCGCTCACGCCACAGGAACCGTGCAGTATCCGTCGTCTGTCCCCTGCATGCAAACACGCGCTCACATGCGCATGGGCGCGCGTATGGGTTCGAGGACGTGCTTTCACCTGTCCCCTTGCGTGCTCGCCGCGTGGCACCCACGGTCTGCGCTTGGGCTACCTCTCTACCGAGTTGTCGTGTGATGTGCTCGCGCAGCAATCTTTGGATGCGTTTGTGTTTTCAAGGATATGTAAGTCTGTCGTCCAACCCATCGGATCATCATCCTGGACCCTGGCGCCCTTTTTGCGTGCCAGGTGGAGGGCGTGGTGCCTGACATGGAGGACGTGGCGGTGGCGGCCAGCCACGACGAGCTGGCGATGCTGCGCCTACAGAACGAGATGCTGCAGCTGCGGCTGGCCACCATGGAGGAGGGCGGCGGCGACCAAATGGGAGAGAGCATGAGTGGGTCCAGCTCGGATGCTGAGGATGAGGGCGAGGAGGGGCGGGGGACACGGAGCGGGGCACCCCAGGGAGAGGGCAGCGCCCTCGACCGCATGCCTGGCCACCGGCGGGCGGAACATCGCGACAAGCGGCAGGTGGACAAGGACTACTTTGCCTCGTACAGCATGTTCGGGATACACCGCGAGATGCTCTCCGACAAGGTGAGGCCGCGCGGGTTGGGGGGCCTGGTGAGATGGCTGGGGCTCGGACACGACAAGACGCTCGGCCAGTGGCTTATGCGCTGTGGCTCCTAGGCGCAATCTCCTAGGTGCGGGTCGTATGCAAGATCGGCAGGGCATGATGAATCCGACCCCACTTTCCTGCACTGCCTGTCCCCCGCCCGCGCATATCATGTTCATACAAATTGCCATTGTTCATGTCTACATTGCTCATGTCCATCGAATTCATCAGCAACAGTGCGCCATTGTCGATCTGGTTAGCTCATGCCGTCAATCCCCTCCTCTCGCATGGACGTTGCCACCCCTTCATGCCGTCAAACCCACAGCCGCGGTAGAGCGCGTACCACTCGCGTTGTCCATGTGGTTTGCTCATACCATCATCCCCCTCCTCACATGGCCGTTGCCTCCCCCTCATGCTGTCAAACCCTCAGCCGCGGACGAGCGCGTACCAGTCAGCCATCCTGGGCAACCCGCAGCTGTTTGCAGGCGCGGTCGTCCTCGACGTGGGCTGCGGCACCGGCATACTCAGGCAAGGGCAGCAGTAGGCAAGGGGGTGGACGTGGGCTGTGGCACCGGCATACTCAGGCAAGGGCAGCAGTAGGCAAGGGGGTGGATGTGGGCTGTGGCACCGGCATACTCAGGCAAGGGCAGCAGTAGGCAAGGGGGTGGACGTGGGCTGTGGCACCGGCATACTCAGGCAAGGGCAGCAGTAGGCAAGGGGGTGGATGTGGGCTGCGGCACCGGCATACTCAGGCAAGGGCAGCAGTAGGCAAGGGGGTGGACGTGGGCTGTGGCACCGGCATACTCAGGCAAGGGCAGCAGTAGGCAAGGGGGTGGACGTGGGCTGTGGCACCGGCATACTCAGGCAAGGGCAGCAGTAGGCAAGGGGGTGGACGTGGGCTGCGGCACCGGCATACTCAGGCAAGGGCAGCAGTAGGCAAGGGGGTGGATGTGGGCTGCGGCACCGGCATACTCAGGCAAGGGCAGCAGTAGGCAAGGGGGTGGACGTGGGCTGTGGCACCGGCATACTCAGGCAAGGGCAGCAGTAGGCAAGGGGGTGGACGTGGGCTGCGGCACCGGCATACTCAGGCAAGGGCAGCAGTAGGCAAGGGGGTGGACGTGGGCTGCGGCACCGGCATACTCAGGCAAGGGCAGCAGTAGGCAAGGGGGTGGACGTGGGCTGTGGCACCGGCATACTCAGGCAAGGGCAGCAGTAGGCAAGGGGGTGGACGTGGGCTGTGGCACCGGCATACTCAGGCAAGGGCAGCAGTAGGCAAGGACGTTGCCTCACATAGCCGTATAGTAAGGTACCCATCGGTGCTGGCGCGTCGGAGGACTTAACGGCTGCCTGGTAACAGCTGCGCAGCTGGCTATGGTTCAGCAGCGCTCTTTATCGCCTGCACTTGCAGGCTGCTGGCACGCATTCAGATTGCCATCTGGTGGGTGGGCATAAGGCCAAGGGGAAAGGGGTTGGGCATGCGGGCTGCCTGCTAGGTCTGCTTGGTTGGTTGCTTGCATCTATCGCTGGGCTCGCTGGCCTCAACCCTTTTGTCCGCCCCTGCTTCTGTCCCATCCCCTGGGTCGTGTGCCCCCCGTCATCCCCCCCACAGCCTCTTCTCGGCCAAGGCGGGCGCGGCACGGGTGATCGGCATCGACGGCAGTGACCGCATGGCAGGGGTGGCGCGCCAGGTGGCAGCCAAGAACGGGCTGCTGAGGGAGCCGGCTACCGAAGGTGCGTCTGCAGCCAGTGGGCCAGTTGCGCTTTGGGTGCTGCATGTTGCTGTCTGAGATGTCTGCATACCTTGGGTGACGCTTCTTCTCTCCTCCTCGCCCATTGAGTCGCCTGCTTTCCTTTTCTTCCCAGTTACCCTGAGTGGGTGCCTGTGCAGAAGACAGCATTGTTGTGGCAGGGGGAAATGCTTGTGCGTTCTCGTGCCCACAGGGAATGCCTGCGCATACCCTGCTGCTTTCGTTTCTCATGCCCCCTGTCCTCTCTCTTCTTTCTTGGGCTCCCTTTCCTTTTCCCATCAGTTTGCCCCTTCATGCTATCTCTCTGTATCCTTTTTTCCCTAGACTCACTGTTGCGAGTTACTGTGTCGTCGGAAGCATGGCTGGGTGGCTTGTCGGTTAAACAATGCCGGGCATAGCGCCCAATGTCTCATAGCGCCGCATGTCTCATAGCGCCGCAAGGTCGCATAGCGCCGTTTGACCCACGGTGCCACACACCGCCCGCGCCGACACCTGGCTGCAGGTGTGGCGCCAGCTGGCGGTAGTGGGGTGGTGGAGATTGTAGCGGGCAAGGTGGAAGAGGTGGCGTTGCCGCTGGCTCGCCGCAGCGCGGACGTGCTGGTGTCCGAGTGGATGGGCTACTGCCTGCTGTACGAGTCCATGCTCGACAGCGTGCTCCACGCGCGCGACACCTGGCTCAAGCCGGGCGGCGCCATCCTGCCAGACATCTTCACCGTGGTGAGCGCGCAGGGCAGGCTGGGCGTGCCGTGGCTGTATTTGTTGGTCAGCGAGCTGACCTAGCCTGCCGTGGCAAACAAAGCGGCAAACAAAGCATTCTGACCTTGGTGTCAGTTTATCGTTCAACCTGTTGCACGCTGTGGTTTGCAGTTTTCGTTGCCACCAAGAACGTTTACGTTGCTCGATGCATGTATGCATGTTGTCGACGCTAGTCGTTTGTCACTGCGGTGGCCGTGGTTGTCTGGTCTCACGTCGATGAGGCCCTGTGCCTGAGCGCTGATACGTGCCTTGCCATGTTTGTGCCTCGTGCCTGGGTCCTGGGTGTTTTGCGGTCATGTTGCAATGTGTGCCTGTGTCGAGGAAATGTTCCCCAGCACATGGCTGGCTATGGGCGCGGCGCGACGCCGCTGCCCTTCTGGGACGATGTCTACGGGTTCAACATGTCGACCATCGGCGGCATGGCGCTGGAAGAGGGGCTCGACACGGCTGTGGTTGCGCATGTGGAGGGGCAGCACCTGGTCACGCCCACGCTGCAAATCAAGGTGGGCCCCGCGCCGGGCACTGACGCATGGTTGGACACCTCGCGGTTACTGGCCATGGACACATGAGTGGTTGGCGGTCCTGTCTCGTTTCCCGGTTGTGTGTGTGTCGCCGTGACTCTCAATTTAGCTTGCTTTTTGATGTACCCCAAGGGTTTCTGTGCGCCCATTGTCAGTAGTTTTGTCAGTGGTTTATGTGGTGGCGCTACTCTTTGGTTGCAGGGGGCTTATGGCTCCTGCATGGTTCTTGCATTTTTGCAGCCTGCAGCCTGTCATGTTGCCCATCCCCACATCTGTCTTGCAGGCTGGCCCCTCCGATGCAATGGCTGTTCTTAAAAAAATTAAATCCAGTTTTTGTTGCATGCTGTTGCTTTACGTGGTTTTATCGGCTCATTGGTATGGCTGCGCAGGCATTTGACCTCTGCAGCATGTCCGCCGCAGATGTGGGCTTCAGCCACGAATTTCGGCTGACAGCACAAACACCCCCCTCGGCCTCTGCGGAGCCTAGCACATTGTCAGGTACCACGAAACACTGTTCCATGCCAGCTGAGTCGCTGGCGTGCTACGGGGTGGTCATCTGGTTCGACTCCCATTTCTCGGAGCGCTTCTGCCCCACCGTCCCTATGGTTCTGTCAACGTCACCGCATGCGCCACCCACCCACTGGGCTCAGACCTTGCTCACGTTTAAGGAGCCTGTCGTGCTCGCACCGGCCCGAAACGACAACACCAGTGATGCGGTTGTTGCCATTGAGGGCAGGATCAGCATCGCGCGGAGCTCTGTCAACTATCGCAGCATTGACGTGTCATTAGAACATTGCACAGTCCGTCAAGATGGATCACGCGGGAAGGCAACAACTTCTTTGTATGACATGTGAGGACAGGTACATAATTCTTGATACAGTGGGATTTTTTAGTACAAGAGTATTCTGTGTGACTGTAACTCATTAAAGCACGCGACTGCCTCACTCATGGGCATAAATCCTGCACACAGCAAAATATGGATGATTGATGAATCACCCAGCAAAATATGGTGTTGTTCTTAGTCAGTTGCATCGTTTTTCCCGTCTTTGTTCTTATCGTGTCGATTTCATCACCACTCTTGTTGAACTCTTGCATCGTTTGTTGGTCAAAGACTATGACCGAGACATTATGCTCCGTCAAGTCCGGTGTTTTTTGCAACGTCACCCACATCTATTCGGTGCTGCCCCTTGGCACAAGCTCTACAAACAGGTCGTGGACCGGCTGGATCGCGTAGTATCTCCGCACATCTGAACCCTGTGATGCCAGATCTCCTTTGCAGCCGTTCCGAGCTTGGCACTGGATTCGTTGTCCACATCGTCGCGTCGCTGTAGCAACACGATGTTTTCTGGCATATGCGGGCTTTTGGTTCCTGCCGCACATTGGAAAGTACTGTCCTCCGGATTTTTGCCCTTGCACCGTGTGCAGTTCTTGGACGTTTGGAATCATGGCATGGCTAACGTAATGACTGACTAGCTAGACCTTTTCAGTGGTCTTCCATTTGCGGGTATTTCGGATTTCCTCGTAAATGGTGGGAGAGCGATCGCAGCAATGGTGCTCACCACTAGACACTCCCGGCCAGTCAGGCTCGAAACAAACGCCCTGATCAAGCAAGCTGTTTCCGGCCCCGCCGTCTAGGTCATCTAGTCGCTCTACACGTAAGCCAGCCATTATTTCAATGCACAAGGCTGCACATTTCCATCACCATTCATATTCAGGTCCGGATTCTCCCGATTTCTGGCCAGCGCTGATTAATTAATTAATCAATTAATTAGTTAGTTAATTAATGAATTAATTAGGAACACAACTCCGTTGGGGTAATGTGTAGCACATAGCCCGGAGAAGGGGCATATGAGCCTATAATACATTCTAAGCTACTTCCTGCAAGGGTGGGAATGTAAACAACACTTGCTCTAGGTGCACTAGGGCACCTGCACCCGACCCAGAGTCACAGGCAACACCCAGCTAAGGGGAGCCCGTCATAGGTGGGGAAGATCAGCATAGCTATACAAGAGCTAGAGCGTGGCATCTCAGCAGAGAACAGCTCTCTGCATGGGCACAGCATAACTAGATAAAGCTAGGCATCATCTGGAGTGTGGCACATCATAGGCGCACATTTCCATCACCATTCATATTCATCATCCTGAACGACTCGAACACGCGGACAAGATAACGGCAGGCTCGAGCTACCATGGTCCGGATTCTCCCGATTTCTGGCCTGCGCTGGTTGTCTCCTTGACATGTACATGGCTAAATGAGACTCGTGAGTCAGCTGGTATGTATAGGGCCTGTAGGAGGCTTACATGTACATGGCCACCGTCCTACGCTCCGCGAAAGTGACCCGTTTTCCTGGTTTGCGCGACTTGTGAAAATCGGCTAAGTCCCGTGGTCTTCCAGAGGGCGGGGGTAGCGCCTAAAAGCCGAGGGCCCCGATCGGGACTGCGGGGGAGATTAACAGCAGTAGGACAATACGCTTATTCCAAGGGAAGTTTTCAAACGATTTGCGCGTGTGTTCCGCGTACAAGTGTTCGTATGCTAAGGCGAGGTTGACGCAAATGAGATAGTACAGCAATAATGCTTTGATGATGGACACAATGATCATGGTCTTTTCATTATAAAAATAAATAATATCACTCAATCGTGTTTCCTATACTGCATCACTTGCGCCCGAAGAGCGCAGGAATTCCCTCAGTCACGAGAAGGTCAAGCACGCCGCGGAGGAACTGCTTCTCCTCGGCTCTGTTCATGGGCTGCAAGTTGACTCCAAAGGGGACAAACTCGTCCCTCTGGTCTTTGGGTTTTTCCAGGAGCTTCTTCAAGCCGTTGTCTTGGCTGTACCCCTCCAAGAGGATCTTCGCCTTGAAGGGCGCGTTCCTTGCGCAATTGTGGCAGCGGACGCGGATCTGGTCCGAGAACTGGTCCGGGACAATATAGGCAGACATGACGTCGTGCAAGAACCTCACCGTGCAGGTGGAGCACTCCTTCGGGGGCCAACAGCTCGCAACGTTCGAGTTCTGCAGGTAGAGAGAAGTCCCTTGCTCCCCGGCCTGCGTGTCCATCTTCCAGTCCCTCACGAAACTCTGCACGAGCTCGTTCTCCTTTTCTGTTTGACTTCGTTCTCGGCCACCTTCAACTTGCGAAGTGCGATCACGACCTTCTTTTGGTAGCAGGGCTCGCACAGAGTGGTCTTGTTGCGCATATGCTGCGTTGCAGGCGTATCGTGGACGAAGGCAGCTCCAGTGACGTACGACATGCACTCCACGCACGAATAGGAGCGGCGAGGTGGCGTATCTTGCTCAGGGACTCGGTAGCGCATGAGCGAATCCGAGTACTTGTGCACGAAGTCGGCGATTTGAGGGATGGCCTTGACGCAGCCATCGCACTTGCACTCGACGGAGCCTTGGTCGTTTTTGAAGAGGTAGAAAAAGTCCGTCGGCATGTGGAAACAGGTGTCGCAGATACGCGGCCTCACCAAGTCGAAAGCGGAGTCCTTGACGGGGTTCGACTCGTCGCTGTGCTCCACGAGGACAGGCTTCTTGCAGGCGTGCTTCTTTCGCTTGGATATGGCTGCCAAGGAGAGAGGGAACAGCGGGGTGTTGTTGAGGCGAACAGAGGACCTGGTAGCGGGAGCCATGGATGGATGAGAGTGCGAGAGAGGATTGCGCGAGAGAAAACGAGAGCGAGATGGGAAACAAGTCGCAAACTTGGAGTCTTTGTACCTCTCGGGAGCGGCTGTCCACGGGGACACAGAGTTTCGGTTACTTATCCACTGGATTTCGGTTACGAGCGGCGCGGCGCTGTACGGCCTTATCCACGGGAATTCGGTTACAGACGCGACGCCGTATGGGCTTATCACAGGGTTTCAGTTACGACTTACGGATAGTGTACGGACGCCGTCCGAAATACTACTTGAAGTAATTTGCCACTTGGCATGCAATTGTGTTTGACTCATTGTTGGTATTCAAGTTTGTGTGAAAATGGTTTTTCATTAATAAAAATAATACACAAGGATCATTTACTGAACCAGAGATACATCCACTTGCTTTCCAGCAACGACAATTTCAGTGGAAGGATTGGCCTTGGCCATCTCGGCCTGCATCCTAGCAATGTGGTCTTCCCGGATCCTCTGGCACTGCTCCTGCCAGGCACGTTTCTCAGCATCCTGAATCTCCACCCAAGCCGCTTCTTTCTTCCTTTGAATTTCCTGAATTTCCTCCGTGGGTCCAGCGAGCTGGTCCGCGGAAACCAGGCGAGAGGTGATAGGCATCCAGTGACCTCTCAGGGGGATGTTATATCTCTCAATGGCTTTCTCCAAGCGCGTCTTCGGGGCGCCGGGGGCGGAGGGAAGCAGATCCTTCTCGGTCATGTCGGCCACGGAGAACGCCGGAGGCCAGATGATGCCCACGTTGAGAATCGTGTAAGGCTGCTTAGCCGTGTTGATGGGCCAGTTGACCAGGATCAGCTCCGGGGAAGGATTCCATACCGCGTCAAAGCCGAAAGGCCTTGTTTTGACCACTTTCCCGTCCCTCACGGTCATCCCATAAGAAGCCACACATTTGCTGTTCTTGGCCTTAGTGGGAGAAACGAGCATGCAATGCGCATAAAGCATGTCCAGAGAGGTTGCGAAGCCCCCCATGCTCGCATAGCGCTCCATAACGTGAGCTGTCACCTTGGTGATCGTACACATCCCCGTTCGCACGGTTTCAGCCGCGAGTGCTCCCACAACATCGAGTTCCCCCACGCACAAGACATTGTACTCAGAGAAGTCACCGAAGGGATCAGTTTTCTGACGGAGTTCATAAAGCTCTGGGACTTTGTACGTCACCAAAGTGGACTGGTCGGCCATAGAGAGAGAGAGAGAGAGAGAGTTAGAGATCAGGTGCTAGTGAGAGCGAGGTGAGAGCCCCGTGGTCGTGCACCGGGTTTTATACCTTCCAGGCGCCGCGGCGGTTACAAGGTGCTGAATTAGCCACGTAGCCACTTTTCGGCCGTTACTGGGCCGCGGTCCACCACGGGGATATTTATTTTCGCGGCCACGCTGCCACGGGAGAACTTTCGGCGGTTACTTTGTCCACGGGGACAGGGTTTTCGCGGTTACGGAACCACGGGAAAATATCCGGCGGTTACTTTGTCCACGGGGACAGGGTTTTCGCGGTTACGCAGCCACGGGAAAAAATATCCGGCGGTTACTTTGTCCACGGGGAAACTTTTGCGCGGTTACGGAATCGGATAGTTACGGTTACGCCGCCGTGGAAAAAAATCCCGTGGCTTTCCACTGTCCACGGGGACAAGATACTTACGGTTACGCTTCTAGAAGAAAAAATTCCCGTGGTCGCCAGTGTCCACGGGGACACTTTTACGCGGTTACGAAGACGGTTACGGTTCCACGCGCCTATCTAGCGGCCCGTGGCTTGCCACGAAGCGATATGCGGACTTCAGCGCTCGACCACAGGAGATCTCGTCAAGAAGTGGCAGCAAGGTATAAAAGCCGCCTCCCCACCTCGTCTCGCCACTCGCATCCCTCTCGCTCAACGCACCCAACACTTTTTTTTTTGAGACTATATCGATGTGCACATGTGGTTTGGCTAAGATTAGCCGCCTAGCGGCTAAGCTTAGGTAAGGTTTACAAAACATTTCAAACTTTTCATTAAAATTATATTTCATGTCCCACGTAGCTCCCACAAAAACCAGCATCTTCATTAAAACAATAAGTGGAAGCATACATGTGACACTAATTGACATGCCCGGAGGCACGCCGTTCAAGGCCCTTCATGAAGTACGTTGCCCTAGAGGCAACCAAGACAAGGGTGGGTGGGTGGGGAGCAAAGAAAGAGGCCGACAAAACCAGCCAGAGCGGCTTTTAGTCGCAAAACCTCCCTTATCCCTAGCTAACTGACGTCATTAAACCCTTATGCTCAGTGGATGCTAGTAAGACGCTAACCGTACAGACCGGGGGTAGAATATCCCGAATCTGCACGGCTAGTATTAAATAATGCGTAGGTTGTTCTTTTCAGGGGCACTGCACCTCACGCCCCGTTCCGCCCGGGTATAATCAACCCAAGCGCGGAACGCACATTTTATTTAATTCATTTTTCAACCATGCACTATATTGCATCTACTAATCACAAAAGCTCTAGCCAAACAGCTACGAGTAAACACTACGACCTATAAGCCGCTCATCCAGCGGCCTCTTGTTCCCGCATTCACGTATAGAAGAAACTCCGTTCAAAGAACCCCGATTCATGTCCCACGTAGCTCCCACAAAAACCAGCATCTTCATTAAAACAATAAGTGGAAGCATACATGTGACACTAATTGACATGCCCGGAGGCACGCCGTTCAAGGCCCTTCATGAAGTACGTTGCCCAATCACCCCCGCCCTGGCTTTCCCTTGAAGCCGCACTCCACCTTGCTCGTTGTCACAAGTGACCGCCCTGCCGCAAAACGGGAGCCCCCCCACATCGGGAGGCGTGTGCCCGGCGGCTGTGGATGCATGGCCAGGCCCAAAAAGGCCCAGCGCATTTGCACTGCGATTGCGCACGGCCAGCCTATCATGACCCCTCTCGGGGCCCCGAGTCGGTACCGCTATGGCCGTCTCCCCATAGACCCGGGGTGCTTCGAGAAAAAACGTGGACCTAGCCCAGGCCCCGCCAGCCCGGATGCCCGAGGCCACAGCCCCAGGCACCTGGCTGAACGAGAGTCCGTTCAGCCAAGACCGCATTCCCCCCGAGGTTTCTATGCGTGGGGAAAAAATTTCTAGCTTAGGCGCTTTTCCCATCGCCGTCCCCAGCCCCAACCACCCCCCCTCGGCGGAAGGCAATTGCAAAGTTTGCTGGCCAGCAGCAATTTCCGAAGAAAAAGCCGCAGGCCGCGGACCGAGACACGGGTCGCCAGTGCCAGCCATCCGGCTCCAACCCGGGGTGCAAGCATCCCCAGGTACGGAGCACCAGCTCGCGCACTGGGCCGACCAAGCGACAGTTGAGCACCTGTCACGGCATCCGGCCCACCAAAGACCCCAAGCTGGGGAAAAGGTGCGGACCGGAGGTAATCATTTTCTTTTCTTTTAGTTAACCGGGCGAGGAACTACGCCTGGCCGGTTAACAACTGGAAGTCTCACCACTGGCCAAGTGGCCAGTGCAACCAGTGCTTTTGGGATTTTGCTCCGCAGCACCCATAGCTGCGGCTGCCGCCGCAACGACAACGAGCAAAGAAAGAGGCCGACAAAACCAGCCAGAGCGGCTTTTAGTCGCAAAACCTCCCTTATCCCTAGCTAACTGACGTCATTAAACCCTTATGCTCAGTGGATGCTAGTAAGACGCTAACCGTACAGACCGGGGGTAGAATATCCCGAATCTGCACGGCTAGTATTAAATAATGCGTAGGTTGTTCTTTTCAGGGGCACTGCACCTCACGCCCCGTTCCGCCCGGGTATAATCAACCCAAGCGCGGAACGCACATTTTATTTAATTCATTTTTCAACCATGCACTATATTGCATCTACTAATCACAAAAGCTCTAGCCAAACAGCTACGAGTAAACACTACGACCTATAAGCCGCTCATCCAGCGGCCTCTTGTTCCCGCATTCACGTATAGAAGAAACTCCGTTCAAAGAACCCCGATAAAATATTTAAGCGCGACGCACAGCGTCTCCACAGACATTTTTCTACCTACAAAAGTCATACAATTAATGGTTCTGGCGCTGTCACAAGGTCCGGCCGGCGACTTGCGCCGGAAATGCGCGGACTACACAAATTAATTTGGCACACGGCCACGTCCAGGCTGTTTGGGATCATAAAAAGACTTTCCTCACGTGACTTAGTGTTTTCCTGTTGACATCATGCCCATTTGATATTAATGCTGCTGTTACCCTGCTCATGACCATGCCCTGAATTCCATTCTTTGGTGACTTAGTGTTTTCTTGTTTAGGGGCTGGCATGCATGCGTTGGTTGACATGCCATGGATGAAAAACGCCAAGAAGAGTATATGGCCCCGCTGGCCAGCACCTGGTTGATCAACCAAGGGGATAGCCTGCACAGTGAGACACAAACACAGCAGACCCAGCAAAGCAAAATTTTTGTTTGGTTGTAAGCGAGTGGAGATTACTTTTGACATGCTTGATGAAGAAATATATACTGTAACACACCTTCTATTGTCACACCTTCTATAAACAAATAGTTGATTGATCACCTTATACACCACGTAAACATGCTAGCAGACGAGCTCTTCAGTCCAGTGAAAATCCACGTGCGAAGCAAGTCAGCTTACGCAGAAAGCACCATGAATGTAAATGACGCCCCAAACCCGTGACCAGGCAAGCATCCGGAGGGGCTTTCCAAGCCCAGTATATTCCAGAAAAAAGCATCACAGATCCTTGGGCAACGGACGTTCACACAGGACATTCGAAGGACCATGAAGATGGCGTCCTGCACGGCTAAGAAAATAAAACGCAACGCTACGCTATGTCTGCGACTAGGTGGATTCGGCGAAATGGAAAGAACGCAACCATGAAAATGCATCAGAAAGCGAGCAGGTAGTACCCCGGTAGGTAGTACGCCTCACCATCGGCATCGCCAGTTACGTCCCGTGGCAAAAAATCCAGCGTTCTTTCCAATATGATGACACCAGAAACTCAGGGGCCCCACGCCTTCCACGAACAGCAAACTGATTTTACTAGGCACCCAGTACGTAAAGCATGATGCTACAATACCTAAATCTACAACGACACTGATTCCATTTCCAGGTCGCCATAGCGACGCGGACCTCTCCCACGCAGGTATCACTCCGTTGACGCACCTCCAGCTCAGAAAATTTTGTACTTGCTCTTCAAACATAAAATTTTGACGTATAAAACCATCGCTGCGCATTTCCCATCCCAATTTTCTAGCGTACGTTTCCTGCCATCGCCAGCCAGCAAATTGCTCGCGGAGCACGTCACTTTGTTTTTCGTCCGGCGGCGTGGCCTGCGGCTGCGTCGTTTCGGTGGTGTTATTGATTTCGGGTCGTTTCCGTTGGATTTGTGACCGTTGGGGCCGAAGGCCGTTTGTTTTCCGTAGTTTGCTTGTTTTGCATTGGTTGTTTATGATTTAGTATTTGTACGGACGACCCGAGCCTCTAATTTAGCGGGTTTATCACGGCCGTTGGATCCATCATCGGACGCTCCAGATTGGCGGCTAACGATTTAACTTTTTGCATTTCGCCTTCGTATATCCTCTCACACTTTCGCAGCTATGGCGGCATACGAAGGCCCCTCGGATCTCGCCATCTTCATGTGCGAGCAGGATACCTTCCTCAAGCGCGAAATATATCTGGCCAGAGGCGAGGCCCATTTCAGCAAGTACAAGAAGCCTCTCCCTTTTCTCCTCTACGAGTACAGCGGGATCGAGGCCTTCCACCGACAAGTTCAAGCGCCATCGCAGCTCCCTTCACGGCTTGAAGAATGCTCGCAGCGTTTTCCAGCAGTCCGTACAGCTCGACAACGAGCCGCCCAAAATCCGCACGCCCACTCCGTGGGGTACCTTCATTCCGTGGTCCACCGACGCCAAGAACTGGAACGACAAGATCCAGCTCTGCCTCAACGACGAGCTGGTGGCGAAGGCGCACATGCAAAGGGAGAAGACGATCGAACTCCTCTGCGACACCACCAAGGAGATCTGTTGGAACGGCTTTATTATGCACTCGAGGAGCGCCAAGGACGCCAAGAAGCTGGGCGAGAAGCTGGACATCAATGAGCTGGTGCGCAGGAAGGACTTTTTCGACGAGAGGCGCATCTGGCTCGAGATGAGGGAGGCGGAAGACGCCAAGATGGAATTCAGGACGCCTCCGTCGAGGTACTCCATCGACTGCGACGGGGGCAGGCCTTCCGCTTTGAAGTTCTTCCTGAACCACGACCCCAAGATGCACTACAATACGATCTGGTTTCTTACCGATTCCAGGCAGGAATTCAACAAGTCCGCGCCTTCGAAGGTCGAGCAGCTCGACACCAGCGACAGCATTTGGCTGGCGATCACGAACATGGGCGAAGTCATTCACAGGCTGAGGGATATCCGGTTCAAGGTGCACATGCGGAATTCCTACCGAGACCCCATGGTCTCCCACAAGCTGGAGAGGACCTCCGAGCTGCTGCCCGAGTGGGCCAGGACTCAGTTCGGGCCTGTCCCCTCTTGGCGCCTGTCCCCGGTGCTGGAGGAGATTCAGAAGGAGCGCGCTGCGATCCCTCTGAAGGAGAGGGACACGGATCAGTTTCAGATCTACCAGGCGAGGTTGCAGGAGGAATGGGAGGAGGAGAAGAGGGAGTACGAGAAGTACCCATACATCGAGGAGGAGTGGGTCAAGGAGGATCGCGCCAACCGCATGATGAGCAACAACTTGTTGCTGGCGAGGCTGTTCGAGCAGGAGGAGGAGCTGCAGGAGGAGAGGAGGCGGCAGGAGAAGAAGGAGCACGAGGAGAAGATGCTGCAGGAGGAGAGGAGGAAGGCAGAGGGCATTCCGTCCGCCTTCTGCATGTGGCGCCAGGGAAAGCAGGCGCCAGTGGTGCAGGCTGTGGAGCAGGCGCCGGTCGTGCAGATCACACAGATGATCCTGCGCAGCTCCTCGCGGAAGCGCGGGGAGATGGAGGAGAGGGTGACTCGTTCTCGCGCCAAGGTGGCCAGGGTTGTGTAAATTAGGATATCGGTGTACACACTTAGTCTAGCCCCGTGACGGGGTGTAATATATATATCCCCTATTTTTTAATGAAAAAACACAAGTCCAACAATGAGCCCAATCTCAACAATGAGTCACCCAAACTTTCGCGAAAAAACACAAGTCCTAGCTAGACAGCCTAGGTAGGTGACAGACGCGAGCATAGTCCACGGGTGTGACGGATGCGAGCATAGTCCGGCAGGTGACGGATGCGAGAAGCGCGACAAGGCCCGCGGCTGTGCGGAGTGGAGATGGAGATAGTGGAGATTCATCTCCATACCCCCCCCTCCCTTCTCCCAAAACTTTTCTGGCAGGAAATACTCACGCAAATTCCAATATTGTCCCGTGGAATCCTAACTGTCCAATTCCAATTATTTTACGCGACCGTGACAGACGCCGGCACGAGGTGGAGATAGTGGAGATGGAGGTGCAGATAGGTACCTCCACCACTTTGACCTTTGTGTTTCGAAAAGGAGAAGGATTTTGGAGGAAAGGGACAGCGGGATCGGATCGGGAGAGTCTCCAGGATTCCGAGGAACCGGGTTTCATGACAAGTTTCTCGGTGCTCGAGAGCCAGTCCTCGGATTTCCACGGAGTGGAGATAGTGGAGATAGTGGAGATGCATCTCCATACCCCCCCCCTCCTTCCAAAAACTTTTTTGGCTGGAACAGTTGTACTGTGTAGTTCTACTCAGTACCCTAAATCCTAGTGTGGACGCCGCGCCGTCAGCATCTTTGCTGCGCCGGAATCTTGTGAACGGCATCTAGCGTCGCGCCGAGGAATCTCGGACTATGTTAAGCAAGTCCAATGCACGATGATAAGTTAATGAGAAATAAATGCAACGTGACGGCGGACGAGGTAGCCGCCTGCGTGTTCCTCTGCGTAGTACCAAAGCACTTGCCTCTCGACAAAGAGCGTTGGTATCCAAGACACATTATTGCAACTTGTACTCAAGAAAGAACATTTTCAAAAATGTTCCGGACGGGCCTGACAACGCTGTCGTCCAAAATCAAACACAAAATCAAGCTGCCAAATCTCGGAGCCCTGGGCTCGAAGGGCGTGGGCACACTCCGCAAGCCCACCGCGAGCGAGATTCAGAGGAATCTGAACGAAGAATTTGCCAAGCAGGATAGCCCCGCAGTGGTGGACACTGCGGCGGAGGAAACTGCACCTGCAGCTGCCCGTGCAGCGGAGCTGCCAAGTGGATATCAGGCGAGAATCACCAACGAGGCTGGGCTGCGCACTGCAAGCCTAGACCGTGCTGCCCGCATCCTCTGGATGAAGGAGCAAAAGGTGATCGAGGAGCGAATTCCTGCGCCGATTCCAGCGGCTCCTGAGCCATCAGAGAAGGTGAAAGAACAGTTTATTTTGAACCTGCGCAAGTGGCACAGTGATGTCCAAGACATGGTAGCCAAGCCTATCGAATTGCTGAGGCGCAATTGGCTGGCCACCGAGGGTTACAAGGTTGTATCCGACCTGATCGAGATAGCCTACAAGGAGGACCGGAGCTGGGAAGAATTCATGGCTAGTCTTGAGAAGAATCTCCTGAAGACGGGGCTAATGCGCCTCGTCGCAGATGCAGTAAGTATTCTAAAGTTTGATCTGAATCGGAAGGTAGACATCAGCCAGGCAACGCTCGACTACGAGCAGAAACTGGCGTTGTCGTCATGCTCGCCAGGTGACGCCTTCTCGGTGGTAATGTTTCTGGCAAAGGGCATCATGTCTGGTAGCCTGTCTGAGTCCGCCCTCCAGGGCATGTCGGGAACACTGACTGTCGACAAGCTAGCAAATAGGGCAGAGGCTTTCCAGATTATTCGCAATTCTGTTGCTGTGCCGGCTGCCGCCAAGGCATTGGTGGCAGCAGGCATTTCTGACCCTCTTTCCTCTGCTGCAGCGCCCATTGCAAGAATTCATGGTGCAGGTGAAGAGAAGTGTGGCCGATGCCAGGGCACCGGGCATGTGTGGTCGGATTGCCCAGCCAACACGAAGGCTGGTCCGAATGTGCGGCTGTGCGGCCCCTGCCACCAGCCAGGGCACTTCGCCAAGGACTGCAAGCACACACGCGGTCCGCAGGGCAAGAAGCGCCCGCCCAAGCCGGCTGGCAACATGCGGCCCAAGAAGGCCAAGTCGAACAAATGGCAGAGGCAGGGAAACACCCAGGCCACACCTGCTAACACTCATGTGCCTGTCCCTGCTCCCTCTGCAGCAAACTAGATAGCCCATGTTGGGACGATGATGTGTTCACCACTGATCTAGCTGCATGTAATGAGCTGGGTAGTTGTGTAGACAACAATTCTGCTGCGTGCATTGCTGCTGTGTTGCGTAGCGGCTTGTGCACAGACATTGTTACGCCTGCGGCGACGCGGGACCATGAACCCCCTGTCGCGTCTGCGTGCCACAATCTCCGGCGCCACCATGGCGGCTGGCCACTCAGCTTAATTTGGTAAAACCCAAATGAGCTGAGCTGATGTGCCTGCCTTAACTGCATGCCCTGTGGCTTCGTCGTGGAACTGGCATGCCCTAGCCGCATCGTCGTGGAACAAGGAAAAGGCTGCCACACCTGGTGTGACACCCACCGCCGGAGCCTCGCGTGCCGCACGGTGTATTACCCGATGCAGCGTGGGCTCGCCGGCCAGCACGGTGCTGGTCAGCAGGGCGGTCATGAGAATGATAGTCCACACCTGTCGCAGACGCCACCCCCATGCTGATGGAGTTAACGCCAAGCGCATTGGCGTGATCCTGATTCGGCATATCTCTGCGATTCCAGCGGCACCGGAACGAGTTCATTCCGACAAGTATCAAGAAAGTTATGGCGTTCCGACTTCCCGGTCGCGCGCGAGCGCGAGCCGGCTGTTCTTCTAAGTCGGACGTGAATATTTGCCGACGACATATGGGGTCGACAGTAATTCCTGGGCTGACAGGAATTAGGTGCTGTACCTACGACGGTATTGGATTAATACGTCGTACGCAGGAAATAGGAACCTTAACCTGTGGTCTGTTGGTACCGCAGGCTTAGTCCTGGACTTCTAGGTGCAGATGCAATAGTCACTGTGGACTGTGCTCTGTGGTCACTGTGCCTGTATGGCAGACCTACTGTATAGGAGCTGGGCGCTGTACAGGTAGTGAATACTGTACCGGGGTGTTATTACTGAGCAGGCCTCCTAGGCTGCTCAGGACTAGCAAGCACAGTGCACAAGTATATAAACAATAGGCCAGTGCCAAATGGGCATCTCTTGCGAGCCCGCCTCACGTGTTGTGCCTTGACTTGGCAAGCGCGTGTACAAGCCTCAAGTGTGTGAGCGCTGTAACATTATCCGATTTTAACAAAGCTCCGTTTCCAACCATATTCACACATTGCTGCATTGCAACCATATCCTTCACATTGCGTGTGCTAAGAACGTTAACTCAAATTACAACCAGTCTCAGCGGAACGGCCAGGAGGGTCGTTGCCGGTTGCGGTGTGCAGCGTTGACGACGAGAGGAGCTCGTCCGGTGGTGAATGGTGCAGGAGGAACAACGGCAGCAGGATTTCCGGTTTCGGCAGTCTGCTGGGGGTTCGATTTCTCCTGAATTACGCGTGTCGTTCGGGATCTATCTTTATTGCTTGCAGATCGTCCGCCTGTAAATCGCAGCTTCGTGCAATTCGTCGACGACCAGGTCGAAGATTGGGAGCGAATTCTGCGACACGTACAAACCATCGTCATTCCGGAGCACCGGAGCATCGACGACCTTGAGCAGGAGCTTCACGGGTTGGTCGGCATCCAGACGGTGATTACTGCAGTAGCAGAGCGAGTGCGGACGGAGTTGGCAGCAAGGCGAGGCGAGGTTGCGGAGGCAGCTGGCGCAGGGCGACACGAGTTTGTGCCGACAGTAGCGGGCGCGGGAGTACCACGTGCTTTCGCAGGCGGCATCGGCGACGAGGGTGTTGCAGCGGGGCCAGTTAGGCGTGAACGACGCGGAGCGGAGCATCACAGGCGGCTTGCAGAGGTCGGGGCGACAGCGGAAGCCATCGCCGGAGGACAGCGCGCGACAAGAGTCGGCAGGTTTCCAGAGCGAGTAAGAGTTCCTTTTCAGGAACTGCCCCCGCCCCTTCGCGTTCGTGTGACGCGTTGGGAGAGTTTGCACCTCTTGGGTACGATAGTGACCTTGAGGTAGGAGCAGGGGGTGTCGCTGGGCTAGGCGACGAGACACTTGGCGACCACGAGGTGCCAAGTACAATCCGCGAGGTGCCAACGACGGGTTGTCACCTGTCTACTTTACCAACGGTGACGATTCAGTCATCGCGGGCCGACAGCGGGTCGACGACGGCGCAGCAGGTAGCAGGGTACCAGAGCTGATTGTGGTGAGCGACAGCGACGACGACAGCGACAAGGAGAACCAGGACGCGCCTGGGGCCAGCCGTGGTGGTCTTGCCTGAGTGGTAACACTTGGCACTTTCCTTTCTTGTTCAGTAGCTTATATTGCTTTAATTGCTGCTTGGCCACTTGGCTGGCTGTAGCAGATCTGAACAGAGGCCATCATGGAGGATGGAGCTATCAACCAACAAGCGGGCTTTATGGGCTTCGGCGGCGCGGCGCTGGGCTGGATGGACGAGATGGACGCGATGGACGCGGTGGACGCGATGGACGCGGGGACGGCCAGGCGCTGGGAGACCAGGCTGAGGTGCCAGATAATCAGAGCCAAGGATCGCAGGGCGGGCAGCACGCGCCAGCCGCAGATCAAGCGGCGCCTAAGCGACCAACCGTTGCTGAGGGGTACGCGGTGCTAGGCCAGTTTCAGTCCATCAAGGACAATTGGCAGCCCCGGGATGCTGAGAGGATGTTAGAGGACATGAACTTGTACACGGAGATATACAACGGTGACAAGCTTCGCATCCTGGCGTCTAGTGCCTACATACGGCAGTCGGCGAGGCGGCTGTTCAAGTTTGTTCGGGAGCGACACGCGGCGGGGGACACCTGGACGGCGTTTATGACGCGACTCAGGTCGTTCCTGAGTGACAAGAGGACCATAGATGGGTCCCACCTGAAGCAAGAATACCTGGACTACAAGCCCATCAAGGGGCAACTAGTGGTCCACGCCTTTGAAGACTTCGTCAAGCTGAGGGAGGACGCCATGGCCAAGGGCTTCTTCGTCGCAGATCGGATGGCCATGGGCGACTTTCTCAAGTCGCTGCAGCTGGATCCGGTCACCATGGATAATGTGACCATCCACATGCGACAGGTCCATGGCTGGGCAGCCATGACGGACCAGTTGTATGAGTGTTTCAGCGGCAAGTACGTGGGTGGTAAGCGCCCTCGTCAGGGTGATGAGGAGGCCACTGAACCCACGGTTAAGTCCATGAGGGGATCGGGCCACGGGGGCCCAGCGCCCTCGAGAGGGCCTGAGACCTCTTCAAGGGGTCGAGGAAGGTCCAGGAGGGGGCGTGACAGAAGGGCTGGACGGGGGACCCCGCCGAAGTCGGGACATCCACAGTCCCAGTTTGACTTCAAGAGGGTGGGTGGTCCTCCCAAGGCTGGGCCCAGCAGTGGGACCTCACGGGACATCAGTCAGGTGGAATGTTATTTCTGCCAGGGGAAGGGTCACTTCAGGAATGAGTGTCCCTCGTACCTGAGGCAGGAAGGTCAGAGCAAGCCAGCTCAGGGTGGCAGCAAGGACAAGGCTGGTCCATCCCAGGACAAGGGCAAGGGCAAGGCTGCTGATCATTGACTTGAGCCTGCACACATCCCTGAACCCTGGAGGGTGCCCCCAGGGGTGTGTAATGAAGCTGCTAGTGACAGCAGTGAGGGGCAGCCCCATGCTCTAGTGAAAGAGCCTATTGGACACGATGGGGCAAGCTTGGTTACCACAGAGAGTATGCCAGCTGTAGCTGCAGTGGTTACTCGCCAACGTGCCCGCCATGGCGGTGCTGAGCCTGAGGTAGGACCTGGTGATGTGGACCCAGGTGGATCTCAGAAGCATTCTGACCGTGCAGGACTGGCACAGGATGGTCAGGATGAGGATAGGGCTGGAGACAGTCTGACAGGCACGACCCTGGTGCCTCCTGTACATAAGGGATCTGTACATACCTTGAGTGCTAATAATGACAATAAAAGGTTTTCTCTCTTGTATGACATTGCCTCAAGGTTGCATACCATGTTTGGCCATGCAGCTCAGTCTTTGCAAGTTGCTAGACGGCTGGGAGGAAGTGAGTTGTACTCCATCTGCCAACAGGTTGCTCAAGCTTGCAAGTGCAGGCTAGTTGCTAGAAAGCCCAAGCAGTCTCATGCCAGGACTCCTATTTTGCAGCCAGGCCATGTGCAGGTAGATATTCAGAGAATCAGGGGTTTGAAGCTGCTGGTGGCAGTGGACAGATATACCAAGTACAAGACCCTAGAGATCCTGCCTGACATGGAGAAGCCTACATTGATTGCTGCTCTGAAGTTGACAAGGAGCAGGTACCCTGGGTTGGAGTTGTTGCAGTGTGACATTCAGTTTGAGTGCTGTGAGAACCTGCCAGAGTTTCCAGAGTTGCTGATTACACCCAGGGAGAGCCACGGCCAGCAAGGGGTGGTGGAGAGAGCCATCCAAGAGATCAAGACTGTGCTGCTGGTGGAGAGGATTCCAAGGACGTCATCTGCCATTGTGACATCTGCATGGCTACGTTCTGTGGAGGACAGGCTGAACCTGAGGACTCCCATGTTCTTTGGTGACATTGCCATCAATCCTCTTATGCTGCATACCAGGATGCTGCCAGCTGATGCTGAGCAGGCATGGAAGGAGAAGCTAGAGGCCAAGTTCCTCAAGCTGAGGCAGAAAGACAAGGGCTGGAGTGTCCTAGAACCTAACGTTGGACAACAGGTTGTTGTGTGGAAGGAACCAAGCTTTCCAGGGAAACGTGGCAGCTGGCATGATGGGGTGGTGACCCGAGTAGAAGCCGCTGGCCATAAGTGCTGGGTGGCCATTGATGGCTCCCAAGCAGTGCACCGTCTGTCCTGGTCAAAGATCCGTCCCCGGGGAGGTAATCAAGGAGACCTCTTCCAGGTGCCCGCTGGTGTACAAGGCGGGGGTGACGTGGAGCTTCCTGATCAGGGTGCTACAGCTGTATCGAGCCCTCAGGGTGACCCTGGCCCGGCCCCTGGGGTACCTTCACATACGGTGGTTGGGCAAGCAGGCGGACAGGCTGCACCTCCGGAACGGCCCGACACCAGGCCTAGGGGTGTGCGTCTATCAGATATTGTACAGGCTTTGCAAAGAGCCAAGAAGGAGCCTAAGGTGTCCAAGCTTGTCCAGTTGGATGAACCTGAGGTAGCTGCCATGGAGATAGATACCAATGCACAGGTTTCTGTCATGGGACCTCAGCATACAGGAGAACTGCTGGTCGGAGAACCAAGTTGCCCCTGGGTGTCTGATTTCAGTGGTAGGACGCATCTAAGGGTGTTGGGAGAGGTTACTGCCCCTGTCATGGGTGTGGATGTGACCTTCCTTGTCCTAGAGGACTATGATGGCCCTGTGATTTTGGGTCAGAATTTTCTGGGCAATCCTGGGATTTCTATCAGAGCTACAGCTCTGAGAAGAGATGGCTGGGGGATGATTCCCCTAGAAAATTTCAGGACAACATTTCCAGTCAGGTGCAGGGCCAAGCCGGTCAAGGGTGTAAAATGGGATGAAGGGGAGGTGCCCCCAGCGGCCAGTTTGGTGATTCCAGCTGTGTTGCACCCCAGCAGTATTGGCATAACTCACAGGAGCCTTGCTGCACACTCTCCTTTGACATATGACCAGCTGGTCCAAGAGATGAGCTCGCCTACTTTGTTTGAGGCTTGGAAGCTCGCCTTCTCCAAGGCATTGGAGGAGTGGTTGCAGTTTGAGTGTGCTGCACCAACAGACAGACGTCCCCCAGCATCAAGGAAGCTTGCTTTGAGATTTGTGCTGAAGAGGAAGGTTGTGGATGAGGTATCAGTGCCCCATGTCAGGCCTGTCCTGAATGAGTATCACGGCACGGGGAGTCTGCCAGGAGAGGAGCTATACACGCCAGGGATGCTACACGACACATGGAGAATTTTGCTATGTCTCTACGTGGGGTTGCTGAACAGGGGAGCAGCTATGTCATCAGTGCTGCTGGACTTCAAGAGGGCATTTTTAAAATCTGATCCAGAAGTGGCCAGGAGGGTGTGGAAGCAGGATGAGCCTTACTGTGTTGAGGTGCCTGCCATCTGGAAGCTGGAGCTGCATCAACAATTCCTGGTTATTCTGAAGGGCCTGGAAGGACTCAGGTCGAGCCCAATCATCTGGAGACTCACGCTGCAGGAAGCTCTGATCAGTGAGTGTGGCTTGAGAGTGTCTTCAGTTGATCCCTGTTTGCTGCTGGCCCAATGGGAGGGTCTGCCAGTGTATGCTAGTTTGCATGGAGATGATCTGCATTTGCTAGCCCCCACGACCTGGCTGAAGAAGTTTATTCCTGTCATCAGTGGCAAGTTTTCACTGGGCAAGGAGCTGTGGCAGGAGCCCAACAAGCCTGTAGTGTTCTGTGGAATGCAGGCTACCCTGTTCAGGAGGGACGGGGAGTGGAGTATCAGGCTTCAGGCTGGAGGAGATTATAAACAGACCATTGTGAAGGCCTTGCCAGAGAAGATCACCCAGGCTGCAGGACCTGAGTTGAGAGGCATGTGGGCCTGGTTTGCCAGCATCTGTGGTCCGTCTTTGATGGTCCATAGCAGAATGCCTGATGAGGTGCTTGAGGATGAGAAGCCTCGAGTCATAGCCCGGTTGGTGGAGAGTACCCCTGATCTGATTTTGTCTGGGATTGACTTTGCCCAGCCTATCACCTTGGAGATCTTTGTTGACAGTTCCATGGATGCTCGCCAGGTTACCAAGGTCAGGGGGAGATCTGCTGCTCTGTTTGCTTTTTATCAGAGCAGGGCAAGTTTGTTCAGCTGGTACAGCAGACTGCAGAAGAGGGTCTGTATCAGTTCAGATGTGGCAGAATGCAGGGCCATATGCGAGGGGATCCAGTCCAGCCTGTACATAAAGGAGTTAATGCTGGAGCTGGCTTCAGTTACCCCTTGGACCTTGCAGATGGAGACGTTGTTGCTAACAGACAGCATGGGTATGGTCCAGTTTGTTCACAAGCAGCTGGCCAGGAGCCGGGACCTGGATTATTTGTTGCTGAAGGAGTTGGCCAGTTTGGTTGACTTGAAGCATATCCCTGGCGAGGAGAACCCTGCTGATGCATTGACAAAGCTGCCACACAAGGCCCCAGCCCAGTACAATGTACTGAGGAAGCTCATGAATGCTGACTGTCAAGTCGGTCTATCTGTCTAAAAGCTGAGAGCTGGGTGCTTAAGTCTCTGGATATCAGGCTGGGAGCTTGATTGTACATAATCCTGAGCACACCTTGAGGGGTGAGACATGTCTCTGGTGTGGGAATGTCTGACATTGTCTCTGATGGAGAGATGTCTATCTGGGGTTTTCATCTCAGTCTGAGGTTTCCCCAGATCTGTGGTTTGTGGGCGGGGTTCGATTCCCTGGTGCCGTCTTAAGGCGGAGTTTCACGGACTGGCTGACCCATCCACCATGCTGGTGAGGTGGCGACAGGTCCCCTGATTTTCCACGGTTGGAACGAGTATGGGAGCTTGTGTTTTGCATGTGCTTCGCGTAGATGTTGTGTCTGGTTCGATAAGGGGCAGCAGACCGGCGCCGACTCCCGTCTGGGGGTCAGCAATGTTTTCTGATGAGCTGTTGTGGGTGATCTGTGGGGTTTCGCCTAAGGTCCTGAAGGTTGTACATACTTCTCAAGTTCTTAGCTGAACACCTATGGGCTGCCACAGTTGGCCAACCTCTTGTACATGGGTAACACAACGAGCCTCCCGTGAAGGGATAGGGACTCATTGTAATTTGTTTGTGCTCCTGAGCCAGTATGGGTGCTATGTACATATAATAAGGAATCCAAGCTGACTGTCATGCCCAGCGGGTTGTGACTTGTAGTCTGGGGAGGATATCCAGTACCCATTGTGTGTGTTTGTATGTAGACTTGTGTGAGCTGCTACAGCTCAAGAAAAGAAAGGATTGGAGTTAACGCCAAGCGCATTGGCGTGATCCTGATTCGGCATATCTCTGCGATTCCAGCGGCACCGGAACGAGTTCATTCCGACAAGTATCAAGAAAGTTATGGCGTTCCGACTTCCCGGTCGCGCGCGAGCGCGAGCCGGCTGTTCTTCTAAGTCGGACGTGAATATTTGCCGACGACATATGGGGTCGACAGTAATTCCTGGGCTGACAGGAATTAGGTGCTGTACCTACGACGGTATTGGATTAATACGTCGTACGCAGGAAATAGGAACCTTAACCTGTGGTCTGTTGGTACCGCAGGCTTAGTCCTGGACTTCTAGGTGCAGATGCAATAGTCACTGTGGACTGTGCTCTGTGGTCACTGTGCCTGTATGGCAGACCTACTGTATAGGAGCTGGGCGCTGTACAGGTAGTGAATACTGTACCGGGGGTGTTATTACTGAGCAGGCCTCCTAGGCTGCTCAGGACTAGCAAGCACAGTGCACAAGTATATAAACAATAGGCCAGTGCCAAATGGGCATCTCTTGCGAGCCCGCCTCACGTGTTGTGCCTTGACTTGGCAAGCGCGTGTACAAGCCTCAAGTGTGTGAGCGCTGTAACATTATCCGATTTTAACAAAGCTCCGTTTCCAACCATATTCACACATTGCTGCATTGCAACCATATCCTTCACATTGCGTGTGATAAAAACGTTTAACTGATGGGGTCCCCGTCGCTGCAGGGCGCTTCAGTTTGGCTGCACGCGCCTCAACCTGCTGAGGCGGATTGGCTGGGGACGCCCCCCCAGACTGGCGCACGGCAACCGATGCAAGCAGCACATACCCGACCTGCAACACCGACATAGCCTGGCCCATCAAAGACCAGCGCTCACTCTCGAGCACGCCCGGCAGCGCCGAGGCCCCGACATGAAAACCCATGCTGGCCTCACGAAATTCTGCGGGTGGCTGCACCAACAGACCGGTGGTAGTGTCCCAAACGAGACCCTTACCCCGATCACGGTATGCTGTCGACCCTTGGTAACTGACCAGGGTCGGCAGTGCACACATGGGGCTCCCGACCCGGTTGACGCGTGCATACGGTGGGCGATCCTCGCTATCCACCTTCTGCGCACGGACTAGGTGGGAAGGCAATGCTACCTCCGCAGACACACTCGGATGCTGCCTTGCTACGGCCCCCAAGACCGCCTGCACACCGGTCGCACACGCCACGTTGGTCCAATAGGCACGCAAACGATGCGTGAGCCCACCCAGCCCTGCGTTGTCACACACGATGGGCTCCCCCAGGAGTGCCACGATTGTAGCCCAGTCCTCCCGCACCGCCTGATGTGGGCTGTCACCCGCCACAACGTTCTCAAACAGATACGGAGGCGGATGGGGCTGACGCGACTGCAACAGACTGTCCCACCACACGCAACAGTTCCCAGAACAGCGCGCTACGCGGATCGGCTAGCCCCCGCCCGTGCCCTGCCTGGCTCAGGCCCTGGCACTCCCAACCCGCGATTACCAAGTCGATGGCATGATGCCTGCGCAACAACTGCTGCACCTGCACCTCACCGATGGCTCGGATATCTTGAGGACATTCCCCAAACGGGTCACGCCATGCTGATGGCGGAAACTGCGCGGGATACTCTCGCGACAACACGCCACAGTGATTGAAGTACACCTGACGCGCCTTGTGCGATGGCTCTACCGCGATGAGTTTACGGCACACGCCGCCTGCGGCCAAAAAGCCTGCAATGCCCCCTCCGATCCCCGCAAACAGTTCCAACACTACCGCACCCTTGGCAAAATCAGGGGCCTGCGGTAAGATTGCAGCAGAAAAATTACCTTGGGCCTCCGAGACACCCGGTTGCACCAAAGTGAGGCCATGGCTGGCCATCTGAGGAACGGTGATGACGGCTTCAGTCACCCGCTTGCGCATAGCCAGCTGCCGCGTGGACGTCACAGCATCCAGCGACCACTGCGTGCGCATCTTGGCAATGCTCGCCGTTGGCTGAGGCAGCACCGTCCGATGCTTGTCCCACGCCGATGAGCCCGCCGCCCGTACCTCCACCATGCTGACCTCCACCACGCCCGCAGCCGCGGAAGGGTTGAGGCGTGCAGCCCCGGCTGAAGAAGAACTGAAGCATGAGACCGGCACACTGGCCCGCTTCAGGCCAGCGCCATCCCAATCAGGGATGTAAGATGCCTCCTCCGCCCTATAGTCCACCTGAACCATGGCGCGAGCAAGGACATCCACCCCGAGTAGTGCGGAATATCCACACTTGTTGACCACCAGCGCATACGCGGACACGGTGGTCATGCTAGAGGCGCGCAACGGATTGAAAATCACGTTGACTTTAACCGCCGTCATAGCGTACGGCTTACTAGCCGGACCCTGCCAACCTGACACAGACACGGGGCTTTCTACTAAGCCACCGTTCTCGTAGGTCAGGTTCAGCATGGTGGCCAAGTCTGTGCTGATGACTAGCGGCTGAGCACCTCTATCAAGCTTGACTGCGCCAACCAACTGACATGTCACCATGTCGCTCCATACATCTCCACAGGCTCCAACTGCTTGGAACGCTATGGACTGCTCACCATTGGGGTATGGAACCACCGTGGCCGGGAACCTGGGGAACTGCACTAGTGCGCTGCTGGCTACTTGTGCTGACCACTCCCGCTTGCACCACGGGCACTGCGGCTTCTACCGGCTGACGCCCGTAGGTGACGGACTCAGAATTGCGCAAGGTGCGCACATCATGCCCATCTGCGAACAACTGGATCTCGGACACAACCAACCCCAGCCACTCAACCCCCTTCTGCCCGAAGGTGTCGACCACCTGCCGTGCTGAAAACATGGGTACGTCCACAATGAACGGCATTGGGTACACAGGCGCCAATCGCCTACGCTGCTCCAGCCCAGCAGGGTTCGCATGCTCAAAAGCAGATTGCACCCCAGCCAGCGGCATGGAAAAGGACGCGGGCAACTGCCCGGCAGGCAACATGGGTGCCTGCTGAAAAGAAAGCGGGCTGCGTGCCTGCTTGCCTTTGGTAGCCTCCGCAGCGTTGATCTCGACGTCACCCGGCATGGGCGCCCAGAATGGGTCCTCCCGGTACACCGTCGCGAATTGGTTGGGGGGCGCCGTCGCCTCCTCACCATGCTTGATGGCAGCCACCTGGGCCTCCATCGAGTCGGTCTTGCCCGCCATCTCGGCGAAGTGGACCGTCTTGATGCCCGCGGCTGGACACTTGTTCATCAGGTGCCACTTCGTGTCTGACCCATGCGACTTCGTGCAGCGGCTTGGACACTCGCGACTAAGGTGCCCATCTTTAACACGTATGGCTATTTAGAATAGCGCCTTAATGATTGAGAATGAATGCGAAAGACCTTTGACTTCCTATGCGTCACAGCGCACGATGGTGGCTTAAGAATACTTGTCACACAATACGAATAAGCTCAAACCCGGAAAACCGGTTTCGTTGTTTGGATTGGGAGAGGAAACTAATGGGTTTTACACAATGCCTTGTGCTTGGCCTTGCTACCCACACACCTTGCAGGTGCTGAAAGAAAGAGAGGTTGAAGACAATTTACGTGGAAGAATAAATGGCTTTATTAGAATATAATAGTTGGAGAAGAGCTTGAATGGAGGTTCAATGGAGGTTCAATGGAGGTTCAATGGAGGTTAAATGGAGGTACCTGCCCTTAGGGGGCAGTTTCCTTTTATACCTTTTAGGCTAGGAAGGATGACATCAGCAATGACATCATCACAGAAGCTTGTAGAAACATCCTAGCATATTCCTAGCATATTCCCAGCATATTCTCAGTATATTCCAGGAATATTCCTGGCATATTCTTAGAACATTCCTAGAACATTCTAGACATGATCCAATTTGAGCTGGCATAATAGCTAGATGCCAAGTGTCTACGTAATAATGTGCCACATAACATAATTAATAAAGTGACACATCTCTTCTCCTTGGAGTGACAAGTGTCATGCAATGAGTCTACCCACTTGTCATCATGTAAGTGATAACATGTGTCATCATGAGCTGCCAACACTTGTCAGCTCATGGACCAAACACTTGTCCAATAGGCCATAGCACCACTTGTCAATCAAATACGTGATGCTACTAGGCTGACTCAGGTTACAAGTCATCCATGTCCAAGTATAGGACTATGGCACATGAATATTGATCAGCTCATTGAGCCCAATTCATCTAGCTTATCAAAGCTATCAAATTCCCAGTCCATATGGAATAAATCCAACAAGAAATAAATCAGGCTGGGATATATTGTGGCCAGGTGGATATAATATCCCTAACATTCGTATATTACAATGTCACCACACAGATTAAAACACTCAATGCGGGAAGACTTACACCCAGTAGGCGAGGGATTCACACTCGAGCCCACAGGAGATCTACACTCCAGGATTAAGCGATGGTAAATAATCTGTAGAGCAACGTGGTAAATTACGATACAAGGTCCGGACTGCTGGCATAGCTCGTGCCTTCCTATTTTGTCCCTTCGTCCCCGTTGGTGGCTGCGCCTGGCGCTGCCAACCAGGCATGACGTGAGGTCCGCGGGGACGGGCTTCTCGAACCGTCTAGAACACATTAAAGACCAGTACGGCTAGAGGCCTCTCCTGAAAAATATCCAAATGTCCGTAGGAACCATCATAACGCATGTGCAGTGCCACTTGGCTGTCCCGTAACTCCCGTTCAGGCGCTAGGTCTGCCTACGGCGCAAAGGCCAAGTTCGTCAGCAAAACTTCTATGCACTTACTTCCACACGGATTGCGAATGTCGGTGCAAAACCGGGATGGAAAACCCTCGGAAACAGGAAATCCGGGACCAAAAACCCTCGGAAATATAATTATTCGTAAATAGATTCTGCCCACTACGGTAGCTAACAAAGCGGGCCGGTCGACAGGGCGTCACATGCTGACTTGAAAGTGGAACCGCTTGCATTTTACTCTCGTGGTCCCTGCAAGAAATAAACAAACCGACACAATATACGCAAGAAGAAAAGAAATCAGATCCTTGACATACTAGATGTAAGCGTTCTACAAGGAAGAGCTCACCAGCACCTAACGGTCCATGCAGCAAATGTGTAGAACCCAACACTCACTCTTATGGCAAAGCAGCCCCATGTGGCAAGGCAGCACCATACACATGAATCACACCATGCGCCAGATGTCACACGAGCAAGGCACAACGTTGTCGTCGGATCAGAAAGCAACAAACGTGAAAACGCTAGCGGCCCAAATCTGAGATTCCGCGGAACACAGAAAATAAGAAAGCTCAGAAGCTACCAGCAAGCGATCGAACATATGACCTTTGGCATGATTTCGCGGCTGTGTGAGTCTCCTGATCCGAAGGCATCTCACTTAATTAACGTTTCGAAACAGCCAAACTGCGGAAAATCTCTTACCAGAGAGAGTTGCCAATATCAAGGAGACAACCAGCGCAGGCCAGAAATCGGGAGAATCCGGACCATGGTAGCTCGAGCCTGCCGTTATCTTGTCCGCGTTTTCGAGTGGTGCAGGATTATGAATATGAATGGAGATGGAAATGTGTAGCCTTGTGCATTGAAATTACGGCTGGCTGACGTGAAGAGCGACTACATGACCTACACGGTGGGGCCGGAAACGGCTTGCTTGATTGTGTTTCATCGTGGGCAACGAGTCCAACAACTACTTTCTCTGGGCGGCAAACTGCGGCAAATTGAACGCAAACCTCATCATGAAATCTTGACCGTCGAAATGTAACCATCCGACGACTTATGCAGTATGCCGCGTAATTTTCTGTTGCGGGAGAGCCGTTGGGCCGGTTCCCGACGCGGGCGACCAGTGGTTTGCGTTAAGTTAACTTAGCTGAAGTTCTCCAACAGAAGTGACCCAAGCCGCATGATGGCACTCATCGACGGCCTCAGTCTATTGACGCGTCGGCCCGATTTTGGCGGCACCCAATTTGACCCCAACGGCACCTACCGACAAAGGGCATAGGTACGTACGTTTCACGCGCACCACGACCTTCGAGCTCTGCTATGGCGGTGGTGCCATGGGGCCCGCATCAGACTGCGGGCCCTTATCTGCTTTGGCGGTGCTGCCGTTGGGCCCGCATCAGAATTCAGGCCCTTTATGCAGGCGGGCCCTTAATGCATGTTACTTTTTTATTCTTCTGCATACAAATATGAAGCAATGAGGTCGTGTCCTCCGGATTTTTGCATTTGCACCGTGGGCAGTTCTTGGACGTTTGGAAACATGCATGATGGCATGTGGCTAATGCAATGACTGAATCAAGCTAGACCGTTTCAGTGGTTTTTCATTTGCGGCTATTTCCTCGTAAATGGTGGGAAAGCGATCGCAGCAATGGTTCTCACCACTAGACACTCCCGGCCAGTGAAGCTCGAAAAACACGCCCTGATCAAGCAAGCTGTTTCCGGCCCCACTGTATAATAGGTCATCTTACAGTCGCTCTTTGCGTAAGCCAGCCATAATTTCAATGAACAAGGCTGCACATTTGCATACTCTTTTCTTGGTTATCGGTGTGCCTTTGTTTGGATGCAGGGGGGATCGCTGTGCTGACACAACGCGTTCAACGTGCTGGGAATCAACAATCCTGACGTCCCAAGGTTTACTGGAGGGGCGGGGACCTGATGATCAACCACGAGATGTGGACGCCCCCTGCGGGCTAGAATAGCCCTAGCTTGTAATCATTGGCAGTCTCTGCCGCCATGGCAGCCATGCCTAGAATGTTTGCCTAGCTGAGCCATTATACCTAGTCACGTGCACCGCTAACACACGGTACACAACCAGCCATAGCCTTAGCTTAGTCCTTGTACAACCATGCTACGTCATGGCAATGCTCAGATTACTTGCCCATGCACCCGTTATGATATGCTCACATGGGTCTTATTGCACCCACAGATTGCCGGATCGTTTATCGGGTCCAATAGCAGCTGCGACATGCCTTTGGCATGAAGGAGAAAGGGGGTCTGTGCCCTTCCTGTTGTGCACACACAGGGATTAAAAGCACTTCGGTGCTCCGTGATCCAACGGGAGCACGAGTTCAATTAATCATGTAATTAATTAATTAGTGGTGCTGAGTTTATTTTCACATTAATGACTTAATGAAATAAAGCTCATGATTTTTTTCGTGTTGCACTCTTGGTGAGAAATTTCTCACCACGTTGACTTGTGATTTTTCTCGTGTTAGTGATTTTTCTCGTGTTGGTGAGAAACTTCTCAATTTTCTCACTTTTTCTCACTTTTTCTCACTTTTTCTCACCCATTCTCACCTTTTTTCTCACTTTAGGGTTTTTTCTCACCCAAATCTCACCCAAACCCCCTTTTTCTCACCAAAATCTCACCCTGGTGAGATTTTGTTGCCTAGCGTTTGCGGAAAAAAATTGAGATTTTTCTCACTTTTCTCACCTTTTTTCTCAAAGGGGTGAGAAAATTGAGGGGTTTTGAGAATTTTCTCAGTAATTGAGTTCCTAGTGTCCCTCCCTCCCTCCCTCCCTCGATCCTCCCTCCCTCCCTCCCTCCCTCCCTCCCTCCCTCCTCCCTCCCTCCCTCCCCCTCCTCCCTCCCTCCCTCCCTCCCTCCCTCCCTCCCTCCCTCCCTCCCTCCCTCCCTCCCTCCTCCCTCCCTCCTCCCTCCCTCCCTCCCTCCCTCCTCCCTCCCTCCTCCCTCCCTCCCTCCCTCCCTCCCTCCCTCCTCCCTCCCTCCTCCTCCCTCCCTCCCTCCCTCCCTCCCTCCCTCCCTCCCTCCCTCCCTCCTCCCTCCCTCCCTCCTCCCTCCCTCCCTCCCTCCCTCCCTCCCTCCCTCCTCCCTCTCCCTCCCTCCCTCCCTCCCTCCCTCCCTCCCTCCCTCCCTCCATCCATCCATCCATCCGTCCATCCTTCCATCCATGCATCTCTCCATCCCTCCCTTCATCCCTCCCTCCCTTCATCCCTCCCTCCCTCCCTCCCTCGATCCCTGCCTCCCTCCCACCCTCCCTCCCTCGATCCCTCCCTCCCTCCGTCGATCCCTCCCTCCTCCTCCCTCCTCCCTCCCTCCCTCCTCCCTCCTCCCTCCCTCCCTCCCTCCCTCCCTCCCTCCCTCCCTCCCTCCCTCCCTCCTCCCTCCCTCCCTCCCTCCCTCCCTCCTCCCTCCTCCCTCCCTCCCTCCCTCCCTCCCTCCCTCCCTCCCTCCTCCCTCCTCCCTCCCTCCCTCCCTCCCTCCCTCCCTCCCCTCCCTCCCTCCCTCCCTCCTCCCTCCCTCCCTCCCTCCCTCCCTCCCTCCCTCCCTCCCTCCCTCCCTCCCTCCCTCCCTCCCTCCCTCCCTCCCTCCCTCCCTCCCTCCCTCCCTCCCTCCCTCCCTCCCTCCCTCCCTCCCTCCCTCCCTCCCTCCCTCCCTCCTCCCTCCCTCCCTCCCTCCTCCCTCCCTCCCTCCCTCCCTCCTCCCTCCCTCCCTCCCTCCCTCCCTCCCTCCCTCCCTCCCTCCTCCCTCCTCCCTCCCTCCCTCCTCCCTCCCTCCCTCCTCCCTCCTCCCTCCCTCCCTCCTCCCTCCCTCCCTCCTCCCTCCCTCCCTCCCTCCCTCCCTCCCTCCCTCCCTCCCTCCCTCCCTCCCTCCCTCCCTCCCTCCCTCCCTCCCTCCCTCCCTCCCTCCCTCCCTCCCTCCCTCCCTCCTCCCTCCCTCCCTCCCTCCCTCCCTCCCTCCCTCCCTCCTCCCTCCCTCCTCCCTCCTCCCTCCCTCCCTCCCTCCCTCCCTCCCTCCCTCCCTCCCTCCTCCCTCCCTCCTCCTCCCTCCCTCCCTCCCTCCCTCCCTCCCTCCCTCCCTCCCTCCCTCCTCCCTCCCTCCCTCCCCTCCCTCCCTCCCTCCCTCCCTCCCTCCCTCCCTCCCTCCCTCCCTCCTCCCTCCCTCCCTCCCTCCCTCCCTCCCTCCCTCCCTCCCTCCCTCCCTCCCTCCCTCCTCCTCCCTCCCTCCCTCCTCCCTCCTCCCTCCCTCCCTCCCTCCCTCCCTCCCTCCCTCCCTCCCTCCCTCCCTCCCTCCCTCCCTCCCTCCCTCCCTCCCTCCTCCCTCCCCCTCCCTCCCTCCCTCCCTCCATCCATCCGTCCATCCTTCCATCCATCTCTCCATCCCTCCCTTCATCCCTCCCTCCCTCCCTCCCTCCTCCCTCCCTCCCTCCCTCCCTGCCTCCCTCCCACCCTCCCTCCCTCGATCCCTCCCTCCCTCCGTCGATCCCTCCCTCCCTCCCTCGCTCCCACCCTCCCTCCCTCCCTCCCTCCCTCCTCCCTCCCTCCCTCCCTCCCTCCCTCCCTCCTCCCTCCCTCCCTCCCTCCCTCCCTCCCTCCCTCCCTCCCTCCCTCCCTCCCTCCCTCCCTCCCTCCCTCCCTCCCTCCCTGAGTCCCTCCCTCCCTCCCTCCCTCCCTCCCTCCCTCCCTCCCTCCCTCCCTCCCTCCCTCCCTCCCTCGGGGTGGGAATGTAAGCGACACTTGCTCTAGGTGCACCAAGGGCACCTGCACCACCATGTTGTCTCGGAGCTCAACCCAACTAAGGGGTGCCGGGCATGGGGGGAAGATCATCATGGCTATACAAGAGCTAGGGCATGGCTTCTCAACAGAGAGCGTCTCTCTGCATAGGCATAGCATGGCTAAATTCTCAATGCAACATCCATGGGAGGTCCCATTATAGGCATGGCTTGGCTAAATTCTGAAGGCATCATCCATGGGGGCCATTATGGGCGCACATGCGCGAGGGCCACTTGCTAGGCTAAGCCTGACTAATCTACACTACTGTTATATATTCCCTAGACTGAGGTGGCAGGAGGGGCTTGCCAGGGCTTGCAAACAACGTGGATGACCGCCCCCCTCCAGCATACCAGCTTCCCCCCTGCGCTCTGCCGGAGCTGAAGGTAGGTCGGCCATAGCTCGCCACCAATCCGAAAAAACAACCAATATTGTACAAATCAGAGCATGGGACTGAAACGCCGCACATACTCAAGGCACTATCCTGTAAACAGGCACTATACCAGCTGAAATGGCTGACGGCGGTATGGCTGACGGCGGAGCTCAGATCTTTTGCGTCTGAGCCCCAAATTCGGTCAGACCACTTGCATTCGATGCGCCTTTCTAAGACGCACTTGCCAGTATAAACGGTTACGGCTGCCACGCAGTATAGACAAAGTTACGCACGTGACCAGCTATGACGACTACCAAAGCAAAACGAGGGCTGGAAAAGGAGCTGGCACAGCTTCCCAGCGCCCAGCCCAACCCTCTCGCCCTCGCCATTGTTCAGCCGACAGGCTTACCCGCCAAACCCTCGCCAAGCGCCTCGCCTGAACCCAAGCAAGAAACCATGCCACGATCGCCACAAATGGAGCCAATACTTGCCCGGCGACGGAATGTTCTCCCTCGTCGAGTGGCAGAGACTGTCGCCGCAGGAATGCGTCGAGGTTCTCCAGTTCCTCGACTACAGGAACGGAAGCTCTTCGTGACCCTGAAGGGGGGGGCGGCTATCGACTACCGCGACACGTCCTGGCTCTACACCTTTGAAGAACCAAGCCAACGCCTGTTTATCTTGACCAGCCACTACCAGCGCAGCGTCGGCGACATCGGCCGAGCGATCAACGCCAGCCTCGCACAGCCGGCTGCCCCATCGGCTCCCTCCCTCTGCAAGGATGACATCCGCGCAGTGCTGGAGGAGCACGTGACCTGGCCGCTGGCCGAGAAGCTGACATCGCTGAACACCACGCTCAACACGGTGGAAGCCCGGGTCTCCAATGTGGAAACCAAGGTCGTCCACAAGCTCCAGCCCCAGTTCACGACGCTGCACACCGCGGCGCAAGCTTCGGAAACGCATGCTGCCCTTGTGTCTCGCCTTAACCAGGTGGAGGGCAAGTGCGGCGTGCTCATGAAGAAGCTTGAGGCCATCACCGCCCACACCGAGGCCCTGGCCACACAGGTCCCCAAGATAGCGGAGCAGACGGCCACCATTGCATCCCAGCCACCCCGGCAGGATGCTGGTGACCTCCCGCCGCTCTCCTACGCGGACCTGCTGCGGTCAGTGACCGCCTCGATCCACCACCGACGCCATCGCCACGAAGCTCCAGGAGCTGGAGGACTACCGCCAGGCCCAGCAACGGGAGGTCACCGACCGCGCTCGCCGCGAGTGCGGAGTGGTGCTACATCGCTTCCCCATGCAGAAGCCAGGTGAGACGTCAACCTCCCTTGCTGACGAGCTCAAGAACCAGCTTCTTACCCTCATGGGCCTGGTAGGTGAGGTAGAACTGCGTGGGTGCCACCGCCTTCCCCACTCACGGGACAAGGCGGCTCCCCCACCAGTCCTGCTCACCTTCCCCTCCCCTGAGGATAAGCAGCGGTTCCTCTCTCGTCGCAAGAGGTTGCACGACCTCACCTGGACGCTGGATGACGACCTGACCCCCGCTCAGCAACAGCAGCGACGCGACCTGTGGCCGGAATACCTCCGCCATAAGCAGGACCCCCAGAAGCCCAAGGTGTACTGGAGGGGCGGGGACCTGATGATCAACCACAAGATGTGGTCGCCCCCAGCGGGCTAGAATAGCAATAGCCTAGATTGTATCCATTGGTAGTCACTGCCGCTAAGGCAGCCATGCTTAGAATGTTTGCCTAGCTGTGCCAACATACCTAGTCACGTGCCGCCAACGCACGGTACACAACAACCAGCCATAGCCTTAGCCTAGTCCTAGTACAGCCATGCTACGCCCTGGCTATGTTCAGATTCCTTGCCCACGCTACTTGTTATGCCACGCTCACATGGGTCTTATCGGCACCCACAGTTTGCCGGATCGGTAGCATGTCCTTTTAGCTAGCGCGCCCGAATGCAGCTGTGGCATGCCTTTGGCATGAAGGAGACTGGGGGTCTCTGCCCTTTCTCCTGTAACTGTGCACACACAGGGATTAAAAGCACCTCGGTGCTCCGTGACTCCCCAACGGGAGCACGTGTTTAATTAATTAATTAATTAATACTCAAGGCATCACGCAAGTTTCACATACCTCAATCGCGTAGTCGGCGAAGAGCTCGTCCCGGCCGCCTTCCCAGAACGGGAGCACGGACACCACGTCCGTCGCCGACGTGATGGGGACCGCTGCCTTGTGGTCGCTAGCCACCAGGGTTATGGTGGTCTCCGGCCACCGCAACAAGGTAGCTACCTCGTGAGGAAGCTCCTTGTCACGGTATACCCAATAGCCGACGAGCACCCACCTGTCTGTGGGGTCGATATTGGCCGCTGCTCCAGAGGACGGATCTAGAATCGCGTCCGCGGGCACTATCTTCGCAACTTCTAGGAAAAAAGGCTGACTAGGGGCAAGCTCGTTGCGAAGCTGAACGACGCACCCAGGGACGATAGATGTCGTGTGATTAAACATTACCGACCCCGGGTTACTCCGTTCAAGCTTCGCTGCCCGGCTCCCCGGAAACCACATTTTCTCAGTCAGCAAAAGGCTGCTGGAGTCTTTTACCTTGCGATTAACGGGCAACTGCCGCTGGTCTTTGGGCGGGGGTGGGATGTGGCTTCTAAAAGTCGTATCCGGGTGATTACGACCCGACATGGCTGAAAACAGATGGAAATAATAGAGTAAGAGAGTATTTACCGCTAGCTTGTTTTCTCTTGTTTTCTACGATTGGCTCAAGGTTCATTTTTCTCGTTTCTCGTTTCAGGATTTCCCGCCAAAAGCTTGGTTTTTTATTAAAAAATATTTACACAGAAATTTTAAGTCACCCAAGTAAAGTTTTTATGCTGAAGCTGTACGTCTCATCAAAACACACTATATCTAGACATGCATATCTGGTGTCACATGGACCTCATGAAATCATGGCACGCATTCCTGCATTCACATGTGCTGGTTTTTCTACTCCAGTTCAGACTCATAAGACTCGCTATCGCTGTCCACCCTAATAGGGCGTTTCTGCCGCGCCTTGTTATTGCGGTCTTGTAAGACTTTCTCAATGAGGGTGTCATCATCCAAGTCATTGTTACGCGGAGGGCGTCGCACCTCAGCGAGGATGGCGTCCATGACTATAACAGCGCTCGCTCTATGGCACGTGCAATCACATGCAGTGAGTGGTCACCCAACTATGGCGTTACCATGATCTCAAAAGCAGATTGCGCACGGGGATAGTCCAGACCCCTTCCATAGTACACTCTCCTGCTAACCATGCAGACAAGTGGCCAGTCTTCATCATATGTGATAGCGTCCTAACAAGGTTTGGCTCGCGACTAATCCTTGCATGATCGTTGAACCAGCACACGGCTGCACTTCTGGTAAGTTGTACGCATTGAGACACAATGTGTCAGATTCATGCAACATACTCAATCTATCTCCTACTTTTTCCTTTATCTTCTTTGTCAATACAATGTTCATACAGAATGTCGAACCCAGCTTAAATTTCCGATTTCAGGGTTACCCAAACATGCCAGAAAACTTGGTCTTGTGGCGCTTTGTACCCTCCGTAGTTTTAATGCTCGGTGTCTTGCTAAATGCCGACTAGAATGGTACAAAGTCTCCCCGACGTCATCGACCGCCTCGTCTTCATCTTGCATGAGCCTCGTCCACGTCCACCTCGCCTTGCATGGCCTCCGGCCAGCACACAAGATGCATAGGCGACGCTGAAACAAGGAAATCAAGGCCATAGATGATCCAACTTCTAATTAGACGGTCGGCTGAAAAACATTTCTGGATGAAAATGACGGACAGTAAAACCGTGGCAGATTCCTAAAACAGGGCAGATTATAAACCAATGTCGCGTTTCAGATTATAAACCAATGTCGTGACCACCATGGGCGTTCCTTGCATAGGCTTCCCTGCATAGTCCACCACTATCCTTATGAATTCAACGGTTGACCCTGCCCTCAGCTTTCTTTCATGTCATCGCGCTCTTTTTGATCACGTCGGACAGATTCACCCGCTCGACAGAATTTGTGCTTATATATTCAACCAGGACAGTGGGAAACTTTGCGAACTGAAGACGTGTTAGAATCCCTGAACGCCTCTGTGGCCCTGTCGCCATCGCCGCACTCCCGCACCTGCCAACCGCCGCCAGTGGCTTTTTTTGTGGTGCCTGTGCTCGCGCCGGCTTGCCTTCGTCCAACATGATTACATGAAAGACGCGACGCGCATTCGCTGTCGCCTTTGGATCGACCAAAGGACACGCACTTTGAACTAACCCTAGTCTTACGAAGCAGACTTGAAATAGTTACTCGTACAGCTAAACGTCCTAGGATCGTAACTCGAGCTACGGTTGCTGAAATGCCAGAGTTATCAGTCCAGCAGCGTTTCATGCACACACAGTCGAAAAATGGCGGGAATCCCAGAAACGTGAAATTTTTTAGCAAAATAGCAGGATTTCAACGACTTGCAACGTTGTTTTGGGCACGGTGCGCACGTAAATTTGACCTCAACGGCTGCAACCACAATTGTGGCGCCCCGTAACGTTTCCTTTGTGGACGGTGGGAACTTTCTTTGGTGCTATTCATTGAAACTTTGTTCTCGGCCCGAACAGAATCAAGAGGAGTAACCGTCGTTCCGTCCCACGCGAATGCCGACACGAAACCGAAAACCTCGAGTTTTGCGTGGGTCAGAACTGACTGACTGACTAACCACAGCGAGTTGGCCGTACCGCTACACTTAGGGTCCGCACGACCAAGGTCGCCGGGCATTTTTCGGACCAGCCGACGGGGGAGGCCAGTTAAACGAAGTGTAATGTGATACTGCTGACGATGTGGACACACGCATCGGCCTTGCCTGGGCCAAGCTCCGTTCGCTCAAAACCTACTGACGCTCAAAGGGCCTGGGCGAGCACCGCAAGCGCATGCTCTTCAAGGTCCTCGTCCTCACGGTGCTCACGTATGGCGCCGAGGCATGGACCATCCCACCCAAACTGGCAGCTCGGCTAGACGGCACGGTTTACAGGATGCTCCGACAGGTCCTTAACGTAGGGTTTTCCGAGCGTCCGTCATCAGAGTCTTTGTATCATGGCATGCCTCGTATTTCGGACGAGATTAGGCAGCGTAGGATAGCATTTGTAGGACACCTTGCTCGCACCAGCCAGGTCGACACCGCCCTTGGTCCGGGCAGGCCCCCAGCGGCTTGGCCAGACAGGGCGGCACATTCTGACCTGGCCTGGCCCCAAGGGGAATTCCCAAAAGGGTAGGGAAACATGTCACGAACTACATACAGATGTTGCTGGATGACCTACTGGTCCCAGCCCAGTTTGAATACCGCATCCACTCTCTCTCCCGTCTTTGGACTGCCATGCAGGACAAGACGCGGTGGAAGAAGATTGTCAAGGCGCACACGCCCGACCCTGTGGGCAAGCCCCCTCCCCCCAAGCGGAGGAGGCGTTTTGATGAGTAGTGTAGTTAGGATTTTCTAGATAGCTTAGAGTTAGGTTCGTTCGATCACGCGGCTTCCTCCACCCCACCCATCATGGAATATGTGCTACATGATCTCCCCACGGAGGCATGTTATTATAATTTAATTTAATTTAATTTAATTTAATTTTTAACGGAGGCATGTTATAATTTAATTTAAGGGGACTCGGCGCGGCGAATATTTTCCGCGCCAAAAAAATTCCGCGGTACCCTCCGTACCGTGAAAAGTGGGTGCACGGTGCGCGCACCCCTTGCGGAAGTGGCTATGGCGACTGCTTTTAGACGAAACGTGACAAATCTGGCGTGCGGAAAGCAGAAAAAATGCTCGATTGTTGGAGAAAATTATAGTCACTGATTCTACTCTATGGTGGGATGGTTGCGATCTATAATGTCGCGGGCTTTTTTTCTTTACCATCGGCAGGGGGGGTCCGGCCTGAATTTCTGTCGGGATGATCGAATAAAGTATAATGGATGCCTGCCGGTGTGATTGTCGATTGTTGCCAGTTTTGATGGTCGTAAGGAAAGCTAGTTTAATGATGTTTCTAAAGCCATAAAAATTCCCGCTGCTATCTTTACCTTTCCTGTCATTTTGCGGTAAGATAACATTAGGCCTGCGCGATGCGCGCCCGACCTCTCCATGAAAGGGTGGCCTTTCTTGTGCGCCTGGCCGGGCGCGAATAAATGCCCGTTATGGTACGTTCTTGTCGGGACATATCGGAATTTTGGGGGGCCAAAAAATTCGGGACGGTACCGACGTACTCCAGACCACAAATTTTTGCGTGTGTGCGTGCGAGCGTGTGTGCGACGTGATAATGGCGATCGACTACGCGGATGAAGAGCTCGAAATTGAGTGCCAACTGCTACTGTGGGGATGGCACCGTCAAAATAATTACCAGGACTACCATCTGATATCAATCTTGCGCAAAGATTGGCTGATTGAGAAAGGTTCTGCGGGCCTTAACCGTCGCCCCCCCCAGAGCCTCGACGACCCCGGACCCCCCCAATGTTTTTCGCAACGCAGCATACCGCTGGTTTGCTGCATTGCTGGGGTGGCGGAATGATGACGGAACTGCTAGGCGGTTGCCAGAAAGGGTTGAGACAATAATTCGCATGCGCTGGCCCGACCCCGGTGCCAACTACGTTGGGTTTAGGTCCAGCGGCGACAGGACATGAATTTTTTGTTTACGCAATAACTGAGCAATGCCGAGTAATTCAAGGGCGAAAAAGGCGCAGCAGCAGCGCAGAGGCCAGGAAATGGAATTTGAGGGCAGCGGCGAGGCTGCGAGGCCTGCTGCGCAGCACGTGGCACGCCCAGTTGGCAGGCCCCGGGGCTCAACAAAGCGCAGGAAGGGTGGGCGTCCAGCAGTGGGGACTATTCGGGTGACGAGCAAACGCCTGGATGATGCAGGAATTAGCAAGGCGACGGCCGAGGCGCATGGGCAGGAAAGCGGGGGTGTCCAGCAAGCTCAGGGGGGGACACCCCCGCGCGCGGAGCGCAGCAAGAAAACTCCTAGCGTGTACCGGCCGTCGCCCAAGAAAATTTTGAAGAAGGGTAAGCAGGTTAGCTGCGTCATGGAGAAGCCTGCTCCTCCCCCCCCCCCCGGTAGCCGACAAGGGTTTGCCACTCGAGATGCCCAGGGTGGTGGTTGATTCACATGCATTGGAAGGACTTGTTGCCACCTTCCCTTGCCCTTGCTGCTATGGCACAACGTTGAAGCTAGATGTGGCTGACAAGACCTTTAATGCCCGTGCTCTCGGTGGAGCAGGCTCCCCGTCCGAGGTAGTCTTGTGGTGCACGAACCCTTTCTGCCGCCCGGATGCTAGCGATGCCCCTGATGGGAAGGGCAAGGGCGCGGGCGAGCCTACTGAGCCATGGTGGATGCCCTTTCCCCTTCTGGAGCCCAACTGTGAGCTTAGGCCAGGTGTGAGGCGTAATGCCTGCACTACTATAGCTTGCTAGCTTCCTGTGCCGTGTTGTTTGCACTTTCAAGAGCACAGGTGCTCCGCCTTGCAACGGTTCTAGGGGTCAAATTTTCCCGTGGGCATGTGACGTTTGACAAGGATGTGGATGCGGTGGAGGAGGTAATCATGGAGTACCTCAAGGAGGTAATCATGGAGAATAGGGAGACTGTGAGGAAGTGGGAGGTGAATGAGGGCAGGTTTGAGATGGATGAGCATGGCAGGCAGGGGTGTAGGGTGTCGTTTGATGGCAGCTGGGCAAACAGGGGGTACCGTAGCCTGTGGGGGCAGCAGTTGATCATCCACCAAGGCACTGGGCTAGTGATAGGCTTCCACGTGAGTGGCAAGTGGTGTGGCACGTGTGAGCAGGCTTGCAGCAGCAGCAGTGCAGTCCAGGCGCACGCGTGCTGGAAGAACCACACGGGCAATAGCAAGGCCATGGAGGCTCTAGGGGCCATCTTCCTCCTTGAGGACCTCATGTCACTCGATGTTGGGATCAGCTTGGGGCAGGTGGAGGCGGTGAGGGAGGGGCCCAAGCTGCCCAAGCCTCTAGGGCAGCGGTTGTATGCCCACCAGGTCGTGTCGGATGGCGACACCACTTGGTTTGCCCAGGTGAGAGAGCACAAGGGGATTCAGGCTAGCGGGCACATTCCTGAGAAGTTTGAGGACATCAACCACCTAGGCATCTGCCTGCATGGTGCACTGCTAGCAGCACGCAAGGAGCACTTGCCTGGGTTGCCCAAGGTGCTTACTGAGGATGTGATCACGCACATGTGCACTAGCTTCAGGTATTGCATCCACATCAACCACGGGCAGAAGGGGGAGTGGCTGTCACGTGCCATGGCCAACCTGAGAGCACACTACTTCAACATTCATGACAACTGTGAGAAGTATGCCAATGTCATAGAGGTGTTGGGGGTGAGCACCAAGGAGGTATGGTGTGGTGTAGTGAACGGGAGGAGTGATGAGCCGGGCTGGACACCAGTTGGGGGGAGGTGGCTGCCCAAGGCGGAGGTGAACAAGGGGGTGACAGTGGACGTGTGGGGGGTGGTCGAGCATGCCTTTGCCAAGTACTCAACCCCTGCCCTCCTTGAACGCTGCAACCCTGGTTCCTCATCCAACCTCAATGAGTTCCACCACTCACAGCAGGTGGGCTTCGTGCCTGGGGGGAAGGGGGGGTTCGCGGGGCAGCAATGGCCGTACGCGACAGCGATGGGCATCCTGAAGGCCCAAAAGGGGGAGGACTTCTGGATGCCCTTAGCTCCCAAGCTGGGCATCACAGTCACCCCAGCAGTCCTAGCCCAGCTGGACACGCTGCGGTTGGAGCGTGCACGCCAGCAGGCACTGAAGCAGGACCCCGGCTGGAAGCAGGCTAAGAAGAAGAGGGAGGTACTCAGGAAGGGAAAGCACTGGAGGGAGGATAAGGAACACAAGGGGGCCACGTACGGCAGGGGCTGTGGGTATGAGGAGGGGGTTGGGCAGGGGGGGGGGCAGCAGACAAAGAGGAAGGGGAAGGGGCCAGCCAGGGTGGAGAAGGGGGACAGTGGAGGGGATGACAGCAGCAGCAGTGCCAGCAGCACGGGCAGTGGCATTGCTGCTGCTCGTTGCATCAGGTGCTTGGGCAGCGATCACAAGGAGGCCAACCCTTTCCTGCTGTGTGAGGCAGGTGCAGGCCGGGAAGAGCATGGGGCGCACATGCTCTGCCTGGGCCTCACGCTGAAGACCATCCCGGAGGGAGCATGGTTCTGCCCCAACTGCATGGGGGACGAGTCAGATGAGGGCTGAACGAGGCCTAATTGTGTTATGAAAACTGCATGACAATGCTTTCATTGTTTGGCCATGATATAACTTTATGGGACATGCTTGGTTGGGGTAGCTGCCTGTGTCACCTCTCATGCCATGTTGTACCAGGCATGAGGTTGGCAGCTGTGACCATGCTGTATTATGACCAAACTAGCTCAGAATGACCTGGGATTTTGTGGCAAGCTTTTTAACATCATAAATGAATTAATTTGACTTGGTTTGGCCCAGTTGGTGGTGGGCTAGGGTGTAATAGGTCTGGTGTTTGTGCTCATAAGCGGGATTTTCTGTCATTTTGTTTTTGCATCATGTTTACACCCATCAACATGAGTAAACGTGCTCAGAATGAGCTCAAACTTTGTGAGAGTAAAATTCCCACCCTAGGCCTAGTATAAATATCATCACTGGAATTTTTGCATGTGTCTACTATTTGATTTATTTTTTTAGGACCAAAACAATACGTGTTTTGGGCTAAACCCCATCAAATAGTCTAAACGTGCCTATTTTGTGGTCCTGAGTAGCCAGATTTATTTGCAAGGGTGGGGATTTTAGGAAAATATGTGGTTTGGTCACTTTTGGTTTGCCCAGTCTCCTAGGAAAAATCGGCCAAAAATAGCATCTTTTTCTATTTTTAGCTCATAACTGGGTCATGCTGGGGGGTAGTACCACCCCCAAGTGGCTGGAAAAATTTTTTTTTTCACATATAATTATGGTGTCCAAGCATAACTGGATTTTTATCCCATGCACAGGTCTGTTTTCCAGAAAAGTGCACTTTAGATATGTCCCATCCCCTTAAACGCTAGCGTTTTCCTGCTTTCTTAGCTCGTTCAGCGTAAGCTTTTTGCCTTCTTTCCGGCCAGATGCTGCCAGGAAGTTGCGGGTCCTGGCGCAGCTGCATCGCTGGATTCCTGGATGTCTTTTAGCAAGTTCGTCTGTGACGTGGCTGGCTTGCTGAAGCGCGTGGCCCACAACCTGTCGGGAAGGTGTAATGCTTTTATTTCCATGCTTCTCTGACATTTCTTTTGCTTTATAGACAGTTGTGTTCGAGGAAATTCACGCGGTCTTCCTAAGCTGCGGCATCATTTTCCCCAGACACTGACGAGCTGGCACCTATCTCCTAAAGAAAGTGGCTCGTGCTTGTTAGAAAGGAGGCAGTGTGCATTTTGCGGGACACAATGCTTTGGTGGCACATGCGTCAGGTAGGTTGTTCCACTGGTCTCTTCACCTTTCCCACTGAGTAAATGATAGCCTTTGTCAGGCTAACCAGAGCAGCTAGCCACAGGTTGGCTGGATAAAAAGTCAGCTTATTTTCTCTTTATATACTGCGTGTGTGGTCCTCCACGTGTCCGGCTTGTTGGGCATTTTGGAAGAGGGTTTTTAATGTGTTGTTGGGTGGAACAACTTGGTTGTTGGCACAAAATCACACATTATTAGCCTGAGATAATAGGCATTAATAAGTAGGGTTTTCTAGATTAGATTAGCTTAGAGTTAGATTAGTTCGGTTTCGCGGCTTTGCCCCCCCCCCCCTCCATCCATCCACGGGAATATGTGCTACATGATCTCCCAACGGAGTCATGTTATAATTTAATTTAATTTAATAGGCATTACAAATGCTGCTCAGGCGTGTCGTCCTACCAGCCTTGTTGTTAAGGGTAGACTCACAAGGCTGGCTGTGCCGATGGAGGGGTGGGGCGTATGACGCTCCGGACATCCTCCTCACACTCCGTGATCAAAGTGGGCATGTTTTTGGGTGTCTAGGGTAGCAAAACAGATGTCATTTTGGCTCAGCACTAGCTCAATTCTCTTTTAGCGTCTACCCAGGTGGCATCACAGGAAAATCAAGAACTTGAGCTACGCTTGTCAGAATGAGCTCAAACTTTGGGGTTGTGTTTCCCCCCACTCAGTGGAATTTTGCATGTATGGATGACCCCATTAATTAATTAATTAATTAATAGACACGTGACTGCGTCACGTGAGCATAAGTCCTCAGTGGGAGGGGAACATGGGATCGAATGGATGGTAGAAGCTATCTAGGTCCTAGTTACAGGGGTGTGGGCACCGCGGCCCGAATCGCTATGAATGCCATACTTGGTCACACGCGGAGCCCCCACAGGCTTGGGGGTGGTCTCCTTCATCACTACTTGCCATCTATCCTTCCGCACCATCTGCCTCCATATTACAGACAAACCAGGAGGCTGCCCGGGGGTGAGCCCGTCACGTCTAGTGTAGCACATGTCCATTCCGAGTCTATCACGAAAAGTCCACGGGTGGCGGCCCTGCCGCGCGCGGCCGGGGGCACGCCAGGTGAGGACATATCGCCCAGGCTGGGCGGGCTTGGTGCCAGCTAGTCTATCTGATGTATCTACCTGATTTGTGCGGGCCAGGTGCCCGGCTAGGCCCAGGCGCCTGTGCCTAATAATGTGGGAAACATAGGGCAAATCAGCGTACAAATCCTCATTACTAATGTGCAAACCAAAGGGGATGTTAAGGGCCTTGCGCAGCATCTTGGTGACGGCGCCGTCGAGTCGTTGCTCCAGCTCCTGCATCAGTGTCCACGTCTCGCCGAGCCGGGCGCCGTAGGTCAGGATCGTCAGAATGACGACCTTGAAGAGGTCACGCTTGACGATCCGGGGTAGGGCGGGGTTGCTCCACCAGCGGCGGTGGTCATGGAGGTGCGCCCACGCCATGCCGATCCGTGTCGTCATGTCGTCCTCGCAGTCGGGAAGCCAACTGCCGAGCAGCTTGAAGCGGCCTGAAGTAGGGTAGTTGACCTCGGCATCGTCTAAGAGGCGGAGTGTGGGTGGGGGCCCTGCCATGCCGAGGGCCAGGGCCTCCGTTTTGGGGCTGATTTCTAGACCAACCGCCCGAGCCTCGAGCGCCAGGCAGTCCAGCCAAAGTTGGGCAGACTCCGGCTTCTCGATGAGCGTGATGTCGTCGGCATAAATGAGGTCAGCTAGGAAATTCTGCTTGTGCAAAATATCTCATAAATAGCGTCTTTTTCTATTTTTAGCTCGCCACCGGTGCGTGGTTGGGGGTAGTACCCCCAACAAGTGGTGGCATGAATGTCCAAACATCATATTTATGGGACTCAATTCATTAAATTAAATTAAATTATAACATGACGCCGTTGGGAGGTCATGTAGCACATATTCCCGTGGATGGATGGAGGGGGGGGGCAAAGCCGCGAAACCGAACTAATCTAACTCTAAGCTAATCTAATCTAGAAAACCCTATATTCTACTCAGCAAAGCGCCCCTTCCGCTTGGGGGGGGGGGGCTTGCCCACAGGGGCGGGCGTATGAGCCTGGACAATGAGGAATGTCCTTAGGGCCAGGCCAGGTCAGGATATGCCGTCCTGGCTGGCCAAGCCGCTGTGGGCCGGCCAGACCGAGGGCGGTGTCTACTCGACTCAATCATCACTAGATGGTTCCCGAGTGCATTGGAACTGATATTCATTAAAGTCAGTTTTTTAGGCTTTTGGACGTGCGAGTCCCCTTAATCTTAATCTAATCAAGTCGCTTCAGCAATTGCTGCCCAAAATTCAGCATGTGCTTCGCAGTGATCGCGAAAGATCTCTGCTGCGCCTTTGCAAGCTCTCTGTAAACAGCTTCCCTGTTTTGATCAATATGATGGACTCTATCAAGAACTGATGACTTGACAAAGCTGGCAACGTCCCCTGCGTATGGAGTATTGCTGACAGGCTTCCCACAAAGACGAAGGTCTACCACCCATTCAGGGTGACCAAGGTCCTCAGCAAACTCCATGACTTTGGGGGCTTGGATCAAAGGCACAATGCCACCACGAGCTCCTGCGGGGATATAAATGGCATGGCCACGCCCTCCAATCGTAATCGTTTGACTCTTGTAGAACTTCCGTATAAAAGTATAGTCCTGCCCCGCAAGGACAGTGACATGGAAGTCAGAATACTTAAAAGGCGGATGACAGTCATCAGCCGAATGACACACCAATGTAATTTCCCACGATTGGCTTTCAGTTCTCTGAGTGCAGCATGCAGCCCATCAAAAATGCGTTTTATGCATGTTGGATTGCCTCCCACCCTCGTCTCCAAGTCTTTTAGAGCCACCGAAACCGCAATTTTTTTGCCACCATTACGCAAGCCATCAGACATGTACTCGGAGCCAAAATATGGCAGCATTGTCGTCGGGTCAGGCTGGAAAACAATGTTGTCATGCTTGCCAGCGAGGCTCTGCACATATTCCACACTCCGATGGTTTCTGAGTGACAAGTAGGTCACTTTCTTTTGAAGGGCTTGGAGGTTTCTAGCAAGCCTTTGATCCTGTCCAGAACGAAGAGGCTGGTTGACGTACATCGCATTCACCCCAATAGCAAAAATAAAGAAGGGCGGTTGAATGGATGCAATCATGCTAGTCGGGAAGTCCAGCATCCACCCTGATTCAGTGCGTTCTCGGTGCGAGATTAGGCCGCCACCACCAACCACGATTCCCAACCCATCTCTATTCAACTCACCCAGCATGCGAGAGGTAAGAGGGCCGTAATGATAGTGATGAGTCTTCCAAACAAAAGGTCCAAGGAAAGCATCGAAGATTCGGCGTGTTTCGACACTATGGCATGTGTCGCCGGCATTGTGGTAGCTGTCTGGAAATCCCCAATGGTACATAAACTTGCCCGAATGATGCAGTTTCTCTCTGAGTTGCTGCCGAACTTTTATTAATTGGCAGACAATTGTTTCGACACTATGGCATGTGTCGCCGGCATGGTGGTAGCTGCCTGGAAATCTCCGATGGAACATAAACTTGCCCGAATGATGCAGTTTCTCTCTGAGTAGCTGCCGAACTTGTGTTAATCGGCAGACAATCGCCGACGAAGGGTCGAGCGATTGAGACACCTTGGCAGCATTTGGCAAGCATGATCTAGCTGCGGTGAAAGCCAGTGGGTCCGTTGTCAAAGCGTGCCCGTCCGTAAAGGGCTGGAGAGTGGGCCTATGCCCTTCAGAAATAGCAGACCAGTGAAGTTGCGACAAAACCGAGACCATGAGGCACAGTCCTCTGTACCAAGCGGGCACGCGCGCCATGGAATGATCGCGAGGCGCACAAGGTTTTCTAACAATCTTGGTTTTCTAAGTATTAAATCTTGGTTGTCTCAAGTCGCATTCGGAGTGCGCAACAAACTACAATCCATCACGCTGCATGGAAAGAGTCGGGAGCCTCGAAAGCATAGCGATGGCGTGCCGGTCTGTCGCCGCAAAATGGGGTACAGTACACCGCCAGTTTGAGGAAGAGAGGCGCATTTCTGCGCAGGAACGGCGTGGTGGTTTCCGATGCTGGTTTCCAGTGATCTGGTTTCCAGTGATCCGATGCTGTAAGATACGTTTCAGTAAGTTACTTCGGGGATCTTTGCCTGTACACGGCCAGATGGATAATAATTATTATTTTTTTTGAGACTATATGGTGTTACAGCAGTTACAGGCAGTTACAGTATGCCGGAAGCAATGACAGGATGCGTCGAAATGTATTTTGATGCGTTTTCCTAGTTTTCGGGGAAATGGGTATATTTTTATTAGCCAATTATGGACCGGCGTTTTCCTAGTTTCCCTGGTATTACAGGCCAACGTGGGACACAACAACAACAACAACAACAACAACAACAACAACAACAACAACAACAACAACAACAACAACAAC
>RPFO01000649.1:10000-105000 GCA_009746045.1 Mesostigma viride | reverse complement strand
ACCCATTTCCCCGAAAAATTGCCCTAAACAGGATCTTTACCCACATGCCCAATGACAACCCATTAGAAGTCCAGTGGCTTCCGTGGTCTAGTAAGGCTCCGTTTTAGCCACTGACATCTTGATACCCTAGGCTTAGCAGGAATTACCTACTGGCTATATTTGGAATCGGGGTTCTTTGAACGGAGTTTCTTCTATACGTGAATGCGGGAACAAGAGGCCGCTGGATGAGCGGCTTATAGGTCGCAGTGTTTACTCGTAGCTGTTTGGCTAGAGCTTTTGTGATTAGTAGATGCAATATAGTGCATGGTTGAAAAATGAATTAAATAAAATGTGCGTTCCGCGCTTGGGTTGATTATACCCGGGCGGAACGGGGCGTGAGGTGCAGTGCCCCTGAAAAGAACAACCTACGCATTATTTAATACTAGCCGTGCAGATTCGGGATATTCTACCCCCGGTCTGTACGGTTAGCGTCTTACTAGCATCCACTAAACATAAGGGTTTAATGACGTCAGTTAGCTAGGGATAAGGGAGGTTTTGCGACTAAAAGCCGCTCTGGCTGGTTTTGTCGGCCTCTTTCTTTGCTCGTTGTCGTTGCGGCGGCAGCCGCAGCTATGGGTGCTGCGGAGCAAAATCCCAAAAGCACTGGTTGCACTGGCCACTTGGCCAGTGGTGAGACTTCCAGTTGTTAACCGGCCAGGCGTAGTTCCTCGCCCGGTTAACTAAAAGAAAAGAAAAAGATTACCTCCGGTCCGCACCTTTTCCCCAGCTTGGGGTCTTTGGTGGGCCGGATGCCGTGACAGGTGCTCAACTGTCGCTTGGTCGGCCCAGTGCGCGAGCTGGTGCTCCGTACCTGGGGATGCTTGCACCCCGGGTTGGAGCCGGATGGCTGGCACTGGCGACCCGTGTCTCGGTCCGCGGCCTGCGGCTTTTTCTTCGGAAATTGCTGCTGGCCAGCAAACTTTGCAATTGCCTTCCGCCGAGGGGGGGTGGTTGGGGCTGGGGACGGCGATGGGAAAAGCGTCTAAGCTAGAAATTTTTTCCCCACGCATAGAAACCTCGGGGGGGAATGCGGTCTTGGCTGAACGGACTCTCGTTCAGCCAGGTGCCTGGGGCTGTGGCCTCGGGCATCCGGGCTGGCGGGGCCTGGGCTAGGTCCACGTTTTTTCTCGAAGCACCCCGGGTCTATGGGGAGACGGCCATAGCGGTACCGACTCGGGGCCCCGAGAGGGGTCATGATAGGCTGGCCGTGCGCAATCGCAGTGCAAATGCGCTGGGCCTTTTTGGGCCTGGCCATGCATCCACAGCCGCCGGGCACACGCCTCCCGATGTGGGGGGGCTCCCGTTTTGCGGCAGGGCGGTCACTTGTGACAACGAGCAAGGTGGAGTGCGGCTTCAAGGGAAAGCCAGGGCGGGGGTGATTGGGCAACGTACTTCATGAAGGGCCTTGAACGGCGTGCCTCCGGGCATGTCAATTAGTGTCACATGTATGCTTCCACTTATTGTTTTAATGAAGATGCTGGTTTTTGTGGGAGCTACGTGGGACATGAATCGGGGTTCTTTGAACGGAGTTTCTTCTATACGTGAATGCGGGAACAAGAGGCCGCTGGATGAGCGGCTTATAGGTCGCAGTGTTTACTCGTAGCTGTTTGGCTAGAGCTTTTGTGATTAGTAGATGCAATATAGTGCATGGTTGAAAAATGAATTAAATAAAATGTGCGTTCCGCGCTTGGGTTGATTATACCCGGGCGGAACGGGGCGTGAGGTGCAGTGCCCCTGAAAAGAACAACCTACGCATTATTTAATACTAGCCGTGCAGATTCGGGATATTCTACCCCCGGTCTGTACGGTTAGCGTCTTACTAGCATCCACTAAACATAAGGGTTTAATGACGTCAGTTAGCTAGGGATAAGGGAGGTTTTGCGACTAAAAGCCGCTCTGGCTGGTTTTGTCGGCCTCTTTCTTTGCTCCCCACCCACCCACCCTTGTCTTGGTTGCCTCTAGGGCAACGTACTTCATGAAGGGCCTTGAACGGCGTGCCTCCGGGCATGTCAATTAGTGTCACATGTATGCTTCCACTTATTGTTTTAATGAAGATGCTGGTTTTTGTGGGAGCTACGTGGGACATGAATAAACGTACACCTATTTACCTGGAAAATTGCCCTAAAAAATGCCCTAAAAAATGCCCTAAACATTGCCCAATGACAACCCATTAGAAGTCCAGTGGCTTCCGTGGTCTAGTAAGGCTCCGTTTTAGCCACTGACATCTTGATACCCTAGGCTTAGCAGGGATTACCTATTGGCTATATTTGGAATAAACGTACACCTATTTACCTGGAAAATTGCCCTTTATCCCTTAAATGGTGCTCGCGCCTATTTGTATATAGGCGCGAGTTGAACTCGCGCCTAGAAATAGGCGCGAGCACCATTTAAGGGATAAGCGGAGATGGGAAGCGGCGCGGCGCGAATGCCAGTAGACATTTCCGTGATATTTTTAGGTCTGCTGCTAGAGCAGGAGGGGTGACATACAGCCATGCTATTTGGGGGCCCAATACCGCCACCGCCAGGTCGAAATGTCCGGCCCCCATATTGAACTCAGGGTCCAATGCCAACCGCCGGAATGAAACTTGCTGGCCCCCAGTATGCTAGCGCCCCCCTGGGGCGCCGCCACCGGTGCGCCGACAGCCGGCCCCCATATGCCCCCCCCCCAACGCGCTGAAATTTTCGTGTTCAGTGACCAGATCACAATTTGATCCGGGCGCAAAATGATTGGCTGTACGGTACCAACAAAAAACGAAAATTTAGTATCGAAGTTCCGCAGCGCTTGCTGAATTTGCCCCGGAAGCCCGGGGGGACTTTCCCCGCTGAAAGGTGTCCGCGGAAGGGAATTGTAGCCAACGCGGAAGCGTGTGAAGACAACGCAGCAGACGAGCACTTGCCACGTGGCAAATCCCCTTTGGCAGTAGGCTCGCCATATGGGGGCCATGACCACCCGCCCGCAGGCTATTTCAGCCGCAGCCCCTATATTTATATAGCGGCCGGACCAATGCAGCCACCGGCAGCCTTGGGGCCAGACCCTAGTACCCGTGAAATTTTGGCTGGACATGTCACCCCTCCTGCTAGAGCTAGATGTGCTCTACGCCCTGATACCGGACATCACTACAGTCATTCCCGCGTTAAGTTGCGTTTCCTAAGGTTGCGTTCCCGCGTTAAGTTGCGTCGCCGAGTTTTGGGGGGCGACCGCAACTTAAGCATGGAGGCCATCGCAACTTAACGCGGTAATGACTCAATTTGTAGACCTGTGTCAGGCCATTTTTGGCCGCGCAGGAGGCCATTTTTTGCCAAGTCCGGACCCGCTACGTGATTTTAGGCAGCAAAATACGCAAGCCCCACTGGCGCGCAAATTTCCCCGCCTGCTGGCCGGCTTAGGTGAAAAGCGCGAATGCAACCTGACAAACTTAGTTTTGCAGCCTGCGGGCTGCGGCTGTACATAAGAATCCACGAACATTAATTAATTAATAGACACGTGATTTTACATCCCGGCTGACTGCCGGCTGCGAAAGATCTACACCTGATTCATAATAGACCATTATGAACAGTGGTCGCTATATTAATCTACGCAATCCACACCATGACTAGTATGGACGATAACTAATCTAACATAATTGACCTGGCGCAGTTGACCCTGGCCGGTTATAGTCTGCGGTGAGACAACCTCTATAGGGAAGCGTGGCTAATGCCTCCCGAGGTACATGTAGCATTTACGACAGGAATTCAGGACCATGCATTTCCTAAACCCGCGGGCGTGACCCAGCCGGAAAGAGAAAGAGATTAACTCAATTCATTTCATTCATTCCGGGGGTGACAATGGTGAACGTTCCCACACACTATTAACCTTGGCGTCTCACGGCGTTGCCAAGCAGTGCCAAGCAGCACTGCTTGGACGCATGGTCAATTAACCGAGATCTCTAGGGCGCTACGGTTCACACGAATTGACTGTACGACCCAAAACGACTTATACTAGGTCCACGCACATTGACATGCTGCGCACCTACAGATAAACCAAAGTACCGAAAGTACTACAAAACCACTGAATAGCAAGTACAACGCCGTATGAACCGGCTGTACAAATAGTCCTAAATAGTCGAACACTAAGACTTCGCCTATTTCACATTGTTGCGCCGAACTGTCCACTAAAGGAACCTAATTAAATAGGCTTGGACGCAACACTCCTCCCCCCTCTCTGGGGAGAGGTCGGCTACCCCGCTAGCCCAAGTGACCAACGACAACCACGCCCAGAACATGCTAGACTCCGTATACGCATGGTGCAACCCATGAGTGACCTATGGTCCCGATGGGGCAGGGACCAGCTTGCACGACTAAGCTGGTCCATCGGGCAAGCCCAACTCAGATCCCGTCCATTGGCCGCGCGGCACGCAGAAGAAGGATGCATGCCCAAAGGACAGAAGCGAGGGGCCAAGACACAGGGCAGTGAGCCAAGGTCTCCACGATCACCACAAGTTTAGCCACGGATATACGTGAATCGTAACACATCCAAAGTGAGGATAGTCAATACAGGCATCGACACGAACACCACTGTAACTGCACGAGGTGATACATCACACGCAGGTGGCTCAACCTCCAAATTCTCATCACAAGAGCCAATAAAGGCCATACTACAATAAAGTAGCCAAAAGTCGCCAAAGATCACCGAGTGTCGCCAAATGTCACCAACTCAACGACGTCCCAAATAGATCAGTCTACCAATGGCAAGCAAGGTGCCAAAAGCTCCAACCCGATAGGACAATGTGGTGAAGAACACAATGTAAACTGTCATGTGACCATGACCAATCGCACGCCCGTACTATCGCCACACGCGGCAATAGGGAGGTCCACCCAGACCCCTGAGGGGAACCTGGACAGGAGCCAAAGGTCGGTGGGAGGAGCTGGAAAGCCCCGCCACGAGGGGACCTGACGGCCCCGGTGCGATCCCTGGACGCGCACTGGAAAGCCCCGTCATTGGGGGACCTGACGGCCCCACAACCCCGGAATTACCACCCGCAACGGTCACAGTACCCACCGGTAACGTCGCGCTGGTGACTGCCCCGCCCGGCCCTTAAGGCGCGACCTGATTGGGTCCTGCACTGAAAGGTGCAGAAGCCCCAGGTCCCGCCGCCGCTTGGGGAGTCAACATCCGCTCCATCACCTTTTGGAGTACCGCTTCCATCGTGGTGGACAACCGCGCCTAAAAAAAAAAAACTCCGCCTGTGCAACCATCTGTTTCTCCAAACCTAAACGCAGCGCCTGCAGCTGGGAGAAAACCCGCTGCTCGACCTCCACCGCGGACTGCGAAGAGAGGTCGGACGCCTTGTTAACGCCGGAAACCATGTTGTCCAACAAATGACTCGCCGATGCGTCCATCGACTCGCCTATGTGGCCACTGTGTCTCCTTGTCCTTGTCGCCCGTCGCCACTATACCTGAGGGGCATAGCGCGGGCTCCATGTACGGTGGCTTACCACCGTTGCACAAATATACGCTTGCGACGGAAGTCGCGTGTGATACTTCGCCCGACGGCCGCCCTAGCGCTGACTGCCGCCACTGCGCCGACGTACGTAACCCTTATGAAATCGGTGTCCCTCGCCACCTCGTATGACTACAAGGGGGACTCCGCGCCGAATGAACTAACGCCGAGGTCCAACCCCTCCTGAAGAGCGGGGTCTTGAAGAGCAGATAGCTCCTCCTTGCGGACCTGCGGCTGGTATTGGTGTGGTGGGGAAGAGACAAGTGTGCATGACTGCGCACATCCATCGCACGAAAGAGATGAGATACCTCCCCCCCCTAAGGGGGAGCCCTGCGTGTGCCTTTGCATGGAGAAAACCACACAAAGTGAAAATTAAAAAAAAATTGAAAGATTCCTCTGACACGCATACGCATCTTCCAATCCTTTATGCACACCCCATACACCTACATACATCTTCTAAGCGCACACATCATAGTGCAGCTGACCCTTGTCCCTGATGAACCAGGGACACCCAACCACCTATCTACTATACACATACCAACACATGCACCTGATCTCACCACTAGTAATAACACTAGTAACCTCAGTGCTTTCTCACACAGACTCCTCCCCCCCCTAAGGGGGATGGGAGTCTCTCCCTTCAGTCCACTAACTGGGTAACACACAGATGCCTATCCATGTGACTCCTCCCCCCCCTAAGGGGCTGTGAAGCCTCTTCCTTCTTCTCTCCTCCCCCCTCTATGGGAATCGGAGCGCCCTCGCGACGGAAAGCACCCGGAGGGGGGGGGGGGGAAAGGGAAAAAAATTCCAAACAAACCAAACAGATAGAATATCAAGCCAAAATTGACGTGCCACAACTGAGGTACAAAGACATTGTACCAACAAGGGTACTCCCAGACTGGGGAGAAAGGGGTGTGAAGTTCAGGACAAGGCAGTGTCTACGAAACATGTGTCCGAATGGCAGTGAGAGTGGAGTGATCAGGTCCACAAGCAAGGCTGCCCCTACAAACACGTCCAACTTTTTCCTAATCCAACCCCCTTGCTAATCCATCTAAAGGGGTTGCCTTGCGAAGCCGTAGTCGAGGAACTCCCCGGTACTGAGCTATCACGAGCCCCTGTCATCATGGTAGATGTCCGATAAACCATTGCCACGGTTACCAGCATTACCGCTACTAGTATTGAGTAAAAAAAAAAAAAAATAGGTATAACTACTGTTTGGATTGGGAGAGGAAACTAATGGGTTTTACACAATGCCTTGTGCTTGGCCTTGCTACCCACACACCTTGCAGGTGCTGAAAGAAAGAGAGGTTGAAGACAATTTACGTGGAAGAATAAATGGCTTTATTAGAATATAATAGTTGGAGAAGAGCTTGAATGGAGGTTGAATGGAGGTCGAATGGAGGTACCTGCCCTTAGGGGGCAGTTTCCTTTTATACCTTTTAGGCTAGGAAGGATGACATCAGCAATGACATCATCACAGAAGCTTGTAGAAACATCCTAGCATAATCCTAGCATATTCCCAGCATATTCTCAGTATATTCCAGGAATATTCCTGGCATATTCTTAGAACATTCCTAGAACATTCTAGACATGATCCAATGAGCTGGCATAATAGCTAGATGCCAAGTGTCTACGTAATAATGTGCCACATAACATGATTAATAAAGTGACACATCTCTTCTCCTTGGAGTGACAAGTGTCATGCAATGAGTCTACCCACTTGTCATCATGTAAGTCATAACATGTGTCATCATGAGCTGCCAACACTTGTCAGCTCATGGACCAAACACTTGTCCAATAGGCCATAGCACCACTTGTCAATCAAATACGTGATGCTACTAGGCTGACTCAGGGTACAAGTCATCCATGTCCAAGTATAGGACTATGGCACATGAATATTGATCAGCTCATTGAGCCCAATCCATCTAGCTCATCATAGCTATCAAATTCCCAGTCCATAAGTAATAAATCCAACAAGAAATAAATCAGGCTGGGATATATTGTGGCCAGGTGGATATAGTATCCCTAACAACTACCTGCAACAGAAACGTGCCACACACCCACAACAATGGGTAGGAACACCCATTATCACCTGACATCAATCCCAGCAAACAGCAGGTATGACCAACAGCAACCCCGATTAACAGCAAGGATTACTACTTCTATTCCCACTATTACCAATCCACCAACATTTGATTAAAACAATAAGTGGGCAATTACAGAACCCATGAGTGAGCCTGCCACGCTGCACCCATTTCATGATTGATTGTAGTTCTCGTTACCCTAGAAACAAACACAAGAAGGGGGGGGGGGGGGGGGACAAGAAAAAGAGACCTAGAACATCGTGCAATTGGCACTTTAGGGCGGCGTAGCCCGGGCTCGCCTCATGAGCCGTCAGCAACAGTAACTTAATTGCTACTTAACTTAACGAACTAGAAATGGCCATACAAAACTGGCCAACTAATTCTAACTCATGGAACCGGTCCAGCCCAAGGCCCACCGTCCCGTAGTACCACTCACATAGCGGCGTTCATTCTCATCTGTTATAAAGAAACTACATTCAGAGAACACCGATTCTATTCCCACTATTACCAATCCACCAACATTTGATTAAAACAATAAGTGGGCAATTACAGAACCCATGAGTGAGCCTGCCACGCTGCACCCATTTCATGATTGATTGTAGTTCTCGTTACCCAACCCCCCTTTCCTGGTGCTTTATCTCCAAAGCTCCGCCAACCACTTTCGCTCAGTGGCTCTCGAGGCTGCCCTGCCGCAACGGTCACGACCATTACAATCGCCGGCGGCTGTAGCGAGCCTCATGCACGATAACCCTTCGCAGGGCCCCCCCCAGCCTTCCACCCTCGGCCAGTAAAAGAGGGTGTTGAATGTGCACGCAAAGACAAGGAAGAAGACGCCTCGTTTAACGACCACGGACCTCCCTCAAAGGCCAGTGCCGCCCTAACGTGACGACAACTTGTAGGACGTCACCCGATGCCACCATATCTCGATTACTGTCAACGTTGTCACCTGGGGGAGTAACTTTCCATATTTCAGGTTTTAGTTGATGAGCAGGCTCTCATCACACACCCCAGCGGCCGATAAAGCGCAAGCGCAACTGGGCCGGCCAAAATATTTGGTCCTGCCCGGCCCAGGTCCGTCTGTTAAACTGGCCCCTTAAGTCTCGGTCTGAATCGAAATATTGCATAATTCGTCCCCACCACATTCCCGAGACCTCACGCACCCATAAGAGCGGATGCTGGTAAATATTTTTCTACTTACGCGAGGGCCGACAGACTTGTCGTCCATCACAATGCCCACTGAAAGTAACCCGACCACCCTTCCTTCGGCAGTCAGTAGTCAGGAACTGCAACCCTGCTGCGACATTCCGCAGCAAAGCGGTAGGCACTGCAGCGTGGCACGGAAATCTTACTCATGGTTTCAGAGTTCCGTACAGGTGCCACGCGCAGGCAAACGCGAAGTATTTTATAGTCTCTCGTCGGCCAAGAACCCAGCTGCGGGGAGAAAACCGACGAGGGTAATTAATTTCTTTTTCACAGTCACGTGACTGTTCAAGCTATGTCAATCACGCGCCATCTCTAATCGGCCACCGCCAGCCAAAAGGCTGACGCGATTAGGGCAGCATTAAATTTCTTGTAATCCGCCATACCCATACCCCATACATCCGATTACAAGAAAAAGAGACCTAGAACATCGTGCAATTGGCACTTTAGGGCGGCGTAGCCCGGGCTCGCCTCATGAGCCGTCAGCAACAGTAACTTAATTGCTACTTAACTTAACGAACTAGAAATGGCCATACAAAACTGGCCAACTAATTCTAACTCATGGAACCGGTCCAGCCCAAGGCCCACCGTCCCGTAGTACCACTCACATAGCGGCGTTCATTCTCATCTGTTATAAAGAAACTACATTCAGAGAACACCGATTGCTAGCTCCTGGCACGGTGGCTGTGCAGGGATGGGGTGATGGCAAGGGGCTGAATGCGACTGAGGATAGATGATGTGGGGGTGATGGTAAAACCCAATGCACCCCATGTGAAGAGTCCTAACTCCCCTTAGAACAGGGAAGAGAACAAAATGCTAATAGCGCCTTCAGACTGAAGGAGTACTGCTAACCCTATAAGATCCATAGATTGTTATGTCAAGCAACAAAAATCAACAACAATCCCGGGCCCTTCATGCAGCTAAGTGCTCCATTGCCTAGAACCTGCAACTAAGAAGGTTGCACATTGTGGCGACGTAACCCTCCCTGACTGGAAGGAAAAAGTAAGAGGAGACAAGTGTGCATGACAGGAGTACTGGGAACCCTGTAGGATCCACACGTGGGAAATGATGTCCATGAACGTCCACAAGAGCATGCATTTCAGCAAAGTGAAATCTGCAACTAGGAAGGTTGCAAAGCATATGCTGATAGAACCCTCCCTGACTGGAAGGAAAAGTAAGGTTACTACGGTCCCGAGCTACAACAACCAAGCGCATCATTCTGAAACAACCACGTCACATAGATACGTCAAAGGTAAGAAACATAAAGTACCCTTGCCAAACAGGCCGACGCTTGAAGATGGACATGATGCACAAAGGAACAAGCCGGTGGAACGCCGGCGACAACCACTAAGGAAACAAAAGAGGTAAAGTGTTGATGCACTTCACATGGACGGCCGTGAGGGCCATATACACAAGAACCAAAAGAAGCAAAAGAGACAAAATACTCATGATGGCACCAGCTATGACTAACTGTTGCAACAACTGTCACTTTAACTTATTGATCCCAACAAAGAGACAGCAACAGCCATGAGGGTATCCCTAATTGCGATGTTTAGTAGCAAATAAGACCAACCTAGACAACACAGCTACTACTAGCTGCTGTCACAGCTGATACAAATATTGCTAGAATATTGCAGTCACTAAAGACTACAAGGGACAATGCTACTAAAGATAGCAATTGTCACTATAGCACCTATAAGGTGAGCACAGGCAGCCATCCTGGCCCCTGCAAAGGAGGCACAAGGTACAGGCAGCTAACGGCTACAACCACAGGGACACAGTGTCAACATACTGGCATGACTAGCAGCATATGGAAATAACCAAACAACAAAAGAAAGAAGAATTAAGGACAGGTGTGACCACCCGTGACAGCGCAGCAGCTAGCCAGACTGGCTATACTACCTGCCTGTCTCCAAGATACTGGCATGACTTAGTACCAGCACCTAAAGAAAATAAAACAACCCAATGAAGGAAAAGAACAAGTGTGACCACCTGTAACAGTGCAGCAGCCAACCAGAGTAGCTACTACTGCGCGTCACCACTCGCGCATGCAACAGATATGACTACCTGTTGTCACAGCTACGTTGTGCATCCAACAATTGTTGCCCTCCATGTACCCTCTACACTGATGACCCAGGTGAGAGGAGGGTTGGGGCAGAAGGCAAAGGTGGTGGTGAAGGTCAAAGAGTGGTACAAGTGGCTCCTAGTGACCCAGGAGTGCCGTGTGCATAAGAATAAACTCTTCTGCCTGAACAAGAGTGGCAAGACCTGCCTCCCCCACCCGTACCCACGAATGACCTGTTCAGCGTGCTCCGAAGATTAATTAACTCCGGGGGCTGAGGACTGGACTCAACAAACAAACAAACAAAATTAATTAATTAACTCATGTGGGCACGGGGTCGTCGCCCTGTGAGAAAACAAACAAACACTTTATATTATATTATATAAAGTACATAAAACCTTCGGAAATACCTTGGACAGGCGGGGAACATGAAATATCGTGAAAATCGAAAAAAACCCGCGAGACGCAGGCCGAGCGCGGGGTGAGGCGCGAACCAAGTGAACCGCTTTTGCATCCAGCAATCCATGCTCTACTGCCTCGGCAGGGCACGTCGGTCGGTACTCAGTAGAGGCTGAGGCCTGAGCGTGTCTACAGTACATGTAAGATGTACTACTCATGTGCGATACTTATGGGCCTTGAGCAATTAAATAGGGTATCACTGACCTGAGACCTCCACTGACTATAGCCGGCCTGTGGCCGCCGAAAGGGGGGCCGCCGGGCGGGTTGGGGACGGCGTGTACCATATCTACCAAACAAACAAAAGAAATTTAATTAAAGAAGTACCCAAGTGCCTTGAACGGCTGCAGGACAAACAAACAAACAAAAGGTTTTAATTAAATAATAAAAACCCGGGACTCTAACTGGCTCCCCAACAAACAATCCAGGGTTATTCGTAATGCAAACAGGCGGAAAAAATGGTTTCGACTTAGGACTTTTGTTTTTTGCAAAACTTAGCCCTAACCGGGAGAAGACAAGTGTACAACACGGAAACTCGTCTGTGGCGGGACGTGCTACTGATATAAGTCGTACACAGCGTACGACATCAGCGATGAAACGCCAAATCATAGGGAAAGGCTATGAACAGGAAGTAATGAACACTCAGGATTGGACGAAAAAATGAAACGCCAAGTCATGGACAGAACCGGTAGAGGGAAAAATATTCGCATGAAAGGCAATCAGATTCGAAACGGACGATTCGAGGAAAAAATTATCATGGAATCGAAATGGAGACGCACGATTGGATACAAAAACGGAACAAAACATTCGGAAAGGACATTCTGGAAAGGACATGACAGCGCATACTACTGGACAGCGTCCCACGAAAAAACGAAACGTGGAGGGAAGAAGAATATCCGATATTCAGAGGCATTTGATTCCAAATGGACACGCACGATTGGAAGGAAGAATAAAATTAGGAAAGCACCTGCCAGCGCATATACAACAGGACATGGTCAAGCTGGAGAAGCCAGGCGCCAAGCCCGGCATGAGCTTGAAGACGACGACGTCGCCGACGACGAGCTTAACCCACACGGCACAGAAACTTCATTTTAAGCGATGAATCGAGCGGCGATACCGAAAATGTGGTGGAGAGAGAGGAGAGTGATAAAGGCGAGGATTCAGAGGAAGGGGAGTGTCAAAATGAAGAAAAAGCAGAAACTGAGGTGACCCCGCAGTACAACCTGCACCCGGCTTATTTATGCCGAGCAGAGGGAGCACGACAGGGCACAACCTGTACCTACTAATGGATACCCGTGCGACTGCTGCAATCGGATATTCACAACACCAGGGCGACGCAGACAGCACCTACGCAGCGAAGCCAGAAAAAAAGTTTCTTGGTGGTTCGTGTGGACGCTATTCTTGCATTTTGACCTTTTGCTTAATGCGTTATATCCATGCTAATTACAATTCGGCTTTCTGCTATCTGTTATGCTGGGATTTTGCAGGAAGGCGAGTGAGAAAGCAGAGAGGAAGGAAGCGCAGAAGAAGGCAGCACAAGGCGATGCCCAGCAAGCCAAGCAGCCGTCTGCCCCTGCCGAGGAGGCCCCCGGCGGAAGCGAGGAGGAGTATATTCCCGTGCTGGGCGACAAGGCCAGCACGGAGAAAAAGCCGAAATGGGCATCGTACCACATCACCGTGACAGCTACAAGCAGGGATCTGAGCGAGGAGGAGCGACGTGTGCTCGTCTCTGATGCTCACCGGCAGCCGCCATATTTGCTCCGCGTACTTCGACCTCGGGGAGGAGGAGGCTGGCCTGCAGCCTGTCACTAAAAATTGAAAAAAGAACCTGCCAAAATTGAGTCACCTGTTGTTAGACGCGCAACCATTATTGTACCAACAAGTGGTGGACTTTGAGAATGAGATGGAAGTAGAAATTGCCCATGGATAGAAAACTGCACAATTACGTGTGGTGACTGACAAGTTTAATGATGCCTGGCTAGGCAGGATCATAGACGGTGATGATGGTCGTGATGAGATGATTTTGTGCGGGGACTATATTGAAGTGTCGTGAAGTTATGGTGATGATGGCTGTAACATGGGGATGATATAAGTGACCTAAAATATTTTTAATGCAATACTTGTTTGCCTTGGATCATGACCCACACAATCATATCATAACTGTAACATTATATGAATCTGGCCGGTGGCAACATGAAATAAGCACATGTGCATTACACACAGCATAATGAATACACGCAAGTCCCCACTTTTTTTTTTTTGGAAATGCTACAAGTTTACATTTTCAGCTCTTGCATTACCCATGGTATCTTTTTTTTTTTTGCAGGGCTGCGTTAGGAAAAAAGCACAGGACGTAAGTGTTTCAGCCGTGCAGTAACCCTTGATAGCAGCGCTTTTTTTTTGTAGGGCTAACTCAGGCAAAAAACACAAGTCCTAAGCCAAAAGCAGATTTGCGTCATAAAGGAGGTTTGGCTTTGGACTTAGGTTTTTTTCATTACTTAGGTAAGTTTGAAAAAAAAAAGTCTGAAAGTCCGGGCAAAAGGTGAATACAACAAAAACACAAATACGGCAAAAATTGACCCATAATAACAAACTTCCAATGCGGACGGTGTATCTTCTAGGGGCCGGTGCAGTCGCGCCGCGCTGCGTACTTCATAGCTAGTTGCGATATTGTACTCATGCGTGGATTCTGTAGGCGAGGGTCGATGTCGACCCGAGGATCTTGTGTGGACTGCATGCTTTGGAAGGTCGGCGCCATGTCGGCGCCCCTTGCCAGCGTAGTGGCAGACCTAGGTGAAATTGGTCCGAGGACGAGAGTCTCGTCCTCTTGGTTTGATGAATGATAAGTGCGAATACGCCTACACATTAAACCTGGGGCAACTATCCATTTGTAATTGGTCTTGCTAGCCATTATAAGTGTGTATTAATTAGCTTGGCATCAAGTCGCGGTGCCAGATATCTCACGATTCCAGTCGTGAAGCGCAATCTGCATTAGGCCACCTTGAATCTTCCTAATTCCGGCATGGTAGATCTTTCGCTACGTAGCTCAGGCTAGGTGTGTCTGGGCTGGGACGTAACACTGGTTATCGGAGGAAATGTGCTGGAAAGGTTAGCTAACTCTCGCGGAGAGGGTTAGTGAGCCAATTAGGATACCAAGGCGGAGCTTGGCGTAGGTAGAGGTTCCGGAATTCAACGATTGCTGACAGGCCGGCGGCCAGCCCGTAAAGGGATTCAACGACGACCTAGGCAGCAAGCGGCCAGTCTGGGATACTCGGCGGGGCTAGCAATAGTCCTGTGGTGAGGTGCTGTCAACGATAGCGTTCAGCTCTCCTGTTTTCAACGACACCTAGTGGCGGCCAGGGCTTGCCTTCAACGACACCGGGTGGCGGCCAGCTCAGGAGGGATTAACGTCATCGAAGATGGTACGTCCCCTAGTTAGAATTCTTTCTTTACAAGCTATGCCTGCTGAAGGCTAGCTGGCGAGCTCGCTTTCTCTCCGGGACCGCACGCGTAGGGGGTTTATGTTATATGTTGTACCCTCTATAGGTTGTAAATGTCGTTGGAGCCCATGGACGTCGCGGAGACGGCCATTCGTTGTTTGACCTGCAAGGGGTCGTGGGGGTGGATACCGTCTGGCTGTTGCCGACTGTGTTGACGGTGTTTACCTCCGTGTGTGCGTATAGCCCGTTCCGCGGAAAGCTCGGGCGTGTGCTGTGTTAGACTCTGTGCTTCTCCCTCGTTTGTGTTGGTAAAGGTCACTGCACCTAGAGGTAGCCTGGGATCCCCTCCTTCTCTCCTGCTTGCAAGCCTCTGCCAGCCTATGATGTAACATGCCCAGACGCAACAGAATAAATAAGGGTGGTCAATCTGGATTTCCTTACTATGCCGTGGCCCATGATGGGGGCGAGGGTAGACCAGCCATATTTTACAGTTGGAAGGCATGTGAAGAACACATCAAGGATAAGATAATGTCTAAAGACTCTAGTGCCAAGTGGAAGGGATTTGATATCATCATGGACGCAGATAGGTGTTAGGGAACACATGCCATTGCCTGAGGGGATGCACACTACACGTGAATGCTCTAAACCACCCACGCTCAGCAGTCAGGGGGAGGGGACAGCAGTTACAGTGACCTTCTCTCAGTTGACCATTGGCCCCAGCAAACAGTAGAAGAGATTATTACTAGGGAATAGTACTAGGTCCTACATATATAAGATCTATAGCACGTGGTTGCACTCTCTCCCTCTCTCTCTTTCTTTCTGGGGAGGTGTTGCCTGCTGTGTAAGGTATCGGTACGAGCACCATGCCACGAAAACGGAGAGAACCTGTCAACAGCGAGATAGAACAGGTAGACAACCACGAGCAAGGTATAGAGGTGGTAGAGGTACCACCGCACGTCCAAGTAGGGACAGGTACAGGTGAGGTCATGGAGAGACCTGCGGAAGGCTCCCCAGGATTCAGAGACCAGGGCCGCAGAGATTCATCAGATGGTGACAGTCCAGACTCCAGGTTGGAACAAGGGGGGGACGGGCGCAGCCAGGAGATGCTCCAGGGGGGTTTCCAGCAGCAGCAGCAACAGCAGCAGCAGCAGCAGCAGCGGCAGCAGCAGCAGCAGCAGCGGCAGCAGCAGCAGCAGCAGCAGCAGCAGCAGCAGCAGCAGCAGCGGCGGCAGCAGCAGCAGCAGCAGCAGCAGCAACCGCAGCAGCAGCAGCAGCAGCAACCGCAGCAGCAGCAGCAACGACCACAGTGGCCGCCGCGGTATCCTGAGCAGACAGGGCACGAGAATGAAAGCACGCAGTACTACCGTTATCATGCTCTGCCAGCCACGGAGCGACCATCGCAGCCCTGGGCTGGGCGCGGCCGCTCCATGGGACCTCCGCCGGCCACAACACACCGGGGCAGGCGTCGAGTGTCCTTTGGCAGTGCTTCCCTACTACCCATGGTGTTGTGGAACTCTGAGGATGACGGTGAGGACACCGGGGCAGATGGCGAATTCGGCGATTTGGAGGGGGCCGTGGAGGATATCGAGGAACCAGGGGCACAGGACCCGCCCTTTGGAGCTCATAGGCCACGGGCCTGGCTAGGGGGTGACAGAAGCAGCGCCACCGCACACGACGAGGGGACTCAGACAACCGTCCAGCGACACGTCCCCCAACCGCAGCGACCTCGGGCGCAGGACAGCAGCATGGTCCACTCGCCTGCGGTCGTCAGCAACCTGAATTTCAGCAGAGTGGCCTTGGAGGACCCGGGGTATGAACACCCCTCGTCGGTACAGGTGCGGCGGACGCACGGCACGCCGACCAGATCCGGATCTCTCCCCCGGTCGCAGCCCCCAGCCTTCGGCTCCATCGCCTACCGGGAGGTCGGTGGGCCCAAGCCTAATACGGTGAAGGCCCCACCGTTGCCCACGTTCAAGAATGTTCCCAAGCTGCACGCGGACATGAAACCGCGGGAGATTGACGAATGGGGGCGCATGTGGCAACAGCAGTATACCGTTTGGCGCAATCACTACAGCTGGGAGCTTGCCACCTGTGATCTGATCCCGCTCGTGGTCAACACCTGCATGGACCCCGCGGTGGTGAGCATCTTGAACTGTGAGAGCATCGCATCCCAGTCGTACCCGCAAACCGTGGAGGAGTTGATGGACAGGGTGCGCCGCAAGTTGGTACCCCCAGACGCGGAGATCCACGAGCGACTCGCCTTCGGCAAGCTGCGCCAGGGGACCACTCCGTATCGCGAGTTCCTGTCCAAGTTTGAGTCCAGCGCCGCCTACCTGACCGACATGACCTGGTACGAGTACAAGATCAGATTCATTGAGGCACTCAGCCCCGAGCTGCAGGACGAGGTACTAAAGCACTACGCTGAGGTTCCTTGGAAGGAGTGGGACATCTTGAATATCCAGAGATATCTTCTGCAGGTGGCCGACGTCGTGGCTCGCGGCGCGCACCATCGGTGCGTCGGTTCTACCGATCAGGTCCCCCGCACGACGGCGAGGAGCGATGACTCCCCCGATGACCTGGAGGACGGGAACGCTGACCATGGCCTCAACGCCATCGACGCGAGTAAAGCCCGTTGCTTCATGTGCTTTGAGGTGGGTCACCTCAGGCGCGACTGCCCCAAACTCCGTAGCAGGCACGCTGGACGTGGCACGGGGGAGACCGAGCCCAGGTTTTCAGGCCCGGCGTTCGGCAGTCGCCCGGACTCCTCCGGCCCAAGGGAAAGCCCCGCAACGCGGACGAGCGGGCGCCAGCAGGCCCGGCAGTTCACGACTCAGCACCAGCAGCCGCGGCCGCCAGCGATGAGTTCTACCAAGGGCGTGCTGCGCGCGGTCAATGAGATCGAGGCTCACGACTAGCCTCCGGACAGCGTGCGACCTTTGAGTCACCAGCAGTGGCCGGTTACGAGTTTGCCGCTGGGAAGTATACTATAATATATATATATAAGTATATTTAACTAATAATTATATTTTTATAATATGTTCATTCCGGTGCGCTTTTCCAGTCCTAGTGGCTGGCCACCTTAGCCATTCTGAGAATGCCCACCTGTGTAGGGCAAGGGGGGGTGTCTGTTTTGCCCCACATCTGTACCAAATACCAAGGGTGCATTGGTCCTGCACAGTAGCAGGTCACCCTGTTATCATGATGTCAGTAGTACGAAGGGTGCATTGGTCCTGCACAGTAGCAGGTCACCCTGTTATCATGCTATCAGCAGTAAGGGGGGTGTTTGGAATCATACACTGACCCCATGCATAGACGCCGTTGGCGGTAATGGGAAATTACTATTAGGCGTCTAGCACTAGTGGTTTTATATAGGGTACCGTTGGCGGTAATGGGATATTTTATATATGAATGTAATAATATATTCAGACACGGCCAACCAACCGTCATGGATGTCAAGTTTTTGGTCGACACAGGCGCTTCCACGTCCTTCATCAACGCGGCACTGGTGCGCCGGCTGGGCCTGACGCCCAGCCCCCACACCGGACGGCCGTGCATCTGACCCACTCGGATGGTCGCCAACACCAATCGCCCGGTCTGGCAGATATCAAAGGTGTGCTGCAAGGCACCCCGTTCGACCTGGCTGCGACCATCGCACCGCTGGGCGCAGCGGACATCATCATTGGGCTCGACTTTGGACGCGCAGGATGTGGACATTCGCGTGCGCCGGCGAGTGGTTTGGTTTCCCGATGGTTCCTTTTGGTGCCCTGACAGCGAGTATAGGGCACATAGCATTACACGGCGGTCCAGCATCCTTGACTCCTTGGCAGTAATTGGACGATCGCGTGGACGCGTCGTCCCCGGGGGAAGGGGAGGGGTCGCAGAGCGTATGAAACCAGATGGCTACTAATAATACCATATACTTCTTTACTATACCTACCTTTTATATACTAAGTACTTGTACTGGTCCACTACACTTCTTTATGATACCATACTCTTCTTAATTATATCTAGCTCCTGTATGATCGGCACGGTTCGGCTTTGGATCGAGCCGGCCATCTATGTAGGAATCCACCGCAGCCGCGCGTGGATCCGACGACCCTTCTACTGCCATGCCAGGGATCGATGCGCAGCCGCGCGTGGATCCGACGACCCTTCTACTGCCATGCCAGGGATCGATGCGCCAGCGTGCGGATATTATATATTTTCGATATTCTCTATTTTCTATATAATATATTTTCTCCATGATATATTCTCTATGGGATAATCTGCAGTTGGCGGTGGGCTTGAACGGGTCGTCCCGAAGAGGACCACGTCAGGCACTCAGCACCGCATGTGCACATGGTCCTGGCCTTTTTGGACATGGGCTCACCGGATGCTTGATGATTCTACTACTAAGGCGTCCGTACCGAGGCATCTCCGCGTGGGATGCCGGATTCGGCAGCGAGTGCCAGTGACCCCAGACTACGGCCTGACTGCACGTCGCGTCCCGCGTGACCAACGGACGCGGAGTCCCATGGCACGCGGCCAAGTATTATTATAGGGAGTCTTCCGGCTGGCGGCTATGAGTCACGGCTCCCTGACTTCCTGGCGCATGAGGGACGCGCCTCGCTTCTCGTGCACCCGTACGTGATTAATTTCACCATTGCGGCACGGTGCATGGAGACGGCACGGTGCGTGGAGGCTGTTGCAACCCCGATGCGACTGGGCGATCAGGCAGGGCGGAGCCTGTACTGAATCGTGGTCGGCCGGCAAACAGATGTACAGCACCTTGTTGAATTGTCGGTAGCCAACCAATTGGCTACCCCGGCATTGAGTCGACGCCTAGCTGGGTCAGGGCACTCCTGGGCTCGAGTAACCGTGCATGCGGGGCGCGCCCGCGTCCGCCGCGACCGTCGGGAGTAAGGGCCCCCGGGGCTGCAAGCATATGCGGGCACGGTGCAGTTGCATGGCGACAGCACGTACTGCCGGCAGTAGTGGTGGATGACCCAGCCGGTCGTGGTTGCACTGGTTGCGCTGGTGCCGGTCGTGGTTGCATCAGAAGCAGGTGGCGGTGTCCGGTCATTGTCTCACCGCCTCAACAGTGCGCGTGCATGGTGCCGATGCCACATGATGTGGCGCTGTCGCCCCGCAGACTGCCGGTGTCCGAGTAACACCGGTATCACTGCATAGGGCCGGTACATCCGCTCTGAGCGGACCCGGCGCTGACGCGCGCTGAGCCATGGCAGAGCACTGAGGTACGGGACGTGCGGGATCTGGCCGTCGAGGGCGAGTCACGGGGACTGTAGTAACGGCGACCCGAGACTGAGAGGCAGGCAGGACCGAGCTGCTGGAGTCTGAGCACCTGGTCACTGCCCGCGACCCTGTGCATGGCTACCATCGCGCAGTGTTCGCGTCCCTCCTGTGGGCTGAGCCCGGTAGGGAGTTGTTCCTTGCACCACTGGTGGAGGCCGATCGAGCGTGATTTGCAAGTGGCTCGTGTCCGCGCGCCTACGAGGTTGCATGGATGAGGGACTCAGAGCAGGGCGTTCCATGTGCATGGCGGGCGGGCTGTGTGGGCTTCAAAATGTACTATACCCCATGGCCATGCACTGGTACAGGGGTGGTGAGAGGCCTTCAAGCTTCGAGTGGGGGATGTGGCAATGCGCGGTGGGGACTGCATACATAGGGGCGTGTTTCTGTTGCGGGAATCGGGATCCTGGGCAAGACAGCCAAGCGGGGTGGACAGGCGGTGATCGGTCGTGCGCGGGATTGACCCCGGCCCACGATCGCTGTATGTGCTTGAGCACCTGTGCGCTGCATGGGCGCGATCGAGCCCGAGGAGCTCTTGTTTGGGACTGCGGGGTTGCTTCGGCCCTACTCCATGAGCAGCACGGTGTCTCGCAGGGGCAACGTTACTGATACGGCAGTTCCTGCAAGGCGTGTCACTCCCCGACCTGCCCATTGCATTATATAAGTGCGGGCATTGCGGGCGCTATGCAGTCCACGTCGGCGGCCTTGAGCATCACATGCATATGGGCCTGCGCAAACATCAACCGTGCGCTTGCGGTGGAGTTCAGGCACATTGGCAGTAAGGAATGCGGGGACCGGCGACTGCTCCGGTCTATGCACGTCGGCCGGAGTGGTGTTGTGCCTAACTTACTGCAGCTTCGTGGAGGAGTTGGCAGGGCGCACTCCAGTGGACACGCTGGGGCCCTGCTAGTTTTGGGCACTTAACGTGCCATATTATCCAAGTTTCCGGTGTTGATCGACTTTGACTGTTTCCTGTGCTGGATAGAGACGGCGGGGCGCACTCTAGTGGACACACTAGGGCCTTGCGGGCACCTGCATGCGTTCGCAGGTGCAGGGGAGGCGCACTCTAGCGGCCACGCTAGGGCTTCCCCCTCTATACAGCCACTCCAGCGGCGGCCAGGGACGGCCACGTTGCATGGTCGGTTGGCTCACGGCGCGCCTGTATTTGAGAGGACGCGTACAACTGTCGGTAGTGAGGCGATGGATCAGATTCTTCTGGTGCACGCCCTCGCTTCTGAGCATGGGGCCTGCACTGCATGCTGTGCCTCACCGTCGTCGACGCTAGTAGTACTTCTTAATCGTCATGTGATTACGCGCATCAGTCGCGCTGTAAGGCTGGGTTTCGGCTGGACGGGATACATGACTGGCCACCTCGTCGGCCGGATCATCAAGTTGTATGCAGGAAAAATATTCCCTCTTGCTGACAGGCCCGATTGGCTATATATAAAGAGTTGCCCTTGCGTGGCAAGTCTGGGGGGACCTGGTTTCACTGGCTCGTTGGTGCACAAGGGCTGGGACATAGTACCCCTATGGTCAACATTTCATCAAGTTTGAGGCTGCTCAGGACCTCAGGACTGGTTGCGCGGGATTACATGGACTGTGCATTATTATGTGGATGGGATAGGGCACGCGGTGGCGCCCCCTAAGATGGCTCCAGTGGATCGGCGCGCCAACAACGGCGGTCGCTGAGATGGTTGTGAGAGTTTTATGACGGATAGCAGAATTATCTTGTCATCCTGGTTCATGCTACTACGTCAGGGTTGGTCCTGTGTATCAACCTCTAGAGGAATTGGTATTACTAACCCGCGGGTGAACCGGGGTTGGGACATAGTACTCTTATAGTAGCGTAGGTTACTTGTTTCCTTTCTATCTCTTGTACGGTAGGGACTACCGACCCCCGTGGGGGGGGAGGAGTGTTACGTCCCGGCCCTTTTGGACGGACGTAACAATGGAATAAATTATGTAGTTTGACTTGTTGTCATAGTCCGTAGGACTTTGGGACTCATTTCGGTACTTAATTTGGGAATTGTCCCTTGGTCAGGACTTTTGTATGGAACTATGACAGTTTGTGTGATTCGGACCAGTTATTTTGGGCCTAGGTTGTTGTATGCGTGTATCTTCTAGGGGCCGGTGCAGTCGCGCCGCGCTGCGTACTTCATAGCTAGTTGCGATATTGTACTCATGCGTGGATTCTGTAGGCGAGGGTCGATGTCGACCCGAGGATCTTGTGTGGACTGCATGCTTTGGAAGGTCGGCGCCATGTCGGCGCCCCTTGCCAGCGTAGTGGCAGACCTAGGTGAAATTGGTCCGAGGACGAGAGTCTCGTCCTCTTGGTTTGATGAATGATAAGTGCGAATACGCCTACACATTAAACCTGGGGCAACTATCCATTTGTAATTGGTCTTGCTAGCCATTATAAGTGTGTATTAATTAGCTTGGCATCAAGTCGCGGTGCCAGATATCTCACGATTCCAGTCGTGAAGCGCAATCTGCATTACTGGCCACCTTGAATCTTCCTAATTCCGGCATGGTAGATCTTTCGCTACGTAGCTCAGGCTAGGTGTGTCTGGGCTGGGACGTAACAACCATCTCATGAATGGCCTCCCCCAGCGCCACCGCATGGGAATGTCCCATGGCTTGCACCTTGAGCACGGGCCACACCCTCCGCCTCGGCCCTGTGCAATCTGAAGCTCCCCGGCGCGCTCCTCCTTGTACTCGATGGCCAAGCGCAGCGGCTGGCCACACTCGTCGCACACCAAGGTGAGCTCACCTGCGCTTGAGAGGTAGTTGACCTGCCGCCTCGGATCCAGGGCACCGGTCATGTAAAGCACCATCTCATGAATGGCCTCCCTCAGCGCCAGCGCATGGGAATGTCCCATGGCTTGCACCTTGAGCACGGGCCACACCCTCCGCCTCGGCCCTGCCAGACCTACGCTAGTCGACCGGCACACTAGGAAGGCCTTGGTAGTCCCACCACCACTCGGGCACCTCGATGGAGTAGTAGTATGACACGAGGTCGCTCTTGGCGCAGTAGCACCAGCCCTTGATGCAGACCTCCACGAGGATGCCCAGGTGGGGTAGCAGGATCTTGGGGGGGTCCACCCAGAGCAGGTTGCCCAGCTTCCTGTTGATGATGAACCGTAGCTCACCCACCCCCTTGGCCACTCCAAAGCAGCCATCCACCCACTCGGGCCGCCTCTCCCGGAACGCCACCATGCCCACGCCCGCTGCCCAGAATGAGCTTGCCCCATTCAGCCATGGAGCATCCCCGGCTAGTGGGCTTGGGCACATTCCAATACCTTGCGCTCGCCGCGACCGCTGGCTTGATGCAGTTCTCTTCACTGGCATATATCTCCCGCCAGCTCGGCCGCATAGCCAACAGGTCGATGCCTTCCCCGTCACCTTCGCCTTTGGCAAACTCACCGCGTCCGCGCGCAGTTGTTCATACTTATTCTGCTTCCCATATATTGCATCAGCACCTTCTCATGCTCCTGGCCTGTCGCAACGCCCCCCACGCGGCGACTGAGCCAGGTGCAGTGCTTCTTGACCCTCGCAAGGGCCTCCTCCCTCCCCTTAGAGCACGCCCCTCTAGGGTTAGTAGGAGGAGGGTCTGCCCCCCCCCCCCCAGCCAATTAAGCCAACGCACTACCTTGCATTGCAGTGTGTACTCGCGGTGGCGGCGCGTGGCACGCTGTCGCCGGCGTGCCGATCTCACCCTGCCCCACGCGGTGTACGCTGGCCTAAGTGGGTATGGCAGCGGGAAAAGGGAGCGGTCCCGCTGGGATTCTATTTCCCTACTTGTTGGGCCTTGCTGAGCTTGTCCAAGAGGATCGCAGTTTGGAGAGCTGCCTTGACAGCCGGGGTGGCTGACAGTGCAGCCTCCTCCCCCAATGGCAGGAGGTGGCTGGCCACCTTCCACCCCCCCCTCCTTGCCCCTCCACCTGCAGCAAGGCCGCCACCACCCTCATTAGGTACTCCATGCCCACAAGCTCCCCGGCTGCTGAGCCCAGCTCCTTGAGAAGGGTGTCCATGGCCAATGCAATGTTCATGACAATTTTCCTGTTCTCCATGTTCCGCCAATTTCCAGGCTTGACCGTCATGACCCACGACCGGATTCCCATCCCGTTGTCGCTGGCGTCCTCCAACACCCCCGGCAGCACCCGCTCCGAAATCCGATATTTCACGCTCTTGGCTCGGCTCGGCAGCGCCACCCCTTTCGAGGCCTTGAAGTGGCTTCCCGCCCCCTCCATTCCTTCCAGCGCTGCCTTCAAACCTTGCATGAATTTCTCGTCTGCGACCTCCCCCTCCTCGTCCTCCTCATCGTCCTGATTTTCGGTTTCCGGAGGTGCCCTAACGAATGTCGCCAACCTCGCCCTCATTTCCTTTCCGACAGCCCCCCCACCTGCCGAAACCTTGGCCGCGCCTTTTGGCTTGGCCATTTTTCGTTGTGCAGGTGTCGTTGGTGGCAGCGCCTCCTCCTCGTCCGCCGCGAGATCTGCCACGGCCAGCAGTTTTGCCACCAACGCTCCGTTTGGGTCACGTGCGTCCAACACGTCGGCAACGTCAACGTGATCGGCCAGCAACTGCACGACAGACTTCAGCTGGCTCGAGCTCCACGAGCTGGTGTCCGTCACCCAGTTCTCGGGACCAAATCCTGCTTGACTGCCCCCACCGCCTCTGCGGGGCTGATGCACTTGGCGAGCAGAGTGGCGAGCTGCTTCTTTTTGGCGCTGAAGGCGACTGGCGCGAGACTGGCGGCAGCAGCCCGCGGTGTGGGCGTCCCGACCTCCCCGCGCGCTGCCTGCCTTGCTGTAGCCTTGCGCCCCTTCGGCATTGCTGCTCAGGGCCAAAAATGGCTCCGACAGTACAGGTTCGTCAAAGCAGAGGTTCGTTTCCCCTGGCTTGCTGTCGCCGCCCTTGTAAAAAGAAAAGAGGCCGACCTTAGCTAGGTGGGTTTGGTTTTGTCCTTTTTTGCGTGTCATGCGGCCTTGGCCCGGACGACATTTTTTCGCCACGCAAATGTTGAGTCTGAACAAATGACGCAATGTGGCATCCTTTTTGCTGGCAGCTTACGTAAGGCTGCCGGGGCTATTAGGTCACATATTGCGTGAGAGAAAGAATCTAGATCTACTTAATCACTACGCCATTAACAAAGAAACCTAGGCAGTGGCAGGTTTACATCTCAACGTAGCTCCTGGCATCTGGCCAAGAAAAACTGGCCAAAGCTTTGGCCAGGACTGATCCGGATCAGGCCGCACCGGCCTCAAAAGGTATGTCACGTGAACCCTATGACCTAGCTATTGAGTCTACCCCTCCATCTCACTATAAAGAAACTATGTTCAGAGAACCACGAGAACTACGGGCTTGGAAAACCATGTAATTCTCATCTTTGTCTCGCAAAAGGGCAAGACAGCACGAGCCAATCCAGCACCTCCAGCGATGGCAAATCCTTATCCCTCAGTAATCAAGTCCGCCATGATGCCCCTACGAACATTCCTAGCCCAAAGCTAGGTGCGCTGATGCCAGCCCGCAGGCTAGTGAGAGAGTATGGCATGGCTAGCCAAGCTGCTGGGCGGCCGGCATCTTCATAGCGAAATCTGACAAGGGCCAGCTCCTTGGTCATGAAAGCATGAAGGCATGGCACCTAGCAGGCTGTTACATTCTCAAACAGGAATGAGCCAAGCAGACAGCACTAGAATGCAGCAGAAAGTATGCAGCAGTGTACTTGGCAATTAAGTGCTCATGTGAGCACGACTCTTCCGGGTATGCAAGGGCAGGAGAAGGACAGGCCGCCTGGAGTGACCACCCAGAAACTGTACTCGCATAAAATATCCCCGAAGCTGGAACATATCCCTCCTGTCGACCACGGAACAGGGGCAGCACACGCATGCACCAGACACTTTGTAAATAAACAGCAACAGAATTTTCCAGATGCCTAGACACACTGGCCATCAGTATGTCCTAACACAATCTCATAGCTTCGCTACAACGAGCTGCACGAAACTAACAGCAATCCGTTCAGTGGCATGGAAACCCAACAGCTGCAAAATAGGAACTGGACAGCTGCGGTGGACCCCCCTAGGCATGTCCGGTTAGAACCCTGAACCTTGTCGGTCTCAACTCTTCCATGTCCAAGCCTGAGGGGGGTAGGGGGGCGCATGACCCTCTCTAGAATCATATTCACGTGCAGCCATGACACAGGACGTTGGTGTCTTTCAACCAAACAGTGCTGGCGCCAAGCAGGCGCAAGCTCCCTTACAACAAGGACGTTGGTGTCTTTCCATCACAACAAGACTGGCCGCAGTGCAGGCAATGTGGAACAGCACGTCAATCCTGTAACCGAATCCTCACCTGGTCGGTTCTCAGCCTGCCACGTGGTTGACGACGCAAAGGCCACACATGTCGGTGGATCGCGGAAGGGGCCGGTGCGCGCCAGCATCTGGCCCGACCGGAGGCTCCATAGCCGCACCACCCCTTCCTCACCACCTGAAGCAGGTGGAATGGAAAAGGGGAGGGGAAGTCGCATGCGCGCCGTAAACATGTCAGGTCATGACGTGGGCGTGCACACCGTCCGAACTGTTTGGGATTCCAGCAGGGTCAATGAACCGCCCGCAGGCACGCAGATGCGGTGGCTGGCCATGTGCAAACAGGAAGCGCGTCGGGTGAAGACTAACACTTCGGCAAAGGTTAAGGGAAGGTGCTGCTTCTGGGGTTTTCCCGTGCTTTGTTTGAAACCCCACCGAAACCATTGATTCCCTTTCTTGCATTGTAAATAAATCCCTTCCTTCCACTCTGAGTGCTTCAATCCCGACATCGGCTTTTCTCTGTGGGGGTCATTTCTCATCGATCCCCTCCATCTCCCTGCCCACCACACTCATAACGCGTCCGTGCACACTGGAATAGCCAGACATTGCAACGTTTCTCTGTGGGGTCATTTCTCATCGATCCCCTCCATCTCCCTGCCCACCACACTCATAACGCGTCCGTGCACACTGGAATAGCCAGACATTGCAACGTTTCTCTGTGGGGTCATTTCTCATCGATCCCCTCCATCTCCCTGCCCACCACACTCATAACGCGTCCGTGCACACTGGAATAGCCAGACATTGCAACGTTTCTCTGTGGGGTCATTTCTCATCGATCCCCTCCATCTCCCTGCCCACCACACTCATAACGCGTCCGCGCACACTGGAATAGCCAGACATTGCAACGTTTCTCTGTGGGGTCATTTCTCATCGATCCCCTCAATCTCCCTGCCCACCACACTCATAACGCGTCCATGCACACTTGAATAGCCAGACATTGCAACTTTGCACTGCATTACTGTAAGCACCGCGACTCTCTGAAGATACCTGAGGCAGACAGACAAGCGCTGCAGCTACGGTTATAGGGCTTGTTACCGTAACCATCTTGAGGCCTTTGGGGTAAGTATGGGTTACCCTGATTCAGGGGAACCACTCCCAAAACAGCCTACCTGCTGCCACCAGTGGGTAGGCTGGATGGATGGATGGCGTGTACAGGGTGTGGCTGTTGACATGACCCCTCATCTCCAGCACCGCTGACGACAGCTGGCGGGTGTCCCGCAGCTGGAGCTGTTCAACCGCGGCACGAGTTGGTTGGTTTGGGAAAAAATGACCGCATGGTAGCGAAGGTGGCAACGGAACCATTCATTCCCTCGTACATGTCGGGTGAATTGTCAAGCCAAAACCCATTCATGACAGGGCCAAAGACAATTGAAGGACTAGAGAGCATGCAAGCGACATGGATGTGGGGGCTGGTTTGCCTGGTGTTGAAGGAGTTGTACGTTCCTATCACAGCAGTACGTAGACACTAGAAAGCGCATGCTCTCTAGTCCTGGTGTATGGATGTGGGTGCTGGTTTGCCCGGTGTTGAAGGAGTTCTGCGTTCCTATCACAGCAGTACGTAGACACTAGAAAGCGCATGCTCTCTAGTCCTGGTGTATGGATGTGGGAGCTGGTTTGCCTGGTGTTGAAGGAGTTCTGCGTTCCTATCACAGCAGTGCGTAGACACTAGAAAGATGCAAATAGACTGTCATACTGCTTATTCAGTAGCATAGTGCGCAGACTACGGCTTCGCAAGGCAACCCTGGGTCCCTGTTAGGTGCTTCTGGGACCCTGGAAAGGGGGTTGGATCAGGAAAATGTTGGATGTCACAGAGATGGACACAGCATCTGGCCACAAAAGAAACCGTGCCAACTTGGTGCAAACATCCAGCATTTACCTTACTGTAAATTGCATAAGCAGCTGCCATCCATAACTGAAGCTCGCAGGTGGCTTGCAATAACCACCCAACCAACTTGCATTCGCATATCTGGACGAAACCGCGCGTAATGAAAGGGAAACATAAACAAAGAACCCACGAAGAGCATATCATAACCCACGAAGCTCCCACCAAGACAAAGGTGGCCAGGGCTCACCGAGCCATCCAGCGCCGCCACCAGGATGTGCGGGCCGCCGGGCTGTGTCCGCTGGATGCTGCGCAAGACGCACAATTGCCACGTGCAGCGTAGCACATGCCAGACACTGGAAGGGAAGGGACGTGAGCGGACTACGGTGCTGTTGGAAAACCTTGCCGCAGGCGTACATATACCTGTCCGCAGGCGTACATATACCCATCTGTTAAGTTGGCGACTCACTGATGTACCCTTTCATCAAGCACACGACGGTGTGCTCAACACACTGTTCTACACTGTTCTACAAGTCAAAGCAGACTAGCTGGAGGCTGGGGCACACACATGTCATGCCCATACCCGTGCTGCGCTGCCGGCAGCTGGTCCCTGGCTGCATGTAACATAAGGCCTCCAGCAGTGACCACCATCATGTGATAACATTGATGATGATCATACTAGTACTATGACCATAACGTTGATAATGATCATACTGGCAACTACGGTAGCCACAGTGGCCGCAAACGCAGGACAAAGTAGCCGGCGGTTTTAAGGGTTAGAAACATGGACGACAGTGGTGACAGCGGTGACAGCGGTGACAGTGGTGACAGCAGTGACAACAATCCAGCATGTTTGGTGATGACTGAATGTACAACCTTGCTTTCGTGGGGGCACTTCCTGACAAACCTGCATATCCCCGTTGCCAAACGCGTGTCAGGCCACCGAGGCTTCCTGTGCTGCGGTGGCTGACTGAATGACGCTGCCTCTTGCGCCCGGTGCTGCGACAGTTTGTACGGATGGTGGGGGTGGTGCTGCCGATGGGATCCCCTCGGCTGCTGGGTGCTGGCAGCAGGCTGGCCCGGCTTGGGTGCCGGCGACCGGCCAGCCAGCTGGGATCCATGGCGAACACCTGCTGCCGGCCGCATCCCCTCGTGCGGCCATCTCCCCCGGTTTCCGTCACCGCCCTCCCGGACATCCCCCCCTGCTCCGGCTCCGCGCCCGCTCTCTCCCCGCTCGACTAGCGAGCCGCCCTCCCGGTCATCCACCATCACCAGCCGCCCGTTGCGCAGCCCGGCTGCCACCAGGTGACCCTGCGCCCGCATGGGCAACAGACGCGAGGAGCGCACGCAGGCGTGTGGTGCTGGCTGCCTCAGCAGGTAATCAACGGCTGCACCGGACTACGAACAACAGCAAATCGTAGTATTTCACGGCTGCACAGGACAACCCTAAAACCATAGCCCCTTCCCCTCTGTGTTGTCTTCTTGCCCTCTTAAAGAGCACAGTTTGTTTTGGATGCTTGCCAGGAGCAACACCGCCAATGGCGCCAGGGGGCAAAATGTCCCACATGACCCTTGCTTTCAAAGCCAGCCCAGCCCGCATGCCCGGGTGGACCCTGGCAGCATAGCCATCTGATTGGCAAGCATGGACGAGAGATGGCTAGCAAGTGGCAGTGGACAGCTGCCGCAGAAGTTGCCCCGGTAAGCTGAAGCAAGGGGTACTCGCCATTGTCCCTTTGGCAGGCAGCGGTCAACACACAGCAGCCAAAATGCCGTGCAGGCCCTCACGCGCCGCCGTGGCTCCATGTTTTCAGTGAAAGACCGCAGCCGACTCCAGCAGGTAGATGCCAGCAAGGGCACTGCCGCTTCGCAAATCTTGGCTTGCAATACTGTCGCACAGACAGGCTCTCGTGAGTTTTTAAGATACCCTCCAAAGGGGTACAAATTTCTCAACCATGCACAGTTTCATACCAACGCGGGGAACGTCCTAAGGCCTCATGCCTTCTGGCCTGCAGGGATGATTGGCAGGGCCTGCTAAATGACATTACATTTACATACAACTTGACTAAGGCCCACCTCAAAGGCCTACTTAGTAAATGACAAGCCAGGAGTAATTTCTGCTCCAGTGGACATTTGCATGAAGATGTCTCTCTGACCTTCACCAGGTAATGGACACCATGAAAGCATCCCAGTTGCAACAAGAGGAACAGCAAGCCTATTGCATCATCCACGAAACCTCACGTACATCATCCACCACGCGTCACTTACATAATCCATGAACTCCACCGCAAGGACATCGCTGTGCGACGGCATGACGCGCTTGACCTGGCCGGACGACGCGTCCAGCAAGTGGACGCCGTCGCTGGCGCCTGCAAGTCAGGTCAGGTCAGGTCAGGTCAGGTCAGGTCAGGTCAGGTCAGGTCAGGTCAGGTCAGGTCAGGTCAGGTCAGGTCAGGTCAGGTCAGGTCAGGTCAGGTCAGGTCAGGTCAGGTCAGGTCAGGTCAGGTCAGGTCAGGTCAGGTCAGGTCAGGTCAGGTCAGGTCAGGTCAGGGCACGACAGAGGCCGGAGATGATGTACAGCCATGGAGGTGGCCATCATGTTTTGAACGCGTTCTGCATCCGGTACAGCCACCATCCTGCTCATGTCGCCCTTTCATCTCGATGCTGCATCCGGCACGAGACGGCTTGTCCCAGCCCCAGCCCCAGCCCCAGCCCCAGCCCCAGCCCCAGCCCCAGCCCCAGCCCCAGCCCCAGCCCCAGCCCCAGCCCCAGCCCCAGCCCCAGCCCCAGCCCCAACCCCATCCCCATCCCCATCCCCATCCCCATCCCCATCCCCATCCCCAGCCCCAGCCCCAGCCCCATCCCCATCCCCATCCCCATCCCCATCCCCATCCCCATCCCCATCCCCATCCCCATCCCCATCCCCATCCCCATCCCCATCCCCATCCCCATCCCCATCCCCATCCCCATCCCCATCCCCATCCCCATCCCCATCCCCATCCCCAGCCCCAGCCCCAGCAGGTTTATAACATGTACGTTATGGATGGCCATGCCGTGAAACCGCTACCCTGGCAGCAAGTTATGCAACCGGTACATTTGATCAGTTAACTCGAGGTTGCATCACCCATTTCAACATATATACTAAAACTTGTAAAACGCAGCCGTGGCAAAAATTTAGCTAACACTCTTTCGAACGGCATTCGGCTCCAGCCACTCAGCGGCGCGACTTACAGTCCGCTTGACGAATGAGCTGCGCGTAATTTAATTACGACCAATCACGAAAAGGTCAAACCACGGCGTCCATATTATCACGGTTTTTGTGCGTTACATCCAGATGAGCCATTTGGCAGAGGTCCGTATGCCCACATTGCGGCAGGAGCCAAACTCTGTGATGTCCTGTGTTCGCGAGCTCCAGACATAACCGTCGCAAACGTTTGGGCTGTTGGACCAAACGTTGTTCTTACGAACCAGTTACAAACGCGCAGGAAGCTCACACGTGGATGTTCCTCTGCTCCACCTCCCATAAGCGGGTTGTTCCCTGCTTTCTGCGGGGTTGGCGAGGTCCCTGCGCGCATCGCGCTCCCGTGCAGGCGCAGCAGTCAATCTGGAGCTGAACTCCGCGAGCAGTTTGCGAGCTCCGTCCACTGCGCGGTTGCGCAATTTGTCCCTAAGTTGCAATGTACATACTGTGCAACTTCGCTGAAAATGCGTTACGCAGACTTCAGGCACAAAGGCGTGACACTACAGTATAAGCGGACGCAAGAGGCTATAGTCACGGGTTCGAACCTTGCTAGACGTCTCGTTTTTTCGTTTCCTATTTTTTCTTCACCCTTTTTGCCAAACCTCCATGATTGTGGTCGAACCCCTAAAGCTAGCGCGCGCTCTTCGGCCGGGCTAGCGCCACCTGGCCCTCGGCGGCGGTACGTGGTGTCACGCATCTCCCTAGCAGGGGCTCCCTGGCCGGGGACCGGCCACAAAAAGTACAAGCTCTAATGTCACGGGCGAAGCCCGCAAAACTTGTCATATGTATAAGCATTAGCCATCCATTATTGTCAAGCCATATACTGCCATTACCAGGCACAAACCCATCCTCATGTGCTCCTGCACACCCACATGAACACTTGTGCCTGCAAATCAATTCGCAGTATGCCAGCACGCACAAGCCGCACAATCCATGCAGGCACCTATGCACACACAGACCACGCCATGCAAACACTCTCACGCGCCCCAACAGAGGCGTGCCTGCAAGCAGATGCGACCCCCTTGCAGGGATGCAGACAACCGGGGGACCCACAACACAGGTATGGCAATAGAGTGAAGCAACCGTTGTCAACAATGCATACAACCAACACGGTGCGCTCCAGTGCGCCAGGCCTGGGGTTGGTGTGCGACATAATCCTCACCCAGCGCCCCCTCCACTCACCCAGAGCGATGACGGTGGCGGTGGAAGCACCCCCAGCGCCAGCATTACACGCGGCCGCCCACAGGCTTCCCTTACGCAGCAAATGCTCTGATCGCAGCCGCGCGTGGACGCCGCTGTGTTGCCGCGTCCCTGCAGCGCCACCCTGACCATCACCACGGGGCACGGCCCCCACCTCCCACAAGCGCAGGCAGCCGGGGGAGAGGGCGCTACCCAGCTGGCCCAGGCTGGACACCCAGAGAAGATCCCAATCAAGGAAAACAGAATGGAAGGGCCGGGCATGGAGAGGAGATCCGAGTGAAGGAAGCAAACGGCGGGGCGCGAATATGGAGAGGAGATCCGAGTGAAGGAAACAAACGGCGTGACGCGAATACGGAGAGGAGATCCGAGTGAAGAAAGCAAACGGCGGGGCGCGAATATGGAGAGGAGATCCGAGTGAAGAAAGCAAACGGCGGGGCGCGAATATGGAGAGGAGATCCGAGTGAAGGAAGCAAACGGCGGGGCGCGAATATGGAGAGGAGATCCGAGTGAAGGAAACAAACGGCGTGGCGCGAATATGGAGAGGAGATCCGAGTGAAGGAAGCAAACGGCGGGGCGCGAATATGGAGAGGAGATCCGAGTGAAGGAAACAAACGGCGTGACGCGAATACGGAGAGGAGATCCGAGTGAAGAAAGCAAACGGCGGGGCGCGAATATGGAGAGGAGATCCGAGTGAAGAAAGCAAACGGCGGGGCGCGAATATGGAGAGGAGATCCGAGTGAAGGAAGCAAACGGCGGGGCGCGAATATGGAGAGGAGATCCGAGTGAAGGAAACAATCGGCGTGGCGCGAATATGGAGAGGAGATCCGAGTGAAGGAAACAAACGGCGGGGCGCGAATATGGAGAGGAGATCCGAGTGAAGGAATCAAACGGCGGGGCGCGAATATGGAGAGGAGATCCGAGTGAAGGAAGCAAACGGCGTGGCGCGAATATGGAGAGGAGATCCGAGTGAAGGAAGCAAACGGCGTGGCGCGAATACGGAGAGGAGATCCGAGTGAAGGAAGCAAACGGCGTGGCGCGAATATGGAGAGGAGATCCGAGTGAAGGAAACAAACGGCGTGGCGCGAATACGGAGAGGAGATCCGAGTGAAGGAAACAAACGGCGGGGCGCGAATATGGAGAGGAGATCCGAGTGAAGGAAACAAACGGCGTGACGCGAATATGGAGAGGAGATCCGAGTGAAGGAAACAAACGGCGGGGCGCGAATATGGAGAGGAGATCCGAGTGAAGGAAGCAAACGGCGGGGCGCGAATATGGAGAGGAGATCCGAGAGAAGGAAGCAAACGGCGTGGCGCGAATATGGAGAGGAGATCCGAGTGAAGAAAGCAAACGGCGTGGCGCGAATATGGAGAGGAGATCCGAGTGAAGGAAACAAACGGCGGGGCGCGAATATGGAGAGGAGATCCGAGTGAAGGAAGCAAACGGTGGGGCGCGAATATGGAGAGGAGATCCGAGTGAAGGAAGGAAGGCCCGGTTATGGAGAGAGCGTTTGTGTGACCGAAAGTACAACGAGGGCCGAGACTAGGGTGCAACGACGACAAAAGCAACAAGACTAGGAGGTGTTCTGGCGGCGCTTCAATGCGGCCATTTGCGCGGCCTGCCCGGGACATCATTATGGGCAAAGCCTACTCTATTGGCGGCACGGCAGCTATGCCAGAGTGGCAACTGTGCCCCTTTTTAACAAGGTGAAAGAGTTGTGCCAACACCTTGCAACTTGTTGTGATGCATTTGATAGCGGCGAGTGTGCAAAAACAAGTGTGATGCAGTCTACGTGTCAATCAAATTCATGCAAAAACACGCATCAGCCAGCCAAGCGGGACTGGACCTACCTACTTGAAGCATGCGTGCACTCACCCACACACGCATTGCTGGTGAAGCCAAGGTGATGCCCAACCAGGGGGGCAGGATGCTTGAACTGTACAGTACAATGAAGATGAATTCAAGGCTGTAATCGAGGAAAATCTCGGGCCCAGGGTAAGGAACTAGGCCACATGCAGTGGAAGGAAGCACACGGTCAAGCAGCATGCCTGCGTGTGAAAAAAGCGCACGAGGGGGATTCAACGGGGTGCGTTCGAGGGGTGGACAAGGATACGCGACCAGGGGGGACCCTGGGCCATCTGGCAGGGTGAACAGGGACGTGATCGCCGAGTCATCGGGCACCCGCCGCGAGCCGCCCCCAAACGTCCAGGTCAGCTCCAGCGAGTGAAGCGAGGGCGTGCCGTAGACCCCGCCACTGATGTCATCACGTGAGGGTGCACCGTGGACCGCGCCGCTGATGTCATCACGGGAGGATACCGGGCGGTTCGAGGCAGCCAAGGGGGTGGCTGGCGGCTGGCGTGCCCTTGACCCATGGATGCAACAGGCTCTGCGGCAGTAGTAATAGTTGCCATGCGAGTATGACCAGGTACGAGACCGCAACCCTACACAGGCACCTTTAGGTTCGACAGATCCGAGCATGGGCGCACGAGAACTTCGTTCACACCCGGGCAGAGGGAGCTCTTGTCACCGCGACACAAACGATTCCTGATCCTTCGATGGCAGGCAGTGCCAGTGGTGCAGGCCACCTCCTACCTCTTCCGATGGCAGAGACATCAAAAGGGGATAGGGAATGGGCGATCCCTCTACCCCAGCAGCTAAAATGGTCGATTACACAGCCTGCTTGAGCGGGCAGGGTGCTCGACTCATGAACATCCCCAATGACAAGGAGAAGCGATGCAACCTCCCCGAGCAGGAAGGCAGTCAATCAACATAATACTTAACATACCCCAGCAGCTAGATGGAACCTACCCCAGCAGGTTGCAGTCGTCAAGCGGTCCATACACCTACCCGAGCGAGCCGTCCCGTTGGCCCACCAGCAGACAGCCAAGGTTTCCCTGGCACCCCCCCGAGTCGCCATCCATCAGGGGGAGCGTGAGCATGGGCCCGCAGAGGGGGGGCGGGTGCCACGCAGTCCCGCGGTGAATGGACACGGCGGTGGCGGCCTGCACGCACACATCCGGCGCCGACATGCAGCGGCAAGTATGATGCTGTCAGCGTGCTTGGTGCGGTGATGTCAGCATGCTTGGTGTGGTGATGTCATCCTGCTTGGTGTGGTGCTGTCAGCAAGCTCGGTGTGGTGATGTCAGCATGATTGGTGTAGTGATGTCAGCATCCTCGGTGCGGTGATGTCAGCGTGCTTGGTGCGATGATGTCAGTGTGCTCGGTGGAAAAATCCCCCGTAGCCCCCCCCCTCTACCATCCCCATTGCCACAAGGGTGACAGCAAGATGTTGCAGGAGGGCCTTGCCACCGTTTGCAGATAGCGTGTGTCGCGTGGTCTGCCCATGGATACCAAGGCATGGGCGCCGCAACACAGGGGTGAGAGGCGGACGAGAAAGGGAGTGGGCACCGAGGGAAGGGCGCCGCAACACAGGGGTGAGAGGCGGACGAGAAAGGGAGTGGGCACCGAGGGAAGGGCGCCGCAACACAGGGGTGAGAGGCGGACGAGAAAGGGAGTGGGCACCGAGGGAAGGGCGCCGCAACACAGGGGTGAGAGGCGGACGAGAAAGGGAGTGGGCACCGAGGGAAGGGCGCCGCAACACAGGGGTGAGAGGCGGACGAGAAAGGGAGTGGGCACCGAGGGAAGGGCGCCGCAACACAGGGGTGAGAGGCGGACGAGAAAGGGAGTGGGCACCGAGGGAAGGGCGCCGCAACACAGGGGTGAGAGGCGGACGAGAAAGGGAGTGGGCACCGAGGGAAGGGCGCCGCAACACAGGGGTGAGAGGCGGACGAGAAAGGGAGTGGGCACCGAGGGAAGGGCGCCGCAACACAGGGGTGAGAGGCGGACGAGAAAGGGAGTGGGCACCGAGGGAAGGGCGCCGCAACACAGGGGTGAGAGGCGGACGAGAAAGGGAGTGGGCACCGAGGGAAGGGCGCCGCAACACAGGGGTGAGAGGCGGACGAGAAAGGGAGTGGGCACCGAGGGAAGGGCGCCGCAACACAGGGGTGAGAGGCGGAGGAGAAAGGGAGTGGGCACCGAGGGAAGGGCGCCACAACACAGGGGTGAGAGGCGGACGAGAAAGGGAGTGGGCACCGAGGGAAGGGCGCCGCAACACAGGGGTGAGAGGCGGACGAGAAAGGGAGTGGGCACCGAGGGAAGGGCGCCGCAACACAGGGGTGAGAGGCGGACGAGAAAGGGAGTGGGCACCGAGGGAAGGGCGCCGCAACACAGGGGTGAGAGGCGGACGAGAAAGGGAGTGGGCACCGAGGGAAGGGCGCCGCAACACAGGGGTGAGAGGCGGACGAGAAAGGGAGTGGGCACCGAGGGAAGGGCGCCACAACACAGGGGTGAGAGGCGGACGAGAAAGGGAGTGCGCACCGAGGGAAGGGCGCCACAACACAGGGGTGAGAGGCGGACGAGAAAGGGAGTGGGCACCGAGGGAAGGGCGCCGCAACACAGGGGTGAGAGGCGGACGAGAAAGGGAGTGGGCACCGAGGGAAGGGCGCCGCAACACAGGGGTGAGAGGCGGACGAGAAAGGGAGTGGGCACCGAGGGAAGGGCGCCGCAACACAGGGGTGAGAGGCGGACGAGAAAGGGAGTGGGCACCGAGGGAAGGGCGCCACAACACAGGGGTGAGAGGCGGAGGAGAGTGGGCACCGAGGGAAGGGCGCCACAACACAGGGGTGAGAGGCGGACGAGAAAGGGAGTGGGCACCGAGGGAAGGGCGCCGCAACACAGGGGTGAGAGGCGGACGAGAAAGGGAGTGGGCACCGAGGGAAGGGCGCCGCAACACAGGGGTGAGAGGCGGACGAGAAAGGGAGTGGGCACCGAGGGAAGGGCGCCGCAACACAGGGGTGAGAGGCGGACGAGAAAGGGAGTGGGCACCGAGGGAAGGGCGCCGCAACACAGGGGTGAGAGGCGGACGAGAAAGGGAGTGGGCACCGAGGGAAGGGCGCCGCAACACAGGGGTGAGAGGCGGACGAGAAAGGGAGTGGGCACCGAGGGAAGGGCGCCGCAACACAGGGGTGAGAGGCGGACGAGAAAGGGAGTGGGCACCGAGGGAAGGGCGCCACAACACAGGGGTGAGAGGCGGACGAGAAAGGGAGTGGGCACCGAGGGAAGGGCGCCGCAACACAGGGGTGAGAGGCGGACGAGAAAGGGAGTGGGCACCGAGGGAAGGGCGCCGCAACACAGGGGTGAGAGGCGGACGAGAAAGGGAGTGGGCACCGAGGGAAGGGCGCCGCAACACAGGGGTGAGAGGCGGAGGAGAAAGGGAGTGGGCACCGAGGGAAGGGCGCCGCAACACAGGGGTGAGAGGCGGACGAGAAAGGGAGTGGGCACCGAGGGAAGGGCGCCTCAACACAGGGGTGAGAGGCGGAGGAGAAAGGGAGTGGGCACCGAGGGAAGGGCGCCACAACACAGGGGTGAGAGGCGGAGGAGAAAGGGAGTGGGCACCGAGGGAAGGGCGCCGCAACACAGGGGTGAGAGGCGGAGGAGAAAGGGAGTGGGCACCGAGGGAAGGGCGCCGCAACACAGGGGTGAGAGGCGGAGGAGAAAGGGAGTGGGCACCGAGGGAAGGGCGCCGCAACACAGGGGTGAGAGGCGGACGAGAAAGGGAGTGGGCACCGAGGGAAGGGCGCCACAACACAGGGGTGAGAGGCGGAGGAGAAAGGGAGTGGGCACCGAGGGAAGGGCGACGCAACACAGGGGTGAGAGGCGGACGAGAAAGGGAGTGGGCACCGAGGGAAGGGCGCCGCAACACAGGGGTGAGAGGCGGAGGAGAAAGGGAGTGGGCACCGAGGGAAGGGCGCCGCAACACAGGGGTGAGAGGCGGACGAGAAAGGGAGTGGGCACCGAGGGAAGGGCGCCGCAACACAGGGGTGAGAGGCGGACGAGAAAGGGAGTGGGCACCGAGGGAAGGGCGCCGCAACACAGGGGTGAGAGGCGGACGAGAAAGGGAGTGGGCACCGAGGGAAGGGCGCCGCAACACAGGGGTGAGAGGCGGAGGAGAGTGGGCACCGAGGGAAGGGCGCCACAACACAGGGGTGAGAGGCAGAGGAGAAAGGGAGTGGGCACCGAGGGAAGGGCGCCGCAACACAGGAATGAGAGGCGGACGAGAAAGGGAGTGGGCACCGAGGGAAGGGCGCCACAACACAGGGGTGAGAGGCGGACGAGAAAGGGAGTGGGCACCGAGGGAAGGGCGCCACAACACAGGGGTGAGAGGCGGACGAGAGTGGGCACCGAGGGAAGGGCGCCGCAACACAGGGGTGAGAGGCGGACGAGAAAGGGAGTGGGCACCGAGGGAAGGGCGCCGCAACACAGGGGTGAGAGGCGGACGAGAAAGGGAGTGGGCACCGAGGGAAGGGCGCCACAACACAGGGGTGAGAGGCGGACGAGAAAGGGAGTGGGCACCGAGGGAAGGGCGCCGCAACACAGGGGTGAGAGGCGGACGAGAAAGGGAGTGGGCACCGAGGGAAGGGCGCCGCAACACAGGGGTGAGAGGCGGACGAGAAAGGGAGTGGGCACCGAGGGAAGGGCGCCGCAACACAGGGGTGAGAGGCGGACGAGAAAGGGAGTGGGCACCGAGGGAAGGGCGCCACAACACAGGGGTGAGAGGCGGACGAGAAAGGGAGTGGGCACCGAGGGAAGGGCGCCGCAACACAGGGGTGAGAGGCGGACGAGAAAGGGAGTGGGCACCGAGGGAAGGGCGCCGCAACACAGGGGTGAGAGGCGGACGAGAAAGGGAGTGGGCACCGAGGGAAGGGCGCCACAACACAGGGGTGAGAGGCGGACGAGAAAGGGAGTGGGCACCGAGGGAAGGGCGCCACAACACAGGGGTGAGAGGCGGACGAGAAAGGGAGTGGGCACCGAGGGAAGGGCGCCGCAACACAGGGGTGAGAGGCGGACGAGAAAGGGAGTGGGCACCGAGGGAAGGGCGCCGCAACACAGGGGTGAGAGGCGGACGAGAAAGGGAGTGGGCACCGAGGGAAGGGCGCCACAACACAGGGGTGAGAGGCGGACGAGAAAGGGAGTGGGCACCGAGGGAAGGGCGCCACAACACAGGGGTGAGAGGCGGACGAGAAAGGGAGTGCGCACCGAGGGAAGGGCGCCGCAACACAGGGGTGAGAGGCGGACGAGAAAGGGAGTGGGCACCGAGGGAAGGGCGCCACAACACAGGGGTGAGAGGCGGACGAGAAAGGGAGTGGGCACCGAGGGAAGGGCGCCACAACACAGGGGTGAGAGGCGGACGAGAAAGGGAGTGGGCACCGAGGGAAGGGCGCCGCAACACAGGGGTGAGAGGCGGACGAGAAAGGGAGTGGGCACCAGGGAAGGGCGCCGCAACACAGGGGTGAGAGGCGGACGAGAAAGGGAGTGGGCACCGAGGGAAGGGCGCCACAACACAGGGGTGAGAGGCGGAGGAGAAAGGGAGTGGGCACCGAGGGAAGGGCGCCGCAACACAGGGGTGAGAGGCGGACGAGAAAGGGAGTGGGCACCGAGGGAAGGGCGCCGCAACACAGGGGTGAGAGGCGGAGGAGAAAGGGAGTGGGCACCGAGGGAAGGGCGCCGCAACACAGGGGTGAAGGCGGACGAGAAAGGGAGTGGGCACCGAGGGAAGGGCGCCACAACACAGGGGTGAGAGGCGGAGGAGAAAGGGAGTGGGCACCGAGGGAAGGGCGCCACAACACAGGGGTGAGAGGCGGACGAGAAAGGGAGTGGGCACCGAGGGAAGGGCGCCGCAACACAGGGGTGAGAGGCGGAGGAGAAAGGGAGTGGGCACCGAGGGAAGGGCGCCGCAACACAGGGGTGAGAGGCGGACGAGAAAGGGAGTGGGCACCGAGGGAAGGGCGCCGCAACACAGGGGTGAGAGGCGGACGAGAAAGGGAGTGGGCACCGAGGGAAGGGCGCCTCAACACAGGGGTGAGAGGCGGACGAGAAAGGGAGTGGGCACCGAGGGAAGGGCGCCGCAACACAGGGGTGAGAGGCGGAGGAGAGTGGGCACCGAGGGAAGGGCGCCGCAACACAGGGGTGAGAGGCAGAGGAGAAAGGGAGTGGGCACCGAGGGAAGGGCGCCGCAACACAGGGGTGAGAGGCGGACGAGAAAGGGAGTGGGCACCGAGGGAAGGGCGCCACAACACAGGGGTGAGAGGCGGACGAGAAAGGGAGTGGGCACCGAGGGAAGGGCGCCACAACACAGGGGTGAGAGGCGGACGAGAGTGGGCACCGAGGGAAGGGCGCCGCAACACAGGGGTGAGAGGCGGACGAGAAAGGGAGTGGGCACCGAGGGAAGGGCGCCGCAACACAGGGGTGAGAGGCGGACGAGAAAGGGAGTGGGCACCGAGGGAAGGGCGCCGCAACACAGGGGTGAGAGGCGGACGAGAAAGGGAGTGGGCACCGAGGGAAGGGCGCCGCAACACAGGGGTGAGAGGCGGACGAGAAAGGGAGTGGGCACCGAGGGAAGGGCGCCGCAACACAGGGGTGAGAGGCGGACGAGAAAGGGAGTGGGCACCGAGGGAAGGGCGCCGCAACACAGGGGTGAGAGGCGGACGAGAAAGGGAGTGGGCACCGAGGGAAGGGCGCCACAACACAGGGGTGAGAGGCGGACGAGAAAGGGAGTGGGCACCGAGGGAAGGGCGCCGCAACACAGGGGTGAGAGGCGGACGAGAAAGGGAGTGGGCACCGAGGGAAGGGCGCCGCAACACAGGGGTGAGAGGCGGACGAGAAAGGGAGTGGGCACCGAGGGAAGGGCGCCACAACACAGGGGTGAGAGGCGGACGAGAAAGGGAGTGGGCACCGAGGGAAGGGCGCCACAACACAGGGGTGAGAGGCGGACGAGAAAGGGAGTGGGCACTGAGGGAAGGGCGCCGCAACACAGGGGTGAGAGGCGGACGAGAAAGGGAGTGCGCACCGAGGGAAGGGCGCCGCAACACAGGGGTGAGAGGCGGACGAGAAAGGGAGTGGGCACCGAGGGAAGGGCGCCACAACACAGGGGTGAGAGGCGGACGAGAAAGGGAGTGGGCACCGAGGGAAGGGCGCCGCAACACAGGGGTGAGAGGCGGACGAGAAAGGGAGTGGGCACCGAGGGAAGGGCGCCGCAACACAGGGGTGAGAGGCGGACGAGAAAGGGAGTGGGCACCGAGGGAAGGGCGCCACAACACAGGGGTGAGAGGCGGACGAGAAAGGGAGTGGGCACCGAGGGAAGGGCGCCACAACACAGGGGTGAGAGGCGGACGAGAAAGGGAGTGCGCACCGAGGGAAGGGCGCCGCAACACAGGGGTGAGAGGCGGACGAGAAAGGGAGTGGGCACCGAGGGAAGGGCGCCGCAACACAGGGGTGAGAGGCGGACGAGAAAGGGAGTGGGCACCGAGGGAAGGGCGCCGCAACACAGGGGTGAGAGGCGGACGAGAAAGGGAGTGGGCACCGAGGGAAGGGCGCCGCAACACAGGGGTGAGAGGCGGACGAGAAAGGGAGTGGGCACCGAGGGAAGGGCGCCGCAACACAGGGGTGAGAGGCGGACGAGAAAGGGAGTGGGCAGTGAGGGAAGGGCGCCGCAACACAGGGGTGAGAGGCGGACGAGAAAGGGAGTGGGCACCGAGGGAAGGCGCCGCAACACAGGGGTGAGAGGCGGACGAGAAAGGGAGTGGGCACCGAGGGAAGGGCGCCGCAACACAGGGGTGAGAGGCGGACGAGAAAGGGAGTGGGCACCGAGGGAAGGGCGCCGCAACACAGGGGTGAGAGGCGGACGAGAAAGGGAGTGGGCACCGAGGGAAGGGCGCCGCAACACAGGGGTGAGAGGCGGACGAGAAAGGGAGTGGGCACCGAGGGAAGGGCGCCACAACACAGGGGTGAGAGGCGGACGAGAAAGGGAGTGGGCACCGAGGGAAGGGCGCCGCAACACAGGGGTGAGAGGCGGACGAGAAAGGGAGTGGGCACCGAGGGAAGGGCGCCGCAACACAGGGGTGAGAGGCGGACGAGAAAGGGAGTGGGCACCGAGGGAAGGGCGCCGCAACACAGGGGTGAGAGGCGGACGAGAAAGGGAGTGGGCACCGAGGGAAGGGCGCCTCTAGAAACGGACGGCAGCGCGGGAAACCGCGACCACCACCGACACTCCGGCACCCATCCTCAGCTATATCCATCCCGCACCCGCTGCACCCATCCACCCCTCGACACCCATCCCTCCTCGCCGACACCCATCCATCCCCGAACGCCTACCCCTCCTAAGCCATACCAATCTACCACCCATGTGCGTCCTCACCGATGTGCGTGATGCCAAGGAGTCGATGCACGTGGCGCAAAAGCCTCGAGAGGTATGCCTCGCGGACAGGTGGTACGAGGAACGCGGGGCGCCAGCAGTACGCGCGTCGCTACTGGTACTGGAGGGCCTGGCAGAGGCCGGCCGGCCACGCTCGGCTTGCTGGCCATGCTGCGACGGTGGACCACGATGGGGGCATAGGTCATGCTTGGACGGCGTGCCACCATGGGACGGTAGACCATGACTGGATAGTCGGCCATGCTGGGAGGGTGGACCATGCTTGGAGGGTGGGCCGCAGGGTGCATCCCGGTGGGTGCGTTCCCCAGCAGAAAAGCCTATCTCCCGCGCCTTGAGCAGTCGATAGAAGGAAGGAGGAAAGCCCAGGGGCTCATCGTCTTGAGGAGAGGGGACAGGCCCGGGTCGGGAGGTGCCTGACGCCCCAGGGGGAGCTGGAACACCCGCAGCTGGGTTCCTTGTGCTTATAGGGAAATACCGGTTCCTTTCGGGATCATAATAGAATCCAGGAATATCTGCGCCAGCCACGGGAGAACGTAGAATTGGAGTCTACGTATCATTAGTCTCAAACACAACCAACCGAGATTTTTCGAGTAAGTTTTGGGTAGGTTTTGCAGCTACGTGCAAAAGGTTCTTCACGTGCCAGCATCTACGAGCTGCTGCCAAGTTTCCGCGTAGCATAGGTTCTAATGGGTGAATACTACTGGACTTCCTTGCACCTGCTGGTGCGTCACATCAAACTACGAGTGTGCACGCACTCTCGGGCTTTAACACGCACTTTCGGGGTTCAACCACCGCATATGCTGTTCAATTTTGCACAAGGACAAGTGGTGTGCTAGGAAGCGCTCGTCGTACCTGCGTTCATTGACGTGTCAAGGCGCAGACGTGCTCAGTAACAAACAGCCTCATCACAAAGCGGTTGCCCATGATATATCCGTGGGCAGCCCACTAACCAGTTCGGAATAGTGCCCCAGCTTCAAGAACATGTAGCCTACCATTTAATGTTAATCTATTTAGGCGGTAGCGCTAGCAATTCAAGCATGAGCATTTATTGAGCACTAGCAATTACACGTAAGCTGATTTGCCCCCTTTGCAGGCTGCGAAGAATGCGCCGTTCTCTATTAATATGGCACCAGGTGCATGCAAACCAGTTTTGGACGTCAGATTTGTGCAAGGAAGCCCGCACGTGTGTATACCTTCTGTGCACAACCATGGTGGCAACTGGCAAGTGGCAAGCTCCCGCGTGCGTCCTGCTCGCCACGTGTCAGCTCTCTGCCGACCCGCCATCCGCGCATCTCGTCTCTCGGCGCGCTTTATGCACGATATGCAAGGCATGATGCCCTGGCCTGTTGACCGATGTTGTTGTCAGCAGTAATTGAGGGCCAGTCAAGGTTTTTTCCGGGTAAATGGGTATTTTTTAGTAACCAACAAGCCCCCCCCCCCAAGCCGACGCGTACGCGTCAGCTTTTCCCCCACCGCCGATTCTCCGCACCCCGCACCCCCGCACCCCCCCACCCAAAACGGACCCCCCCACACCCCGGCAGCCCACCGCCGATTCTTCGAACAGCTCTCAGTTCCGGGCACCCCACGGGCCACGACCCATTTTCGTCTCCAATTCACTCGATTCGTCGCTACTCCTTTCCCTCCCCTAGCCCTTCTTCCCCTCATTCGCGGTAACTCAGTACGATTCAGTTCAGTCTCTCTTTGTGCCCCTACGTGGCATTTTCGCTTAGTATTCCTTACTTCTCAGAGGCCGCTCCCCCCCCCCGCGCCACTTCCCCTGCGTTTGCCACCGGAACTACCCTCGCCCAAGCAGAGAGTTGTTTTTTAATACGCTTACTACTTGGCATTTTCGCTTAGTATTCCTTACTTCTCAGAGGCCGCTCCCCCCCCCCGCGCCACTTCCCCTGCGTTTGCCACCGGAACTACCCTCGCCCAAGCAGTTTCCCTTTCCTTCTATTCGCTGCTACTCTCATCCTCCCCCAAGCCCGAGGAGTCTTCCCGTCTCTTCGAACAGCTCAGCTCCGGGCACCCCACGACCCATTTTCGTCTCCAGTTCACTCGATTCGTCGCTACTCCTTTCCCTCCCCTAGCCCTTCTTCCCCTCATTCGCGGTAACTCAGTACGATTCAGTTCAGTCTCTCTTTGTGCCCCTACGTGGCATTTTCGCTTAGTATTCCTTACTTCTCAGAGGCCGCTCCCCCCCCCCCGCGCCACTTCCCCTGCGTTTGCCACCGGAACTACCCGCCCCGCGCCACTTCCCCTGCGTTTTTCACCGGAACTCCAAGCAGAGAGTTGTTTTTTAATACACTTTACGTGGCATTTTCGCTTAGTATTCCTTACTTCTCAGAGGCCGCTCCCCCCCCCCGCGCCACTTCCCCTGCGTTTGCCACCGGAACTACCCTCGCCCAAGCAGAGAGTTGTTTTTTAATACGCTTACTACTTGGCATTTTCGCTTAGTATTCCTTACTTCTCAGAGGCCGCTCCCCCCCCCGCGCCACTTCCCCTGCGTTTGCCACCGGAACTACCCTCGCCCAAGCAGTTTCCCTTTCCTTCTATTCGCTGCTACTCTCATCCTCCCCCAAGCCCGAGGAGTCTTCCCGTCTCTTCGAACAGCTCAGCTCCGGGCACCCCACGACCCATTTTCGTCTCCAGTTCACTCGATTCGTCGCTACTCCTTTCCCTCCCCTAGCCCTTCTTCCCCTCATTCGCGGTAACTCAGTACGATTCAGTTCAGTCTCTCTTTGTGCCCCTACGTGGCATTTTCGCTTAGTATTCCTTACTTCTCAGAGGCCGCTCCCCCCCCCCGCGCCACTTCCCCTGCGTTTGCCACCGGAACTACCCGCCCCGCGCCACTTCCCCTGCGTTTTTCACCGGAACTCCAAGCAGAGAGTTGTTTTTTAATACACTTAAGGATAAGAGTATCGTTAGGTTAAGAGGTACCACGTATCGACCAGCTGGTTACCCAGCTGGGCCAGTCAAGGACTGTCAAGGATTCAAGGTCAGTCATGTTGAACTGCTGTTGTTGTTGTTGCCCACAGTCAGTGCCCTGACAGTCAGTTATCCTGGCCCTCGGCCCGTCGGCCGTTTCCAAATCTCTGCTGCCCATGTGCGGCGTGGGCAACAACAACAACAAAAAAATACCGGCCCTCGGCTACTATCGACTCTCTGGCCTCTGCTGCCCATGTGCGGCGTGGGATATACAACTAACTAACTAAATAACATGTGTCAGTTTCAGCGAATAATGACTGACAACCTTCTAAACATATCACCTATCAGACTACACACATTGGGTAACCAGCTGGTCGATACGTGGTACCCCTTCACCTAACGATATTCCTGTTGGTTAATAAAAATACCCATTTACCCGGAAAATAATGATGGACAAAATTTCCGTATACGGAAATTTGTGATTTGGTGAGGGGGACATGGGAGCATACCTGGGGGGCATGGTATTCTCACCGCCTCTGTTATACAGTACTGTACACTACTGTACTGTATAATGGGGTGCATGCCACGTCCCGCCTTTACAGGTGTACCAACGCAACGCGGAATCTCTCGACTTGAGGTCTTGAACAAATACGAGACCCCGGTGTGGAACACTAATTAGCGTCGCATCAGCGATGCCACCAGCTGCCAGGTTTGGCCAGCCTGATTAAGTAATTTTGGTTACTTCCGAATCGCCATCGCTGGGTTCGCCGCAGATTGCTTGGCGTGAAGCGAAAAGGTTGGGAGTGTTGCCAGGTTGGGAGGCTTGTGCAGCCGCAGTGTATCCTCATGGAGGCATTTCGGAGGCTGCGCCTATTGAATAGCGCGACAAGTGCCGACGACAGTGTCACCCCCGTATACGTCCTCGATGAGATCTGCGACCTTGTGAAAGCCTCCTCTCCTGATGTCGTTAAGGACATACAGGACTATCTTATAAAGCGGATGAACAAGGAGTCTCCTATTATAAAGCAGAAGGTTAGCAATCTCAATGCAGACAGAAAGACAACTGTTGTTTATGCTTTCCCCCCGTTGCACGGAATGTGTTTCTGCCTTTCCCGAACTTATATAAGGTACCATTTGCTTTTCTTAAACCCACTTATCTGCATAATGCAGGTGCTCCGCATCATTAAAGTGGTATGCCGCAAAGACACCACGTTTCGCAAGGGGATGCAGCGCCACGTCGCTGCCGTGCGGGCGATGCTGCAGTTCAAGGGCGTGCAAGAGGAGTTGCGCGGAGATGCATTGAACAAAGCCGTCCGTGATACCGCCAAGGATGCCCTCGCTGCCATCTTCGAGGAGCAGGCGGCCCCGTCCGGCACCGACGCCGCCGCTAGCGCCGTAAAGTCCCGCATCCAAGGCTTCGGTAGCAGCGAGTACGGCGGCCCTGCGCCATCTGGCAGCGACTCAGGCGCCAGGTCATCGTCGGGTGGCATTGTCGGCTTTGGCAACCCGATCTTCTCCAAGCTCACCTCCCTCAGCGGCAAGTTCAGCCAGCCCACCAACGCGACCGCCTCCTCCGGCATCAACTTCACCTGGTCCGCCCGCGGCACCTCCTCCGACGCCACGCGCGGCGACTCCTATGCCAACCGCAGCAGCGACTCGTACAGCGGATACTCCCCGCAGCAGGAGCTGCCGGAGTACAGCCCCGCGGCCAGTGGCCCGGCGACATCTGGCGGCGGCGTGACATCTGCCAGCGGCGACGCCTACTTTGGCGGCGGGTACAGCGAGGCCAGCGGTGGTGAGGCGGTCACAGAGGAGGCGCGTCTGGTGAACAACGTCACGGCGCCAGGTGGCGTGAGGGCGCAGCCGAGCCGCGAGGCGTTACGGCTGCTGGTGCAGGCGGCAGCATCGCTGGACGCGGAGGTGCTGGCGGCCGCGATAGAGAGCAAGCTGACGGGGCGCAACTGGCAGGTGAGGGGCAGGCCAGTAGTTGAGTTTATCCAGGTGAGGGCACAATAGGAGCAGGTAAAGGGTGCACCTGGCAGGTGAGAGCGCAAAAAGGGCAGGTAGAGGGCGCGGAAAGGGCAGGTAGAGGGCGCAAAAAGGGCAGGTAGAGGGCACAAAAAGGGCAGGTAGAGGGCGCAAAAGGGCAGGTAGAGGGCGCGGGATGGGCAGGTAGAGGGCGCAAAAAGGGCAGGTAGAGGGCGCGGAATGGGCAGGTGGGGTTTGCAGCCATGCCTGCGTGGACCGCGACGTGGACGTAGAGGGCGCGGTGCTTTGGGCCAGCGCGGCAGGCGCAGGAGACTAGAGGAGGTGGGGGAGGGGGCGGGGAGGGGGGGGGGGCAGCATCACCCAGTGGTGGGGGTACCTTGCCCAGAAGTGGGGGAGAGTTTCTTGCGGTGGGGATAGAGTGTCCATAAGGGAAGGCAGGGATGTGTAGGGGAAGGCAGCCCGGGCCATCACCGCCGCCACCACCGCGGGCGTGGGGTGTACACCTCTTTCGTTGGGGCAACCCACAAGACCTGCGGCTTGCATCATGCATACCAAATGGGGTGCATAGAGATAGGGGGTGCAGCACATGATTTCTGTTGCTGGAGGATGGCTCTCGGCGCAGCCCGCTGTTTTCTTCGCTGAGTGGTCGCCGCGTAAGTAAGTGTGCGGGCGGGCGGGCGGGCACAGGGGTCAGCTCCCCTGTTGGGTATAGGTGGACCACCCCGTGTTTTCATGGGACATCCAACGTCCCGCGCTCCATGGTCAGGACAAATGTCGTAGGTGCGGGCGGGGGGTCAATGGGCAGGACAAATGTCGTAGGTGCGGGCGGGGGGGTCATCGGCAGGACAAATGTCGTATGTGCGGGTGGGGGGGTCATCGGCAGGACAAATGTCGTAGGTGCGGGCGGGGGTTTCATGGGCAGGACAAATGTCGTATGTGTGGGCAAGGTTCCGACGTGGGGGTCAGAGAATTTGTGGAGGCAAGGTTTTTATGTTCGGCTCCCACTCTGTTTGTCTTTGACAAAAGCAATATTGACCTGTGGGGTGTTTGTGCTCGCTTTCTCTCCAAAGAGGCGCTGGTTGCTGACTTCAAAGGTGCCGCTTGCTGCCTCCGTCACAACCTCCCTCTGCACCTACCGCTTGTGACCCACTCTCCCTTTGTCCGTCTGCACCTCCCTCGCTCCTGGCCCTCCCCTTGCCCCCTCCCCTCGCCCCCTCCCCTGCCCCCCCCTTTTGCACCTGCCCTTGCACCTGCCCTGGCCCCTCCGCTTGCCCCTCCCCTTGCCCCTCCCCTTGCGCCCCTCCTCCTCCCCCCACCCAGGTGCGGCTGAAAGCCATGTGCGTGCTGGAGGCCTTGCTGCGCCCGCCACCGCCAGGGTCCGGCGAGGGCGAGGCGCGTGCTGCGGCCCAGCGTGCGTACGAGCAGGTCGGGGCGTTCTTCATGGAGCGCCTCGAGTGTGTGGTGGAGTGCGCACGCTCGCCCCACCCGTCACTGAGGGACAAGAGCCTGCAGGTATGCGCACTTAACAGTTTAGGGTTTAGTGTACTGGACTGCACTACAACCAGGCACAGCGATAGCGGACCGGTGGCATGCCTGGCTCGTGGCCGGTATGTGTGCTGTCATGGTGTACCGTGTACGGCACTGCACGAGCGGACAAGTACAGTCATCCAGTCAGTATTGATTGCTTTCGTTGGGTCCACGCCATCAAGTTTGGCCCCCCGGATGCATCGCATCAACCCAACGTACGGCGTGAGCCCAACGAAAGCAAACCCAAACCCAACCTAAGGGGTGAATGACGGTAGTGCGCGCAAAGGGTGTACGGGTGGCGATGTGGCACAGGAACTGGTCACAGCGACCCCGACCCCTCATGAAGGGGGTGCCTATGTGAAGCCCAGGACAGGTGGCATGCCTTGGAAAAGCTGTCAACGTGTGGGCAGCACAAGAGCGATCAGGTAGTTCTGGCTCCCGACACGGTGGCATGCCTCTCCCCACACTGCATGCACGCGTGTTGCTTGCGCTTGTGGGGGCTGCACACAGGGACGTGGCATGTCACAGGACGTGGCATGTCCTGTGCGGGGTGGTTGGCGGGGTGGCGCTTGTGGGCGCTTGTGGGTGGTGAGCCGGGTCGGTGGTTCATCCGGTTTTCAGCTTGGTGGTCCTATCGCTGTACTCATGCTGCCCATGCTGCCCGTGCGCCCCCCGCCCCCCCCCTAGGTAATCTCCCTGCTGGGCATCACCGAGGAGGAGATGCGGTCCCTGGGACTCGCGCCCTCGTCGTCCACTGGAGAGGAGCGTTCAAATGGAGGGGGCGCCGCAGCCGGCGCCGACGCGGGTTCCGCCCGCCGGCACCAACAGGTGGGTTGAAGCCTTCCCTCTCTCCTGTGTTGTTTCGTACTTCGTAGAGTCAGGGATGAGAAGCACATAACAACACGCTCTCTCCACCCCCCTACTGGATGCGTGGCTCTTTTTCCCTCAGTACGGTGCGTGGGCAACCTGTGTTGGATTGCTCCGCTCTGTGTGTGCATGCGGGTGTGCGTGTGTGTGTGGTTGTGGGTGGTTGTGGGTGGTTGTGGGTGGTTGTGGGTGGTTGTGGGTGGTTGTGGGTGGTTGTGGGTGGTTGTGGGTGGTTGTGGGTGGTTGTGGGTGGTTGTGGGTGGTTGTGGGTGGTTGTGGGTGGTTGTGGGTGGTTGTGGGTGGTTGTGGGTGGTTGTGGGTGGTTGTGGGTGGTTGTGGGTGGTTGTGGGTGGTTGTGGGTGGTTGTGGGTGGTTGTGGGTGGTTGTGGGTGGTTGTGGGTGGTTGTGGGTGGTTGTGGGTGGTTGTGGGTGGTTGTGGGTGGTTGTGGGTGGTTGTGGGTGGTTGTGGGTGGTTGTGGGTGGTTGTGGGTGGTTGTGGGTGGTTGTGGGTGGTTGTGGGTGGTTGTGGGTGGTTGTGGGTGGTTGTGGGTGGTTGTGGGTGGTTGTGGGTGGTTGTGGGTGGTTGTGGGTGGTTGTGGGTGGTTGTGGGTGGTTGTGGGTGGTTGTGGGTGGTTGTGGGTGGTTGTGGGTGGTTGTGGGTGGTCGTGGGAGGTTGTGGGTGTGTCAGGGGGGGGAAGAGAATGGTGTGCGGGAGTGCGCGCGTAATTGCGTGTGTGTCCCTACGTGCGTGTGCCCTCTGGCAGGGTGTACATTCCAGCAGCGCCGCCCTGTGTGAATGTGTGTGTTAACCGCGGGGGGGGCCGTGTTCTGTTTTGCGCTCTCTGTCCCCCCCCCCACGCATTCTTGTTGCGCTATCTGGTCGGCCGCAGAGCTCCACCTCACCATCTGACGCAGCGGCCGCGGCGGCACCCAGCCAGCCACCTGTGATGGGGGACCTGCTGGGTAGCGAGTCCCCCCTGCTGATGTCACCGATCGCATCCGGCAGCCGCGGGCAAGCGTTTGAGGTGGGCGGGGACCTGATGCAGCTGCAAGTACCCGGCATGGACACGGCCCCGCTGGTGCCGGCTGCCAGCCACGTGCCAGCGCTCAGGTACATAGTTGATGGAGCGCTCGTGTTGGAGACCTAAGTATATAGTAGTACTCTATAGCATATAGTATATGGTGTTTAGTATGTAGTGTGCTGTATAAGACCTAAGTATATAGTAGTACTCTATAGCATATGGTGTATAGTATGTAGTGTGCTGTATAAGACCTAAGTATACAGTAGTACTCTATAGCATATAGCATATGGTGTATAGTATGTAGTGTGCTGTATAAGACCTAAGTATATAGTAGAACTCTATAGTATATGGTGTATAGTATGTAGTGTGCTGTATAAGACCTAAGTATACAGTAGTACTCTATAGCATATGGTGTGTAGTATGTAGTGTTCTGTATACGGGATTTGGTATATGGTGTGTGGGCAACCAAGCATGCAAAACCCTAAGTGTGTGAGCGGGGAATCATTTTGACAGCCAAGTGTGTGGGTGGTGAAGCCGTTAGCATTGGCAGTTACGTATGTGGGCGGTACAGTATCAGAGTTGCAACCAAAGTGTAAGGGCGGTAAAGCATGTCAGCTTGGGTAGGTAGATGATGAAGCGGTGGAATTGCTGCGAGGTAGACAAGGAAGCATGCAAACTTGGCTCGTGGACGATGAAGCATTCCAAACCTAGGTAAGTTCCTGCTGACCGGGGTCTTGTAGGGGGAGGAGGGGGAATGCTTACAGCCATCCCTGCAGAAGTTGCTAGCTTGTGGGCGCGGCTGGGCCTTTACCAGACGTCCTTGCCCGCTGCTTTCTTGGCAGGTGCAGCAAAGGTTTGGAGGCAGTGCTAGCGCTTGCAAAAGACCTGTGTGTATGGCCACTTTCAAGAAAAAAGTGTGAGTAAAGGGGGGGGGGGGGGGGGGGGAATACGTGCACTCATGTCGCATGCACGCGCTCTTGTTGACGGGCGGCTCTCTTGTGGCTGCTACGTATGAGGCAACAACGGTGTCACCTCTCCGCTGGCCTCCATAAGGTGGGTGAGTGCAAGTCCAAAATAGCGCTCCATTGTGTGATCCTCCCATCGCAGGCACGTGTTTGGTTATCTGGTTCATCGCGTGCAGGTAGGATCGTGCTCCGTGTTCTCCCAAGAGACCTTTTCTTTTGAACATAGAAGAGATGACTGCAGGTGCGTACCCGGTTACCTGGGCCACCGCCACGCCGGTGGATGCCTCAGCGCTTGGGACCCACGGTGCCGTTCTCCCGGCTGTGCGTATCTTGGAAGGAGGATCGCGGCAATTTATCTCCGTTGTGGAAAAAAACTCTTTCGTGATGACTGGTACGTGTGCCTGGCAGTGCTTGTTCAAGGACAGTAGGTGGCAGCTCTCCCCAGGGGCCCCAGCGTGCCCTGACGTGCCCACATTGTTGTGCACGCGGTGTGCTGACACGCGATCCACCACGCTCATGTCCATCCCCCCCGCCTTCCTTGCCACCCCACCTGCTCCCAACACCCTCCTGTGGCACCCGGGTCGGATGGCACAGCAGCGGCCATGGCAGGAGCAGCAGCGGTGGCGGCGGTGGAGCCATGCTGGGGGCCGCCACGGCCCCCTTGCCATCATCACAAGGCGACGGGGGGGACATCTTCTCGGGCATGAAAGTGCGGGCGGGGCCCGATGAAGCGTCGCTCGCGACGGGAGGAAATAGTGCCGGCAGCAGGGTGGGCAGGACGGGCGCCGATGGCGTCTCAGGGCTGTTTGAAGGCATGAGTTTGGTGATGTCAGCGGGACATGGCGGCGATGATGTCAGTGCCGCCGGCCAGCCCAAGCCCTCACCGCAGCAGCCAGGGGGGTCATTGCTGGACGACCTGGCCATGCCGCCGGCTGCATCGGCCAGCGGCAGTGGGGCGCCATCACTGGGGAACGGGTCGACCATGGATCTGCTCGCCGGCTTGTCAGGTAAGAGGTTGTGCGGTGAGTCGGCAGCCTGATCTGTGGATTTCGCAGCGACGTTACTGTGCCTTTGTGATGACTCGTCCTCGCAAACATGGACAGAAAGCCCTGAACAGAAAGCCTCGTGGCTGGCCTGTCCCTACAATTAGGCAAGGCTACGGCAAGCTTTCACACGCGCAGCTCCTTTCCCTCCAGGCGCGTGTTCTTCATGGCCCGGGAGAAGTGCGGCTCTACCCACAGGTCAGAACGTCCGTGGTACTTGCGGGACGCAGCGGGACGCAGCCACGTTGGGGATACGCCCCCTCGCTGGGTGCTAGCAGTGGCGGTGCAGTCGCGTGGGCAGGCGGCCCATTCCACAGCAGGTCTATAGCAGGTCTATAGGTGGTCCATAGCGGGCCCACAGCAGGTCTATACTAGCAGATTTATAGCAGGTACGTAGCAGGTCTAGAGCAGGCTTACAGGGGTGCGCCGTTTCGGCTAATTGGGCAAATATATGACACGGTGACGTTGACGCTTGCAAATTCGAGCAGGTATGTTGCCGCGCGCTTCCATCAAGGCTTCCATTTCCTTATCGTGAGGCACAGCACCGGTACGGGCTTCACTTTGAAAACAATAAAAATCGTCGGTTTCCGTGTATTGCAAGTCGCGTGGTTTTTAGTTGACGGTGTGCGTCACCATTATCTGAACATCAAGAACGATAGTGTTGTGTGTGTGACCGTGATGATAGTGTTGTGTGTGTGACCGTGATGATAGTGTTGTGTGTGACCGTGATGGTAGTGTTGTGTGTGACCGTGATGATAGTGTTGTGTGTGTGACCGTGATGATAGTGTTGTGTGTGTGACCGTGATGATAGTGTTGTGTGTGACCGTGATGATAGTGTTGTGTGTGTGACCGTGATGATAGTGTTGTGTGTGTGACCGTGATGATAGTGTTGTGTGTGACCGTGATGATAGTGTTGTGTGTGACCGTGATGATAGTGTTGTGTGTGACCGTGATGATAGTGTTGTGTGTGTGACCGTGATGATAGTGTTGTGTGTGTGACCGTGATGATAGTGTTGTGTGTGTGACCGTGATGATAGTGTTGTGTGTGTGACCGTGATGATAGTGTTGTGTGTGACCGTGATGGTAGTGTTGTGTGTGACCGTGATGATAGTGTTGTGTGTGTGACCGTGATGATAGTGTTGTGTGTGTGACCGTGATGATAGTGTTGTGTGTGTGACCGTGATGGTAGTGTTGTGTGTGTGACCGTGATGGTAGTGTTGTGTGTGACCGTGATGATAGTGTTGTGTGTGTGACCGTGATGATAGTGTTGTGTGTGTGACCGTGATGATAGTGTCGTGTGTGTGACCGTGATGATAGTGTTGTGTGTGTGACCGTGATGATAGTGTTGTGTGTGACCGTGATGATAGTGTTGTGTGTGACCGTGATGGTAGTGTTGTGTGTGACCGTGATGATAGTGTTGTGTGTGTGACCGTGATGATAGTGTTGTGTGTGTGACCGTGATGATAGTGTTGTGTGTGTGACCGTGATGATAGTGTTGTGTGTGTGACCGTGATGGTAGTGTTGTGTGTGACCGTGATGATAGTGTTGTGTGTGTGACCGTGATGATAGTGTTGTTTGTGTGACCGTGATGATAGTGTCGTGTGTGTGACCGTGATGGTAGTGTTGTGTGTGTGACCGTGATGGTAGTGTTGTGTGTGTGACCGTGATGATAGTGTTGTGTGTGTGACCGTGATGATAGTGTTGTGTGTGTGACCGTGATGATTGTGTTGTGTGTGTGACCGTGATGATAGTGTTGTGTGTGACCGTGATGATAGTGTTGTGTGTGTGACCGTGATGATAGTGTTGTGTGTGTGACCGTGATGATAGTGTTGTGTGTGACCGTGATGATAGTGTCGTGTGTGTGACCGTGATGATAGTGTTGTGTGTGTGACCGTGATGATAGTGTTGTGTGTGTGACCGTGATGATAGTGTCGTGTGTGTGACCGTGATGATAGTGTTGTGTGTGTGACCGTGATGGTAGTGTTGTGTGTGACCGTGATGATTGTGTTGTGTGTGACCGTGATGATAGTGTTGTGTGTGACCGTGATGATTGTGTTGTGTGTGTGACCGTGATGATAGTGTTGTGTGTGACCGTGATGATAGTGTTGTGTGTGACCGTGATGATAGTGTTGTGTGTGTGACCGTGATGATAGTGTTGTGTGTGTGACCGTGATGATAGTGTTGTGTGTGTGACCGTGATGATAGTGTTGTGTGTGACCGTGATGATAGTGTTGTGTGTGACCGTGATGATAGTGTTGTGTGTGTGACCGTGATGATAGTGTTGTGTGTGTGACCGTGATGATAGTGTTGTGTGTGACCGTGATGATAGTGTTGTGTGTGTGACCGTGATGATAGTGTTGTGTGTGTGACCGTGATGATAGTGTTGTGTGTGACCGTGATGATAGTGTTGTGTGTGACCGTGATGATAGTGTTTTGTGTGTGACCGTGTTGATAGTGTTGTGTGTGTGACCGTGATGATAGTGTTGTGTGTGACCGTGATGATAGTGTTGTGTGTGTGACCGTGATGATAGTGTTGTGTGTGTGACCGTGTTGATAGTGTTGTGTGTGTGACCGTGATGATAGTGTTGTGTGTGACCGTGATGATAGTGTTGTGTGTGACCGTGATGATAGTGTCGTGTGTGTGACCGTGATGATAGTGTCGTGTGTGTGACCGTGATGATAGTGTTGTGTGTGTGACCGTGATGATAGTGTTGTGTGTGACCGTGATGATAGTGTTGTGTGTGTGACCGTGATGATAGTGTTGTGTGTGTGACCGTGATGATAGTGTTGTGTGTGACCGTGATGATAGTGTTGTGTGTGACCGTGATGATAGTGTTGTGTGTGACGGTGATGATAGTGTTGTGTGTGTGACCGTGATGATAGTGTTGTGTGTGTGACCGTGATGATAGTGTTGTGTGTGACCGTGATGATAGTGTCGTGTGTGTGACCGTGATGATAGTGTTGTGTGTGTGACCGTGATGATAGTGTTGTGTGTGTGACCGTGATGATAGTGTTGTGTGTGTGACCGTGATGGTAGTGTTGTGTGTGACCGTGATGATAGTGTCGTGTGTGTGACCGTGATGATAGTGTCGTGTGTGTGACCGTGATGATAGTGTTGTGTGTGTGACCGTGATGATAGTGTTGTGTGTGACCGTGATGATAGTGTTGTGTGTGTGACCGTGATGATAGTGTTGTGTGTGTGACCGTGATGATAGTGTTGTGTGTGACCGTGATGATAGTGTTGTGTGTGTGACCGTGATGATAGTGTTGTGTGTGTGACCGTGATGATAGTGTCGTGTGTGTGACCGTGATGATAGTGTTGTGTGTGTGACCGTGATGGTAGTGTTGTGTGTGTGACCGTGATGATAGTGTTGTGTGTGTGACCGTGATGATAGTGTTGTGTGTGTGACCGTGATGATAGTGTTGTGTGTGTGACCGTGATGATAGTGTTGTGTGTGACCGTGATGATAGTGTTGTGTGTGTGACCGTGATGATAGTGTTGTGTGTGACCGTGATGATAGTGTTGTGTGTGTGACCGTGATGATAGTGTTGTGTGTGTGACCGTGATGATAGTGTTGTGTGTGTGACCGTGATGATAGTGTTGTGTGTGACCGTGATGATAGTGTTGTGTGTGTGACCGTGATGATAGTGTTGTGTGTGACCGTGATGATAGTGTTGTGTGTGTGACCGTGATGATAGTGTTGTGTGTGTGACCGTGATGATAGTGTTGTGTGTGTGACCGTGATGATAGTGTTGTGTGTGTGACCGTGATGGTAGTGTTGTGTGTGTGACCGTGATGATAGTGTTGTGTGTGTGACCGTGATGATAGTGTTGTGTGTGACCGTGATGATAGTGTTGTGTGTGTGACCGTGATGATAGTGTTGTGTGTGTGACCGTGATGATAGTGTTGTGTGTGTGACCGTGATGATAGTGTTGTGTGTGTGACCGTGATGATAGTGTTGTGTGTGTGACCGTGATGGTAGTGTTGTGTGTGTGACCGTGATGATAGTGTCGTGTGTGACCGTGATGATAGTGTTGTGTGTGTGACGGTGATGATAGTGTTGTGTGTGTGACCGTGATGATAGTGTTGTGTGTGACCGTGATGATAGTGTCGTGTGTGTGACCGTGATGATAGTGTCGTGTGTGTGACCGTGATGATAGTGTTGTGTGTGTGACCGTGATGATAGTGTTGTGTGTGTGACCGTGATGATAGTGTTGTGTGTGTGACCGTGATGATAGTGTTGTGTGTGTGACCGTGATGATAGTGTTGTGTGTGACCGTGATGATAGTGTCGTGTGTGTGACCGTGATGATAGTGTCGTGTGTGTGACCGTGATGATAGTGTTGTGTGTGTGACCGTGATGATAGTGTTGTGTGTGACCGTGATGATAGTGTCGTGTGTGACCGTGATGATAGTGTTGTGTGTGTGACCGTGATGATAGTGTTGTGTGTGTGACCGTGATGGTAGTGTTGTGTGTGTGACCGTGATGATAGTGTTGTGTGTGTGACGGTGATGATAGTGTTGTGTGTGTGACCGTGATGATAGTGTTGTGTGTGTGACCGTGATGATAGTGTTGTGTGTATCAAAAGCGATAGTGCACTGTCCTATGCGTAACAAGAAGGATAGTAACGTGTAGCCCCACTGGGATGCTGACACCTGTTTCATGTACCCGTGCCACGGCGTGCGTGACATGCTGGCAGCGGACGCACCCTCCAAGGAGAGCAGCAGAGCAGGGTCTCAGCCCAAGCCATTAAACGTCGCGGAGCTATACCCTAGTGGGAACTATGCGGCCGGAGCCATTGGGGGGATGGCCATGCCGATGGCCATGCCCACGGGCGGTTATCCAATTGGGGGGCAGATGATGTATGGCCACCCTGGCCACCCTGGCATGTACCAGGGTGTGCAGGCCAACGGCTTTGGCATGCCCGGCATGGCAGGGCACGCGCCGGGCATGGGCGCCGGTTTCCTGCCGGTCGGGTATATGCCTGGGTACCCTGCTGGCATGCCTGGGTACCCTTCTGGCATGCCTGGGTACCCTGCTGGCATGCCTGGGTACCCTCCCGGTGGATCTGTGACGATGGCCCGCATAAACACCATGGCAGGCGCTGCGCCGATTGGGGCCGGCAATGGTCACTCTACCCGTCATGGGTCCAGCGGCGGGGGTGACCCCTTCTCCTTTACTCCGGGGGCTGCCAACGTTGCGCTGAACGGGGAGCGCCTCTCACCGAAGAAGTCGGACGTGTTTGATTTCATCACAGTGAGTGCCCTGCGAGTAGGCCTGGATCGTGATTAGCACTGGGAATTCTGACTGCAGGCCAGGCTTTGAGGAGGCGGTGTTCAGTTGCATGTGTATTTGCATACATTTTAACATAGTTGTACACGGCTACACAGTTTGACCTCCGTTCATTTCCACCATCCTGAACGATTCGACAAGTAGGGATAAAATAACAGCAGGCATGGGTTACCATGGTCCGGATTCTCTAGACTCCTGACCTGTGCTGGTTAATACTATAAAAAGTTTAGTACACCATGATGCATGCCATCCCCGTGTTTACCTCGGCCTGCTGCTGCCCATCTTCCTATGGATTCCGAGCACGATATGTGTGCATCCTTTCATGGCCTTGTCCTTGTGGTGGCCAGGGATCCTGCTGCGTGAGTAGCAAGTGCAGGCTTCGCACCCCATCCTTGCCCTGCCCTTTGTCCACTGTTTCATTGGTCGCACATCCCTTGCTTTGCCTGTAGCGGCCGCCACACAAACACATCGCTGTGGTGGCTGTTTTACAGTTTGCACCCCCCCTGGCACAATTCTTCCCAGACGGTTTCCAACGTGGAGTCAGTATCTGGTGGTGGGGTGGCATTGTTTCCTTTGTGGTGTCCCGAAGTAACCTGTACGTGGCTTTTTTATTTTCGTATCCTCTGCCTTACTGACTGGCTCTGATGGGCATGCCTAGTTTTCTTCTCTACGCGGATTTTCCCCCTTCGCTTTCAAATTCCTAGCAGTGACTACCAGATTCGCGCAGCTATGGCGGGTAGTCATCCGGGTTGAATTGGCTCTTGGTGTGTTGCGACATCCGCTCAACCTATCCAGGTTCTCCCTTGTTAACATTTCTGTTCCCTTTTGCTTCATTGCTGCGTTATTGCTTGTGTTGCTTCGTTGTTGCGTTATTGCTGATGCGAGCAGGGGGAGCTGTCTGCTGCCAGGACGATTAAGCAAGGGAGCAAGTAATGAGACTGTTCAATATTGTAGCAGTAGTAGTAGTATTGTTGTACTCGTTCGAGCCAGCATGGTCGGGATTCACCAGATTTCTGGCTTGCGCTGGTAGACTGTTTGGTATTATATTGTTAGCATGGCAGGGAAACTTGTATGGCATTTTATTCCTGTCTATTACAAACGGGCACCTCGTTGTATTCAACATGTGATGTCAAAGGTATGCTGGACCTGCTGGACGTCAAGGAGGTGTCATGTTCATAGAATATATGGACATGCTTCGACAGGTGTGTAGTACTCCTGCGCAACAGTAGTTTACGTAGTACATCGAGCACAATTTCCGAATTACTGGCACCGGTAAAGAGTTTTTTCGCAGTCGGGCTGTAGCTTGGGATGCCTTCGGATCAGGAGACCCATATCGCCGCGGAATCATGCCAGAGGTCCTAGTTCGAATCCGTGTTGGCGCTACTTGAACTTTTGGTTTTTCACGTCCCGGGGCTGGGCAGCATTTAGTTTGCTATTTGTTGCTTGCCTCGACAATATACGGATATGCTTCGATTCACCTCTAGCTGGGTAAGTTCCTTCCTGCTTTATATACAAGTTCCATGGGGCTTGCGCCAGTTATGAAAGTGATGATTCATCCCTCCGGCATTGTGAGGTCATAAGCAAATTGGGTCAGACTGATTATACTAGATCTGGGCCAACCAACCAGTGGCGCAGCGAAGCATAGTCATTTTTTTCTGTAATTTACATGGGAACACTTGAAAGGTAATACTGCCAGAACAAAGCTAGTCACTTCTTTTCAAATCGAGTGCATTGATAGCGTACCCTCCATATGCCGGCTCCGGCCATCCATCAGACTCGGCTGCCACCCATAGCTAGGCGCTTGGTCGGTTAGAGACTTAACCACAAGGGGGTTGGATTCGGAAAAAGTTGTTTGACTCCAGAAAAAAAACGAATAAGACTGACTATGTCAAATAACCCCCCCCAAGTCGGTGGGGGCTTCGGGTGTGACCCAGTTTGGCAATAATGGTGCATGATTCTGGCCGTGTTGCCCGCAACCCTGTCACTAGATATTACTGAGATAGCAAGATCCATCCATGGACCCCGTGCCATATCCATCCCACACAGGGACTTAATTATTTTAGTGGAACAACGACTGCTTGACGTCTGCACCCGGATCCTGCTTGCCGACGCGCCGTCGTTTCCTGAGTGGCAGCGCAGCTACCGTATTATGCTTTACAAAAACAAAGGTTCCCCTGACAACCCTGCCAACTACCGAGGAGTCTGCATCCAGAGCGCCGCACTCAAGTTGTTCATGCGCATGATCCTCAACCGCCTTCGTTCTGCTCTCGACCGTCACCTTGGGGAGAGTCAAATGGGCTTTCGTCCTGGGCGCAACACCGTCATGCCCATCTTTGTCGCGCGCCGCCTCTTCGAGGAAATCGCTCTCCTGCAACCCGGTGCAGTGAGTTTCCCGCCATCCTGATCTTCGTCGACTTCATCAAGGCTTTTGATTCTGTCCTCTGGGACGCTCTATGGGCAGTCCTTGCTCGGGCTCGCGTCCCCACTCCCCTGATTACTGTCATCCGCACGCTGTATGAGGGGTCGATCACTTCAGTGCGCACTCAACACGGCTTTACCCCGCCATGCCCACTGCAGGCCGGCGTCTGGCAGGGTTGAGTCCTGTCGCCGTACCTGTTTCTTATTGTAGTGGATTATGTCATGCGCCAGGCACGTGCTCGCTTTGCTAGCATTGCTGGTCGTGCCCCTGGCCTAGTGATCACGAATGAGCTTGGGGAAGGGGGGCCGGCCAACAGGCAGAATTTACTAGCTGACCTCATTTATGCCGACGACATCACGCTCGTCGAGAAGCCGGAGTCTGCCCAACTTTGGCTGGACTGCCTGGGGCTCGAGGCTCGGGCTGCTGGTCTAGAAATCAGCCCCAAAACGGATGCACTGGCTTTCGGCATGGCGGGGCCCCCGCCCCCACTCTGCCTCTTAGACGACACCGAGGTCAACTACCCTCCTTCAGGCCGCTTCAAGTTGCTGGGCAGTTTGCTTCCTGACTGCGAGGACGACCTGACGACACGGATAGTAGGCATGGCATGGGCGCAACTCCGTGACCACCGCCGCTGGTGGAGCAACCCCACCCTGTCCCCGGATTGTCAAGCGTGACTGTTACGCCTCTGACTTTCTCTCTCACGACCTACCCACTGAGAGCCTCACCTGACTTTACCTAAACTAGTGAGGGTACCTAGTGATGAGGAGCTATATTGAGGATATGACCTGGGACGCGACGATTCAGTTCTCAATGCCTTCTTGTACATCCGATTACAATATGCCATACACCGATTCAATTCAGGGTATTACAAAGGAAACACCTAACAATTAAGCCGTGACCCAAGCTAATATGTGTTAATTAATTTATTAATTCATAGACACGTGACTGCGTCACGTGAGCATAAGTCCTCAGTGGGAGGGGAACATGGGATGGAATGGATGGTATAAGCTATCTAGGTCCTAGTTACAGGGGTGTGGGCACCGCGGCCCGAATCGCTATGAATGCCATACTTGGTCACACGCGGAGCCCCCACAGGCTTGGGGGTGGTCTCCTTCATCACTACTTGCCATCTATCCTTGCGCACCATCTGCCTCCATATTACAGACAAACCAGGAGGCTGCCCGGGGGTGAGCCCGTCACGTCTAGTGTAGCACATGTTCATGCCGAGTCTATCACGAAAAGTCCACGGGCAGTGGCGGCCCTGCCGCGCGCGGCCGGGGGCACGCCAGGTGAGGACATATCGCCCAGGCTGGGCGGGCTTGGTGCCAGCTAGTCTATCTGATGTATCTACCTGATCTGTGCGGGCCAGGTGCCCGGCTAGGCCCAGGCGCCTGTGCATAATATTGTGGGAAATATAGGACAAATCAGCGTACAAATCCTCATTACTAATGTGCAAACCAAAGGGGATGTTAAGGGCCTTGCGCAGCATCTTGGTGACGGCGCCGTCGAGTCGTTGCTCCAGCTCCTGCGTCAGTGTCCACGTCTCGCCGAGCCGGGCGCCGTAGGTCAGGATCGTCAGAATGACGACCTTGAAGAGGTCACGCTTGACGATCCGGGGTATAGGGCGGGGTTGCTCCACCAGCGGCGGTGGTCATGGAGGTGCGCCCACGCCATGCCGATCCGTGTCGTCATGTCGTCCTCGCAGTCGGGAAGCCAACTGCCGAGCAGCTTGAAGCGGCCTGAAGGAGGGTAGTTGACCTCGGCATCGTCTAAGAGGCGGAGTGTGGGTGGAGGCCCTGCCATGCCGAGGGCCAGGGCCTCCGTTTTGGGGCTGATTTCTAGACCTGAGCAGCCCGAGCCTCGAGCGCCAGGCAGTCCAGCCAAAGTTGGGCAGACTCCGGCTTCTCGATGAGCGTGATGTCGTCAGCATAAATGAGGTCAGCTAGTAAATTCTGCTTGTTGGCCGGCCCCCCTTCCCCAAGCTCGTTCGTGATCGCTAGGCCAGGGGCACGGCCTGCAATGCTAGCAAAGCGAGCACGTGCCTGGCGCATGACATAATCCACTACAATAAGAAACAGGTACGGCGACAGGACGCAACCCTGCCAGACGCTGGTCTGCAGTGGGCATGGCGGGGTAATGCCGTGTTGAGTGCGCACCGAAGTGATCGACCCCTCATACAGCGTGCGGATGACGGTAATCAGGGGAGTGGGGACGCGAGCGCGAGCAAGGACTGCCCATAGAGCGTCCCAGAGGACAGAATCAAAAGCCTTGATGAAGTCGACGAAGATCAGGATGGCGGGAAACTCACAAGGTTGCAGGTCAGAGCGATTTCCTCGAAGAGGCGACGCGCGACGAAGATGGCCATGACGGTGTTGCGCCCAGGACGGAAGCCCATTTGACTTTCCCCAAGGTGACAGTTGAGAGCAGAACGAAGGCGGTTGAGGATCATGCGCATGAACAACTTGAGTGCGGCGCTCTAGATGCAGACGCCTCTGTAGTTGGCGGGGTCGTCAGGCGAACCTTTGTTTTTGTACAGCATATTAATACGGTAGCTGTGCTGCCACTCAGGAATCGGCGGCGCGTCGGCAACTTAGCAGGAATCATCCGGGTGCAGACGTCAAGCAGGAACCCCGTGAGCGCCGTCAGCTTAATCACCGGGGCTGGGAGCTGGTCAGGTCCAACGGCGGCAGAGAAGCGGAGTTGCTTGGCGGCGGGGCTCAGCTCGAGCTCGGTGAACGGCGGGAGCTCGTTGGGGTCGGCCAGGGGTTCCGTCAGGGCTCAGTGGGTACGTGTAGTCCTGCTCAGCGGCGGGCGGCGTGGGTGGCGCAGGGACGTCCGCAGGCGCTACTGCCAGGCGTGCGGCCGCCAGAGGGCCAAGCGGCGGAGGCGGCGGGCCGGGGGCGCCGAGCAGCCAGGACTGGGAGGATTACCACTAGCTGGTCGAGCTGCTGCTGCGGTGAGCCAGAGAGCGTCCGCGGCGCCGGCTGCGCGCCGCCGGCGGGCCGTTGGGCGTGACGCAGGCGGGTCCAGGCGTACTTGCCGTGCTGGTCCTTGAGGTGGGCGAAGTTACTACTCGCGGACATGAAGGTCCTCCTGCTCCTTGGTCGCCTGCCGGATGGCTGAGTGGTAATCGGCTTTGAGGCGGGCGTAGCGGGCGGGGTCGCTGTTGTCGGGCAGGGCTTGCCGGGCCTGGATGACGGCGGGGAGCCGGTGCAGGCTGGTGAAGCGGGGCGGGCGGCGGGGGGGCAGCAGGGCCCCGGCCGCGGGCAGCTTGTCAGCGAGGTGCCGAAGGGCCGATGCCGGGCCGGCAGCGAACAGCTGGGCGTCGCTGGCCGGGATGTCCAGCGCGTCGACGAACGCCTCTGCCGCGCGCTTGGGGGCGCGTTTTTCAGGGAAGTCTTCCAGAGCGTCGTCAGATTTCTCAAGCAACTGAAGTGGGCGCAAATCAGGTGGTGCCACGTGCTTACGAAATGGCGAGGGGAATCGCAGGCGGATGCGGGCGGTGACGATGCGATGATCGGAGCGCACCAGGGGGATCACATGCGAGCGAGCAGCTAGTACAGATCCTTGATGATGCTTGCGCATTACAACATAGTCAATGCAGCGTTCAGTGCCAGTTGGCGAGGTGTGTGTGACCAAAGCATCTGGACTATGTGGAAAGCGGGTGTTGGCAGTGACCAAATCGCATGTCGTAAGCAAATCAGCAAAAATTTCAGTGTTGGCATTGGAGACCGTACCGTTGGGGGCGTGCTGACATCCGCCAGTACCCGGTGGTAGCGTGGCGTTGGCGTCCAGCAGCAGAGCGAGGTAGTTGCGACCAGGGATGCCGTTCGCCAGGTTCTCCAGCGCTGCAAAGAAGTCCTTGCGATCTTGTTCTGGGTGGCCGGAGTGGGGTGCGTAACCAACGCCCACCGTCAGGGCATAGGTCGAGTGGCCCTCCATCGAATGAAAAGTGGCCACAAGGAGCCGAGCGTTGACCAGCTGGGGTTTGCCCATGTGGCGTACGGCGAGCGGGGAGCAGAGGAGACCGACGCCCCCGTTCCCGGTGCCGGCGCCGCCTCCGTAGTAGAACCGCCAGCCGTCGATGTCGTCATGTCACGGACGCGAGCTAGGTCATCCGGGCGCCCACTATGCACAAGACCGGTGACGTGCGCAAGGAATTTGTTTTCTACGCATTTTCGACAAAGGCTAGTACGTGACCGGGGGGGGGACACTAGCACTTGCAGCATAAGAGCGGACGAAAGTGTACGTGCACGCGCGCCGGGCCAGGCACAGCTGGGCGCGCAGCACTGACTTGAGCGGACGGCAGCTGACAAGTGCGCAGCGTCGAGAGGATCATACGCGAGTTAGTGGACAGCTGGAGCTGGACTCAGCTGGAGCTGGACTGCTGGACTTCAACAGCGCCGAGGCTATCGACAGGCCACTGAGGTGTCTTTGTGGTGTAGAATAGCGGGTCAACGTTATGAGGACTGGACACAAAATGGAAAAGGACAATTTGCGGTGCGGAGCCAGATCGCTGGAATGAATGCGAAATAGCTGGCAGCCCTACAAAGGGATTTCTTCTAGAAAGGAAAGATTAGAAGCAATGTTTGCTGCATGGGCCACTCACACGCAAGGTGTGAGCGTGCAGATTGTCTGAAAAATATTATGCTTCGACCTTGGTGGACGTGACTCAATGCCGGACATTCCCAGGGACAGAAATGCCGGAGCCTCTAGGAGATGAGATCGGCAACAGGGTAGCAATTTAGATTTGTCGGGATGCCTTCCTGCTTTTGTTGGCATGTGTGGTAGAAAGCCAGGACGGCAACTGGAATGCGGTTTCTATTTGCATGGTTCAGGCAGCAAGATAGTTTTGGCGCAGTGTCGAGTACTCTGTGGCGGACTTTGGCATCAGCGACGACCCGGTGCGGCCGTCGCCATTCACGCCATCCAAAGCTGTGTGCGCTATGGAAGAGGGTAGGTCTCTGTCCTTTGACATTGATCCTTCTCTGCAGCAGCTGATCGCTGTGCAGGCTCTCTTAGCGCATAGCTCTCTTGCTGATTGCTACACCGCTGATATCTGGCTAGATGGTCGAGTTTTGGAGCAAGTGCAGGGTGCTGTCTTGGCTCCTACTCCAGTCGATTGTCCAGACTCCTGCTCAGAAGGCGACGGAGTTGAACAGGGTGCAGCACAGGGCTGCAACCTATGGTTGGGAAGATGGGGTTTTGTACAAGCTGTTGGGCAAGCGTAGGGTGGTCGTCCCACCGCCTGACAAGCGCGCTGCTATAGTGCAGGCGTACCACGAGCGGTATGGTCACTTGGGTGGCAATCGCACGCTCAGCCTCGTACGGACCAGCTATATTGGTGGAATAACATGCGACACACGGTGGCCCAGGTAGTGGCCAGCTGTGTCCCGTGTGCTCGAACCAAGGCTAACTTTAGCGCAGATCATGGTGCCAAGGAGCTGATGTCGCTTCCCATCAAGGGCTTGTTTTATCGCTGGCACGTCGATCTGTGCGGGCCGTTTCAGGAGAGCCCTGACGGCAACCTCTATGTCATGGTATGCGTGGAGAGGTTTAGCAAATGGGTTGAGTTGATCCCCATGGCTGCATGACAAGCATGCCGCTACCACAGCGAAGCATTTTGCGGACATCATCACCAGGTTTGGGGCTCCCGCGGAGGTAGTCACGGACCAGGGTGGTGAGTTCAGGGGTGAGTTCCAGGAGTTGCTGGATGGATGTCTTATTGATCACCGTCGCACTTCTCGGGAGCATCCTCAGTCAGGCCAATGGTTTGGCTGAGAGATTGGTGCAGACCATCAAGCAGGCACAGCGCAAGTGGAGCCTGCAGGTGCCGGAGTCGGCCAGGTGGGATCGCGAGTTGGCATGGATTGCCATGGGTTATCGCATGTCTCCCCAGGAGTCTCTCGCTACCTTCTCCCCGTATTTCCTTCTGTTCGGGCGTAATCCTCTTTTGCCTACGGAGGCACAGGTTGCGCACCCCGAACCCATGGCCTTCGACAACGCTCAGCAATTTTTTGTTGAGGTGCTGGCCAGGGCAGAGACTTTTAAGAAGGTCATGCCCATCGCGATGAACAACTTGTTCATTGCTCAGCACAGGGACTCCCTGCGCTACGCTCAGCGCCGGGGGGGCGCATACATGGCTCGCCAGCTGCGGTTTAGGCCAGGGCAGTATGTTTTCCTGCGCACTCAGCTGAAGCACACTTTGGATGTGGAGGCAGGGCCCACCATTTTGCGCATTGTGGCTATCAAACCATCGGGAGTGGCAATTTTGGAGGGCGCCGACGGGAGCCGTACGACAGACAACCTCAGCAACTTCAGTCCCTGCTCGCTGCCCAATTTGGTCCACGACCTCCAACCGCACACATCTCGCCGAGTCAAGGACGCCCAGTGTCAGGTTTGTCACCGGGTCGATCAGGCGGAGTCCATGTTATTGTGTGATCAGTGTAACTGTGGTTGGCACATGCAGTGTTTGCAGCCAGTGGTCACCAGCATTCCGGAGGGGGATTGGTTTTGTCCAGTGTGCACCGCTGCGCAGTTTACCTCCCGCAGCTTGACTGCGGTCACCGCTGCCCTTGTCTTGCATGGTACGATCGCTGTCTTCGTGATGGGGCCGGTCGCCAGCGAGGGGGGGAATCATGGGACAGGTCCTCGCCCACCCCACAGGGCATGCAGTTAAGGCAGGCACGTCAGCTCAGCTCATTTGGGTATTACCAAATTAAGCTGAGTGGCCAGCCGCCACGGTGGCGCCGGAGATTGTGGCACGCAGACGCGACAGTCAGCAGCAAGGGCAGTTGATCCGCGGGCCGATGCAGTGCGCCTGTGTTCTTGGATTCCCAGGATGGCGATATTATTGTCGATGCAGAAACCAATAAGATTGGAGACTCGATGGCACTGACAGTCGTCACTGCGCAGGCAGTGACAGCGGTCAGCGTCGGGCTGGAGCATGCGGGCGTTTAAGGTGGCGATGACCAAGGGCGCGCTTTGACCGAAAAGGGGGGTGCAGGCGGGGGTGGGGGCGGAGATGGAGCAGCCTGGGTGGTGGTGGGGGTGGGGGTGGAGGTGGTGGGGTAGGGGGGGCGGGTTGGGGACTTATGCTTTCAATCACCGTAATATGTGTTACGAATCCATAACACACGCCGAGTGCAATTCACGAAGGACAATGGCTGCATAAATGACTGCCGACATGCGTGTATGCTCGGGCCGACATCGACCCTCGCCTTCAGGACCAACGCATGTCCACAAGGTTCACACGGAGGATCAAAGGACCACTACTAAAGTGCGCAGCGCGGCGCGACTGCACCGAAACCACAGTACTGTACAATCGCCACGTCCCATGCTGTTACGTACGGCACCCCCCCGCCGTATTTACGCGTATTAAACCGTGCTAATGGTCCCGCCGTATTCACGGCAAAAATACGGCTGGATTTTACGGCGCGTCCTGGTCGATAGCAGACACTGCACTTTTCCCTAGGCAAATCGGCGCGGCGCCGGCGCGACGCAGGGCTTTTGCCACGGGTAAGCAGCGCAGCTGCAGACAGTGCTGCACAGCCTGCACAATTGACGAAGCTGCCAGCACTATGTATGCCAGCCGTGCAGGCACTGCAGCTTTGGCGTGCACAGTAAAATAAGAATGAAACTAAGCTCACGTTGTCAAGGGGCTAGCTGCGTTCTGTCATTTCTGTTTGTAGCCATGGCAGGCGGGAGAAAAGCTGAGGACCGCACGTGCTTAGGGTGGTCGAAAAAGTCAAAAACCTTCACTCGGTAGAGCACGAGCGTGTGAGGCTTGAATGCAAGTACTGCGGTCTTTCCACCATGGGCACCGTCGGGAGAAACCCGTCGAGGCTACACGCATCCTTTGGGCAAGTGGTGAGGCTGGCTAAGGCATCGGCAAATGCACAAAGGTTCCCGCCGACGTGCAGATTTTTTTCAGGTCGTTTTAAGGAAAAGGCCGAATATGCGAATCAGAAGAAGGATCTCGGCAAGGCAGACGAACTGGTGCGCCATGTTGCACGCGCGGTGGGCCAGGCGAGCAGGCTGCTCATGTCCGGCTGCTTCGACCCCTCTTTTTGTTGGGCGTCTCTTTGTTGGGCGGAATTCCTTGCTGGGACGCGGTGCTTCCAGCTCTCTCAGCGGGCGATCCAAAGAAGGTCAGCGGCACACTAGGCATCCCTTTTCACCCCCCCCCTCGCTAGTAGCTTAACCACTAGCGAGAACCAGAAGGGATGGCAAAAGTCACAAGAGTCGCAGGTGCAACACGCGCACTCTTAACCCAAGTACACAGGAAAAAAAATTCCGGTGAACTGGAACTCCAGGGCCGGCACCGAGCACCCCCCCAGCGCCACGCTGGATGGATGCCGCAAAAATTAAGGTGCCATTTAACACACCAGCCTCGAGCTGGTAGGTCGTAAGACATAATGCGTAAAGCCATGCTGGCACTCCTGGCCAACATCTTTATTGCCAGCGAAAAAAAAAATAATAATAACAGGCAGGCAGTCCGTGTCGACAAAAATGCTCCAATTTGCAAGCCACGCCATTAAAAAGGACGCGTCAGTCAATTTCGTAGCCCGGACCAGGCCAGCCGACGTCCGCTCCACGCCACAGGTTGATGCACAGGTCACTGGTACAGAAAAAGAAAAAAATCTGCTCCGGCCAGCAGCTAGAACCAGAGCCTTGACCTCGCCATGCGGGGCTCAACGCCAGGCTGTGCCAGCCCACAGCAAACCCAACGCTTGACAGATCCGCTGCATGACTTTGACACATATAACTAGTCGCCTGCCGCGTGGCTGCGCTGGCCCAGGCCTGTCGACCTATAAAATTTCCGCCCGTTCCGCCGAACTTCAAATTCAAATAATAATCCAAAGTCTCCATGGGCAGGTCGGGTATAACCCGTTGCACGGTTCATTCGTTTCAGTCAATAAGGGGTGGAAGGAGGATGAGTGGTGCGTCGCAGCATGCACCCACTCTCCGTGCTATGCTACCTAATCTGCCCGATGAGAGTCATGATTCCTTGCTTTTGTTACAACAATGATTCTGACATTAAATGAATAAACTACTATCAATTTATGGAGTGTCAATCATCACATGAAGAAAGACCGGGTTCATCCAATTAATTCCGCCATTCCAGCCTATCTATGGCCTTAGTATCTAGTGCTTGAGCTAGCTGGCAGTGTCCGACATAGCCGACCTTGACTATTCACGACCTGCCCTCCCACAGGAGATGGGATGAGGAGACCTATTTCTCAACCCCTGAAACCAGCCTACAAGACCCCTAGAATCCTCACCAACGTTGTGTGGGTATCCGACCCAAGCACCCGTCCTTAGATGACGCATATATATTGCCCCGACTCTTTCCATCAACATGCCCCTCTTATGACAAGAACCACAAATGCGACCATGTCGGAGGCCACACCCGGGTTGTTCGCCTAGTGCATCACATGGCGACAACATATAACTATACGACGGTTCATGATGTCAGTGAGTGAAGAACTGAAACGAACAACGTCCAGCAACAAAGCTGCTCGTTTCTCCGTTTACTACCTAGCCAGCCGTCATGCAAAACGACAAGCTGTGGGCCCCCGCCAGTGCCGACATTCAGGCACATAATGCATTGCTGTCAATTGTCACTTTGCTGGAACTATCGCAGCCAAACCACTGACGAACCGTCGTCGCACAAGCCAGTGCGACACAACCTTCTGAAACAAACACGGTGCAGACTTCCGTACTGCCATGAAGTGTGCCGTAACTTGTCCGTTGAGCCACAATCCACAGCCACGTGTGCTGTCAAAATCTCAGCAACTTTGGCGCGGACCAATACTTAACCACCGCCGCCAATTCCAAGTGGACGGCACTCCACAAATATCTCACAGTGGTCGGACGAAAAGGCAAAAATCTTCGCCTCAGTCAGACGTTATGGTACGGTGTGCGACAACCCAGCTCCTGGTACACAGAGGAAGCAGTACCTGGCACAGTCAGGACTGTGCTGTCAGGTTGTCCAGCATCACCATGCTGACTTCCATCCTGTTCTGACTCAGCACCTGAGTCACTCTGCTCATGCCCATCACCTGGACCGCCAGCAGGGACCACATGCACATCACCAGAGGCCTCCACACCCCTCTGTGGTCGTAAATTGGTAACTCTCTTGATGAGAGGTCCATCATTGTGCCCAGCACAAGAATGCAATGGGTCAGGCTCACTTACAGCTGCACCAGTGTTGCACGGATGCGACATGCCATTTGTTGTAAATATTAAATTATCCGGGCGTCCCGGTCGATCGGCGCCGACCGTAATCCGGCGCCAGTGCCGAGGCCATAGTATAGTTGGCAGCCGAGGCAATCCGTGTGGAAGTAAGTGTAGAAGTTTTGCTGACGAACTTGGCCTTTGCGCCGTAGGCGGACCTAGCGCCTGAACGGGAGTTACGGGACAGCCAAGTGGCACTGCACACACGTTATGATGGTACCTACGGACATTTGGATATTTTTCAGGAGAGTCCTAGCCGTACTGGTCTTTAATGTGTTCTAGACGGTTCGAGAAGCCCGTCCCCGCGGACCTGACGTCATGCCTGGTTGGCAGCGCGAGGGGCAGCCACGAACGGGGACGAAGGGACAAAATAGGCAAGGCACGAGCTATGCCAGCAATCCGGACCTTGTATCGTAATTTACCACGTTGCTCTACAGATTTACTATCGCTTAATCCTGGAGTGTAATTCTCCTGTGGGCTCGAGTGCGAATCCCTCGCCTACTGGGTGTAAGTCTTCCCGTATTGAGTGTTTTAATCTGTGTGGTAACATTGTAATATACGAAACCAGTTTTCCGGGTGTGAGCTTATTCGTATTGTGTTACAAGTATTCTTAAGCCACCATCGTGCGCTGTGACGCATAGGAAGTCAAAGGTCTTTCGCATTCATTATAAATCATCAAGGCGCTATTTTAGATAGCCATATGTACGTGTTAAAACCAGCAGTCAAGGATGTCTTCATAGGAACCATTATCTCTCCAGGTGACCCTAGCTAGGCCGGGCATCGTGAACCCAGGAGATCACGGCCCCCGTGACCAGATAAATGAATATCTGCATTGGAGCACCTGGCCATCCCCTTGGGTGATCTAAGAGTTAGCATATTAGGGCACCAATGTGCTAGTTGGATGCAGGTTGAGGAGACCTTTCCAACGCCGTGCCAACCGCCTCAAACAGACAAGGGGCTAGAAAGATATCATGTCCCAAAGTACTGCCGACCGGCGGGCGGTCAGTGGCGGTGCACTCTCATGACACAGTGGACAGGACACGTTGCAGGCAGCAGGGCCTGCACAGGCTTAGCCTGCACCATCACGTGACTGTGGTACACAGTGTACTGAGGACGCAACGGTCCCGTGGCTAGTAGTAGAAGCCACTACTAGCGAGCCACAAGGTCTGCAAGGATGTGATTCCGTGCAGAACTGTGGCAGGTCCTGTGCTAACCTAGACACAGGAATGCCAGAGATTCCTGTGTGTTGCCTCCAACTATAGGATGCAGGGTAACGATATACGGGGCTCTGGCAAGGTAGCGGTGCACAGCGTTGCTCACGACCGAGGAACAAGGAGGAACGAGGTAGCATACAGCTCGAGGCCCAATGAGGTAACGAGTGTCAGTCACACACGAACCTTGGTTGTCACGACGAGTGCCAGAGGACGATGAACTTGATCTCTTTGGTTTGATGAGTAATGAAACGAGTGTTGACTACTCTCTCAGACCAAGGGGCACTAATCCGGATGTCATTTGCCTGACATGGCATGGCGTGTTATATTATAGCTAGAATCATGCTATAAGGCCTAGCTGAGGATCAACCGCGGCTCAGTCAGTTAGTCAATTTAGTGCGATCTTTGCTTGCTATCGCGCCGGTACGCGGATATACGCGGCTATGCTGTCTTAATAAAGTGCTATTAGTAGTGTTATTAATAGTGTTATTATCGTGGTTCTCTGAACATAGTTTCTTTATAGTGAGATGGAAGGGTAGCCGCTATAGCTAGGTTATTGGGTTCACGTGACATACCTTTTGAGGCCGGTGCGGCCTGAACCGGATCAGACGTGGCCAAAAATTTGGCCAGTTTTTCTTGGCCAGGTGGCAGGAGCTACGTTGAGATATAAACCTGCCACTGTCTAGGTTTCTTGGCTCATGGCGTAGTGATTAACTAGATCTAGATTCTTTCTCTCACGCAATATGTGACCTAATAGCCCCGGCAGCCTTACGTAAGCTGCCGGCAATTAGAACGCCACATTGCGTCATTTGTTCAGACGCAACATTTGCGTGGCGAAAAAATGCCGTCCGGGCCAAGGCCGCATGACACGCAAAAAGGGACAAAAACAAACCCACCTAGCTAAGGTCGGCCTCTTTTCTTTTCACGAGGGCGGCGACAGCAAGCCAGGGGAAACGAACCTCTGGTTTGACGAACCTGTACTGTCGGAGCCATTTTTGGCCCTGAGCAGCAATGCCGAAGGGGCGCAAAGCTACAGGAGGGCAGGCAGCGCGCGGGGAGGACGGGACGCCCACACCGCGGGCTGCTGCCGCCAGTCACGCGCCAGTCGCCTTCAGCGCCAAAAAGAAGCAGCTCGCCACTCTGCTCGCCAAGTGCATCAGCCCCGCAGAGGCGGTGGGGGCAGTCGAGCAGGTCTTCGGTGCCGAGGACTGGGTGACGGACGCCAGCTCGTGGAGCTCGAGCCAGCTGAAGTCTGTCGTGCAGTTGCTGGCCGATCACGTTGATGTTGGCGACGTGTTGGACGCACGTGACCCAAACGGAACGTTGGTGGCAAAACTGCTGGCCGTGGCAGATCTCGCGGCGGACGAGGAGGAGGATCAGGCGCTGCCACCAACGACACCTGCGCAGCGAAAAATGGCCAAGCCGAAAGGCGCGGCCAAGGTTTCGGCAGGTGGGGGGGCTGTCGGAAAGGAAATGAGGGCGAGGTTGGCGACATTCGTTGGGGCACCTCCGGAAACCGAAAATCAGGACGACGAGGAGGACGAGGAGGGGGAGGTCGCAGCCGAGAAATTCATGCAAGGTTTGAAGGCAGCGCTGGGAGGAATGGAGGGGGCGGGAAGCCACTTCAAGGCCTCGAAAGGGGTGGCGCTGCCAAGCCGAGCCAAGAGCGTGAAATATCGGATTTCGGAGCGGGTGCTGCCGGGGGTGTTGGAGGACGCCAGCGACAATGGGATGGGAATCCGGTCGTGGGTCATGACGGTAAAGCCTGGAAATTGGCGGAACATGGAGAACAGGAAAATTGTCATGAACATTGCATTGGCCATGGACACCCTTCTCAAGGAGCTGGGCTCAGCAGCCGGGGAGCTTGTGGGCATGGAGTACCTAATGAGGGTGGTGGCGGCCTTGCTGCAGGTGGAGGGCAAGGAGGGGGGGGTGGAAGGTGGCCAGCCACCTCCTGCCATTGGGGGAGGAGGCTGCACTGTCAGCCACCCCGGCTGTCAAGGCAGCTCTCCAAACTGCCATCCTCTTGGACAAGCTCAGCAAGGCTCAACAAGTAGGGAAATAGAATCCCAGCGGGACCGCTCCCTTTTCCCGCTGCCATACCCACTTAGGCCAGCGTACACCGCGTGGGGCAGGGTGAGATCGGCACGCCGGCGACAGCGTGCCACGCGCCGCCACCGCGAGTACACACTGCAATGCAAGGTAGTGCGTTGGCTTAATTGGCTGTGGGGGGGGGGCAAGACCCTCCTCCTAACCCTAGAGGGGCGTGCTCTAAGGGGAGGGAGGAGGCCCTTGCGAGGGTCAAGAGGCACTGCACCTGGCACAGTCGCCGCGTAGGGGGCGTTGCGACAGGCCAGGAGCAAGAAGGTGCTGATGCAATATATGGGAAGCAGAATAAGTATGAACAACTGCGCGCGGACGCGGTGAGTCTACCAAAGGCGGAGGTGGCGGGGAAGGCACGGCTGCTCGACCTGTTGGCTATGCGGCCGAGCTGGCGGGAGATATATGCCAGCGAAGAGAACTGCATCAAGCCAGCGGTCGTGGCGAGCGCAAAGTATTGGAATGTGCCCAAGCCCAGCCGGGGATGCTCCATGGCTGAATGGGGCAAGCTCATGAGCCGGGCAGCGGGCGTGGGCATGGTGGCGTTCCGGGAGAGGCGGCCCAAGTGGGTGGATGGCTGCTTTGGAGTGGCCAAGGGGGTGGGTGAGCTTCGGTTCATCGTCAACAGGAAGCTGGGCAACCTGCTGTGGGTGGACCCCCCCAAGATCCTGCTACCCCACCTGGGCATCCTCGTGGAGGTCTACATCAAGGGCTGGTGCTACTGCGCCAAGAGCGACCTCGTGTCATACTACTATTCCATCGAGGTGCCCGAGTGGTGGTGGGACTACCAAGGGCTTCCTAGTGTGTGGTCGACTAGCGTAGGTCTGGCAGGGCCGAGGCGGAGGGTGTGGCCCGTGCTCAAGGTGCTGGCCATGGGACATTCCCATACGGTGGCGCTGGGGGAGGCCATCCATGAGATGGTGCTCTACATGACCGGTGCCCTGGATCCGAGGCGCCAGGTCAACTACCTCTCAAGCGCAGGTGAGCTCACCTTGGTGCGCGACGAGTGTGGCCAGCCACTGCGCTTGGCCATCGAGTACAAGGAGGAGCGCGCCGGGGAGCTTCAGATTGACCTAGAAAACCCCCCTGCCCCCATGCTGTCCATCACCATTGATGACTTGGTGGCCAGCAACGGGCGGACCTGCGAGGCGGTGAACCACACTAGGAAGAGGGGGTTGAGAAATTTCTCACTTTTTTCTCAGTTTTTCTCAATTTGGGCGTTTTTCTGAGAATTTTCTCAGCAAATTGAGAAGAACTGAGAAAAATCTCAGTTTTTCTCAGGACGATTGAGAAGAACTGAGAAAATTCTCAGATTGGTCTCAGTTTTTGAGAAAATTTTCATGAAACCTGAGAAATGGCCTGAGAAGTGCTGAGAAGAATTGAGAATCATTCTCAATTTTCTCAAACAAGTCCAACGCCGCAACTGAGAAAACCACAAGAACTGAGAAAGCAGAAAAAACCACAAGGACTGAGAACGAGGAGATTCACACACTTGATACAAACGCATCACATTGCAAGCGGTGAGCATGGTAGAGATGGAATGTGAAAAATATAGGGTTATCATACAATATAGCCAATGTACCATCCAAGCCACGAGCCACGAGGTAGCCATGGCTGACAGCGGAGCTCATAACTTTCACGTTCGGGCACCCAATTCGGCTGTGAATATCACAATCACTTCGTCTTTCTAAGACGCACACGCTGATATACTTTTCCGAAGCTATTGCGCAATATATGACGAGCAAACGCTCCTCGACGCAACGCAGCCTGGCGGCTGCGCTAAGCCCTGACAGTACGTCTGCAGCTCCGGCTGCAGCCTCGCCTTCAGGTCCGGAAAGAAGTGGCGACACTAGTCGCGCACTGGTGGTCGCCCAGATCCCTCATTTGATGCCCAGCACGTTGAACGCGTTGTGTCGGCACAGCGACCCCCCCTGCATTCAAACAAAGGCACACCGATAACCAAGAAAAGCGTATGCAAATGTGTAGCCTTGTTCCTTGAAATTATGGCTGGCTTACGCAAAGAGCGACTGTAAGATGACCTGTACAGTGGGGCCGGAAACAGCTTGCTTGATCAGGGCGTGTTTTTCGAGCTTCACTGGCCGGGAGTGTCTAGTGGTGAGAACCATTGCTGCGATCGCTTTCCCACCATTTACGAGGAAATACCCGCAAATGAAAAACCACTGAAACGGTCTAGCTAGTCAGTCATTAAATTAGCCATATGCCATGCATGTTTCCAAACGTCCAAGAACGCACACGGTGCAAATGCAAAAATCCGGAGGACACGACTTCATTGCTTCATTGTCGTCAGAAAGCAACAAACGTGAAAACGCTAGCTGCCCAAATCTGAGATTCCGCGGAGCACAGAAAGTAAGAAAGCCTAGAAGCTACCAGCAAGGAATCGAACATAGGACTTCATTGCTTCATATTTGTATGCACAAGAATAAATAAGTGACATGCATTAAGGGCCCGCCAGCATAAAGGGCCTGCAGTCTGATGCGGGCCCAACGGCAGCACCGCCATAGCAGATAAGGGCCCCCAGTCTGATGCGGGCCCCACAGCACCACCGCCATAGCAGAGCTCAAAGGGGTCGTGGTGCGCATGAAACGTATGTATTGTCGGTAGGTGCCGTTGGGGTCAAATTGGGTGCCGCCAAAATCGGGCCGACGCGTCAATAGACTGAGGCCGTCGATGAGTGCCATCATGCGGCTTGGGTCATTTCTGTTGGAGAACTTCAGGTAAGTTAACTTAATGCAAACCACTGGTCGCCCGCGTCGGGAACCGGCCCAACGGCTCTTCCGCAACAGAAAATTACGCGGCATACTGCAGAAGTCGTCGGATCGTTACATTTCGACGGTAAAAAATTCAAGATGAGGCTTGCGTTCAATTTGCCGCAGTTTGCCGCCCAGAGAAAGTAGTCGTTGGACTCGTTCCCCACGAGAAACACAATCAAGCAAGCTGTTTCCGGCCCCACCGTCTAGGTCATCTCGTCGCTCTACACGTCAGCCAGCCATAATTTCAATGCACAAGGCTACACATTTCCATCTCCATTCATATTCATAATCCTGCACGACTCGAAAACGCGGACAAGATAACGGCAGGCTCGAGCTACCATGGTCCGGATTCTCCCGATTTCTGGCCTGCGCTGGTTGTCTAGTTGTGAGGGAAGAATGCCACGAATTCCGCCATGGTTCTTGCAGGAAGTTGCCTTTATTAACAATCAGGAAACACAGACGTAAGTCACGTCACTTCCAAGACTGCACGCAGCACAGGCGACAGGGTCGCAGTGCCAAGAGAACGTGCACGCAAGAACTGGCGTCCCGGTGTGACCAAGTCACTCATATAGCTTACTAGGGACGCGTCCAAGTATTCAGCTGCACTGTCACAGCTGAACTGTCAATCAATTGATTACACAGACTCTGGCACGCCTTTGGCGCGCAGATCTATCAATTGTCCATACGGCTAGTCCTGTGGACCTATCCGTACACTAGTCAGCATCAATTGTCTCATAGATCCTGGCGCGCTACAGCACGCCTACCTATCAATTGACCATCAAGTCCTGTACAAGTCCTGTCAACGTCCTGCGGACTATCAAAGTGACACTTGTACATCCTGTGTCCGTACGCGCCCACAGTGGCGCGCCGGGTACTGTCGGCACAGCCTAGGAAACGTCATAACTTTTACGTTCCTTAACCAAATGAGGCGTTCAAGGTGCCGTTGGAAAGAGCGTAACAATCTCTATCCATCTAACGTAAATCCTTTACGTTAACTCCAATCCCTTCTTTTCTTTAGGGATCACATCCCCTGCCAGGGACCCTTGAAGTAGCTTGAAATGTCCTTCACTCCAGCTTGAAGCTTGAACAGATGTCTTTAATGGCCAATGCCATTCCCCAGCCCTTTCTTTTAAGGAACTGGAAAAGAAACAGATCTGCCACAGGGAAAACCATTCCATGAGAAATGGATAAAAACCTATGGAAGTGGCATTACAGAGTACCACCAGATATTAGAAGCACACAAAATTAAATACATACAGGTTAATTCTATGAGGTCTTCTCCAGGAATTAATCCCATCACCTCGGTAGAGCCTCCAGTACAATGACCTTCTGGCGGTGAGTTACATTAATCCCAGATACTAATCCCATAAAACCCAGTACATATTCAATATAGGTACAATAAATCCATGACAATTAAAATACCACTTGACAAAGTAAGGCGTATTACAATAGTTTGCCTGTCATTCTCTCAACAGGGGTCTATTGGCGCCCGTCTTACGGCGCCCGTCTACTTGCCAGATGGTAAACTGCCACAGCAAACAAATGACAAAATGAAAACACATAGGCAACATTTAAATCCTGCCCTGGGGAACTAGGGAAGTCTGAACAGGCAAACACCTGAACAGGCCAGCTTGTAGAAACATAATACCAGGGAATCGAACCCCGCCCTATAAACCCCAGAATGAAGGTTCCCAGACCATTGTGAGAAGTATGTACAAATATACATTTCTTTAAAATAGAATACATGGTCTGTAATGGACCTGTCAACCTTGTGTAGTCAACAGCATGAACCCCAGCCAAAACCTGGCTGTATCCTGATTAAAATCAGAGTGAGTGTACCATGGTCCATGAGCCTTAGTACAGACTAAAATACAGGTATTATGCCAGTCACAATGCTGACACTACCACACAATCTGCTCTCCAATGCCCTATAACCATGCACCAGCTTAGACAGCTTGCTGAGATGGGTCCATCAGAGACTGAAGAACCTTGTATTGCACTGCTGCCTTCTGCACTAGCTTGGTCAAAGCATCAGCAGGATTGTCAACCCCAGGGATATGCTCAATATTGGCCAAGGAGGACAACTCCTTAAGAAGGAGATAATCCAAGTCCCTACTTCTGGCCATCTGCCTGTGCACAAACTGCACCATCCCCATGGAGTCCGTTTTTAGAAGAGTGGTAACCTGAAGTGGCCAAGGAGTGTTAGAAGGCAGCAGTGCAATACAAGGTTCTTCAGTCTCTGATGGACCCATCTCAGCAAGCTGTCTAAGCTGGTGCATGGTTATAGGGCATTGGAGAGCAGATTGTGTGGTAGTGTCAGCATTGTGACTGGCATAATACCTGTATTTTAGTCTGTACTAAGGCTCATGGACCATGGTACACTCACTCTGATTTTAATCAGGATACAGCCAGGTTTTGGCTGGGGTTCATGCTGTTGACTACACAAGGTTGACAGGTCCATTACAGACCATGTATTCTATTTTAAAGAAATGTATATTTGTACATACTTCTCACAATGGTCTGGGAACCTTCATTCTGGGGTTTATAGGGCGGGGTTCGATTCCCTGGTATTATGTTTCTACAAGCTGGCCTGTTCAGGTGTTTGCCTGTTCAGACTTCCCTAGTTCCCCAGGGCAGGATTTAAATGTTGCCTATGTGTTTTCATTTTGTCATTTGTTTGCTGTGGCAGTTTACCATCTGGCAAGTAGACGGGCGCCGTAAGACGGGCGCCAATAGACCCCTGTTGAGAGAATGACAGGCAAACTATTGTAATACGAGTTGTGAGGGAAGAATGCCACGAATTCCGCCATGGTTCTTGCAGGAAGTTGCCTTTATTAACAATCAGGAAACACAGACGTAAGTCACGTCACTTCCAAGACTGCACGCAGCACAGGCGACAGGGTCGCAGTGCCAAGAGAACGTGCACGCAAGAACTGGCGTCCCGGTGTGACCAAGTCACTCATATAGCTTACTAGGGACGCGTCCAAGTATTCAGCTGCACTGTCACAGCTGAACTGTCAATCAATTGATTACACAGACTCTGGCACGCCTTTGGCGCGCAGATCTATCAATTGTCCATACGGCTAGTCCTGTGGACCTATCCGTACACTAGTCAGCATCAATTGTCTCATAGATCCTGGCGCGCTACAGCACGCCTACCTATCAATTGACCATCAAGTCCTGTACAAGTCCTGTCAACGTCCTGCGGACTATCAAAGTGACACTTGTACATCCTGTGTCCGTACGCGCCCACAGTGGCGCGCCGGGTACTGTCGGCACAGCCTAGGAAACGTCATAACTTTTACGTTCCTTAACCAAATGAGGCGTTCAAGGTGCCGTTGGAAAGAGCGTAACAATGATAGGTGAGTGGTCCTGAAATTAATCAGTGGGACCTGACCAGCCCCTTCCTTAGTCAGGAGAGAGGACGTGATCACTACCCCATCCTGGCATAGGAAATTCTGCCCCAGAAGAGCAGGTCCTTGATAGCCCTCCAAGACACAAAAAGCAGTGTCCTGTCCAAGGATAGGAATGAATACCTCACCCAGTACCTTCACGTGTACCCCGCCACTGAAGTCAGACACAAACTGATAGCTGGGTTCAGACATGCTGTACCCTGCTGCAGCCCTGGTCCCAATAATGGAGACCTGAGAATTAGTGTCTACCTCTAAGGCAGTGTCCAGCCCCAGATTGCCATGCCACCTGAGCTTGGCTACCTTGGGCTGCTTCTTGGCCCTTTGTAGAGCCCCAATCAATCCAGCCAAACTTGTCCCCCTGGGCTTGGTTAGTGCCTTGGGCTTGACAGTTGACTCCCCAGCTGTTGACCTTGCAGCCTGTTCAACAAGTACCTCTGCAACCTGGCCAGGGCTGACAGATTCCCCTGCAACAGATGTGGTCGTTGCGTCAGTGATGTCACCTGGGACCTGAAAATCCTGCAGATCCTGTGAGCCTTGTGCCTGACTGCCCTCATTCATCAGGTTAGGCTTGACATATGACCAACTCAGCCGGTGTACATGCTTTGGTTCGTCCTCCATGCTGACCAAGCATGCGTGGCTAGCTTCATCAACCTGGGTAACCACCCCAGGACTCCAGCTACCACGTTTGCCATAAAGGCTAGGTTCCTTCCAAGCTAGGACCTTCTGACCCACTTGTGGCTCCAGCATCTTCCAACCCCGGTCCTTCTCCCTCAGCTTGGCAAAGGTGACATGTGCAGCATGTTTCCAGCCCTCCAGCACATGTGGTGGGCACAGGCCATGATATAGACCCATTGGGCTGACAGCAACTCCATCATAGTAGAAGTTAACCCTGCTGTTCAGCTGCTGCTCCACGTTCCTCAGCCATGCACTCCTGACAAGTGCAGGTGCAGACAAGGGTACCCAGTCTTCAGAGATGATCAATTTCTTGACCTCCTGGATTGCCCTCTCGATAGCACCCTGCTGCCCATGAGCCTCCCTAGGTGTAACCAGCAACTCAGGAAGGGTAGGATCACCCTTGAGATGCTGAAACTGCATGTCCACCTGGATCCTTGTGGTAGGAAACTTGGCTCTTACATTCTGCAGGGCAGCCAGCAAGTACCTGTTCTTCATAGAAGGTAAATGCTCCAGCACCTTGTATTTCGTGTACCTGTCCACGCACACCAACAGTTGCATGCCCCTGATGTGTTGGATATCACACTGCAGATCACCAATGCTCTGAGGTAGAGCTTTGGCATGTGATTTCCTGGGCTTGTTGGAGGACAACTGGCACTTACACCGTGAGGCAGCTTGCTGACACGCCTTAAGAAGGGGTGCCCTGCCCATACGGAAGGCAAAGTTGTTTGACAGAGAAGTGGCATGCCCAAACATGTTGTGGATTCGGGCACCCAACTCCTGGTACACAGAGGAAGCAGTCCCTGGCACAGTCAGGACTGTGCTGTCAGGTTGTCCAGCATCACCATGCTGACTTCCATCCTGTTCTGACTCAGAGCCTGAGTCACCCTGCTCATGCCCAACACCTGGACCGCCAGCAGGGACCACATGCATACCACCAGAGGCCTTCACACCCCTCTGTGGTTGTACATTGGTTTCTCTCAAAATGAGAGGTCCACCCTCGTGCCCAGCACGAGGATGCATAGGGTCAGACATTCTTACAGCTGCATCAGCTGTCAAGGACGTCTTCATAGGAACCTGTACCTCTCCAGGTGACCTGGGGCCACACTGAACCTGGAGATCACCCTCTTGTTGCCCAGATATAAAATCTGCATTGGAGCACCTGGCCTCCCCCTTGGGTGAATTAAGGTGTGTAGGGGTTGCCTCAGACAGTCACTGCTCCTTGTTGTCTTCTTGCTGACTGCCCTTTGAAGGCTGGCCTGCCTGGGACTTGTTGTTGTTCTTCTTGTTGTTGTTGTTATTCTTGTTGCTGCCCTGGCCCTGGGACTTCTTGAAGCTGGGACACTCCTTCTTGATGTGCCCCCACCCCTTGCACAGGTAGCATTGTATCTTGGACTTGCCCTGGCCACTGCCCCCATTGTCAGACGCGTTGCCCTGCTTGGGCTGACCACCCACCCGCCTGAACACCGACTTGGAGTGTGACCTCCTGTCAGAATCAGGTGAATGATCTCCCTTGCGCTTGTGATGGTTGCCCCTACGCCCTCCTTGGCTTCGGTCAGCCTCAGACGTCTTGGAGCCACCCTGGGTACGCCCGCCTGCCTGGGTAGCCTTCACTGCTGGCACTCCACCCTCAAACAGCTCCTCTGCCTCGAGAGCTTGTTTAATGATGACCTTGTAGGCCTTCAGGGTAGAGTGTGGGGCACACATGACTTTTAAGGAGCCACGTGTCGCCTTATCCAGCCCAGAAACCTTGAGCCAGTTGGTTAGGGCTATGTTATCAGCGACATTAAAGCCGTGAGCCCTGCCCTCCTCAACCATCTTACAATAGTTGAGAAAGTTCTGGATCAGGTCCCCCTTGACCTCCCACCCTTGGTACTTGTCCTGCCAATGGATGCCGACCTTCTTTCGTTGGTCCTCCAGCAGCTCCTTCAGCTCAGCCACGTACAGTGCCCAGGCCTTATTGGCCTTTTTGCACTCCCTGGTTAGGTCCTTAATCTGGTCAGTACACTTGCCAAAAGTGCTACTGCCTATCCAGATTTGATAGTAATTTGTACCACCGTACAAGCTAGGGAACCCTTCCAATCCCTCCACAAACTCTTCAGCCTGCTTAGGCTTGGAGTCTGAGGTTACAGGCTGCAACTGATTGACAATTAAAAGACCCTGTGTGGTAAGATCAAAGCCATGAATAGCTTGTGCATTATTATTATTGTGAGGAAGGTTGGTAATCTCTCCGGTAAGCCCCACGTCATCTACGTGAGCGGTTCCACTACCAGCACCCCCATTATTATTCCCACTGGCTGGACCCTTGCTACGGCGTCCCTCAGCCATCCTGCACTACCAGCTATTCAAAGAACACCTTAACAAAGCAGCAGAAAATATGTACAAAATTTTTGTGTCGCCACTGCCGCCTGCGCCGGTGTCGCTGCCGCCCCGCGAATTGCCGCCGAAATTCGACAAAAAAATGTCGACAAGTACTGCAGAAGAAAATTAGGCCGACTAGTAGTCAAGGCCCCTGAAGTCGCAGTACGTGTATACGAACTCACGATCCTCCATATCCAGCTCCGGACCTGCACCGGTATGAATTAAAACCGGCGTGCTCCCCGCCGCGTAAGTTGCGACGCGCCGACGCGCGACGAGGCGCAGAGGATGTGTAAAGATCGTCAATAATTCCCACCCCGCGGGAATCCACTCTCGCACAGAGGCGAGAAATGCCACCAGGTTAATTAAAACCTGGCGCTCACGACTGCGTACGCCGCGAGTGAGCAGCGATAGCAGCGCGAGATCCTGAAACAAATTTGTTGACACCGCCGGCGCGCCCCCCGTGCGAAGCGATGCCCAGTTTTGCAGGTTTCTCTGGTAACCGGTGAGTGAAGAGAGGACGTTGTCCAACTCCTCAATGGCAGTCGTGACTTCGGTCACCGACCGCAAACCTCCCCGCACCTGGACCGTAAATGTCGATAAAATGTTGCGGATTGGTCCAATAATGCGCGAACAGCCGGCACCAGTGCTGGCAAATCGGGGTCCTCGGGGTTATCCCCGAGCAATGCGTGAGCTGCACGCTGCTGACGATGAAGCTCGTCGAGCGAAACTGTAACTTCGTCGAGCAATTGTTGCCACGACGGCACAGTTGGTCTTGACGAAGAACCAGCCGGCGGAGCGGCTATTTCCTCATCGTCCGGAATCCGAAATTCTTCCGAATTTGGCATCTTTTTGACAGAGCGTGTAATACGAGTTGTGAGGGTAAGAATGCCACGAATTCCGCCATGGTTCTTGCAGGAAGTTGCCTTTATTAACAATCAGGAAACACAGACGTAAGTCACGTCACTTCCAAGACTGCACGCAGCACAGACGACAGGGTCGCAGTGCCAAGAGAACGTGCACGCAAGAACTAGCGTCCCGGTGTGACCAAGTCACTCATATAGCTTACTAGGGACGCGTCCAAGTATTCAGCTGCACTGTCACAGCTGAACTGTCAATCAATTGATTACACAGACTCTGGCACGCCTTTGGCGCGCAGATCTATCAATTGTCCATACGGCTAGTCCTGTGGACCTATCCGTACACTAGTCAGCATCAATTGTCTCATAGATCCTGGCGCGCTACAGCACGCCTACCTATCAATTGACCATCAAGTCCTGTACAAGTCCTGTCAACGTCCTGCGGACTATCAAAGTGACACTTGTACATCCTGTGTCCGTACGCGCCCACAGTGGCGCGCCGGGTACTGTCGGCACAGCCTAGGAAACGTCATAACTTTTACGTTCCTTAACCAAATGAGGCGTTCAAGGTGCCGTTGGAAAGAGCGTAACAATCTCTATCCATCTAACGTAAATCCTTTACGTTAACTTGTCTCCTTGATATTGGCGACTCCCTCCGGTAAGAGGTTTTTCGCAGTTTGGCTGTTTCGAAACGTTAATTAAGTGAGATGCCTTCGGATCTGGAGACTCACACAGCCGCGAAATCATGCCAAAGGTCCTATGTTCGATTCCTTGCTGGTAGCTTCTGAGCTTTCTTATTTTCTGTGTTCCGCGGAATCTCAGATTTGGGCCGCTATCGTTTTCACGTTTATTGCTTTCTTATCCGACGACAATGTCGTGGCTTGCTCGTGTGACATCTGGGGCATGGTGTGATTCATGGGTATGGGTTGCTCTGCCATAAGAGTGAGTGTTGGGTCATAAATCGTGTTCTACACATTCGCTGCATGAAATCATGCCTAAGGTCCTATGTTCTATCCCTTGCTGGTAGCTTCTGAGCTTTCTTATTTTCTGTGTTCCGCGGAATCTCAGATTTGGGCCGCTATCGTTTTCACGTTTATTGCTTTCTGATCCGACGACAATGTCGTGGCTTGCTCGTGTGACATCTGGTGCATGGTGTGATTCATGTGTATGGGCTGCTTTGCCATAAGAGTGACTGTTGGGTCATAAATCGTGTTCTACACATTTGCTGCATGAAATCATGCCTAAGGTCCTATGTTCGATCCCTTGCTGGTAGCTTCTGAGCCTTCTTATTTTCTGTGTTCGGCGGAATCTCAGATTTGGGCCGCTATCGTTTTCACGTTTGTTGCTTTATGATCCGACGACAATGTCGTGGCTTGCTCGTGTGACATCTGGTGCATGGCGTGATTCATGTGTATGGGCTGCTTTGCCATAAAAGTGAGTATTGGGTCATGAATCGTGTTCTACACGTGCTGATTTTCCATTCCTGTGTTCTGCTTTTGTTTTGCATTCTTTTCAGTTTGTGGCGCATACAAACGGCACCGACATCTTCAATTCGGGGCATCAAGCTATGCAAGCGGCCTTGTGAAAGACAGCCATGGCAACATAGTTGTAGTCATCTTCTTTGAAAAAATTGCAGCAAGCTAGAGAATTAGACGAGTTTATGGCAGGGCCATGTCAAGAAATCAATGCACAAAAGGACGGCTTTCATACGTAAATAAATTATTTTTTAATAAAAAAAAACTGTTTCCTTGATTGCCTTGCTGAAATTATGTTGGCAGTGCTTGCTGCTCTCATAATCTGTTTTTCACTCTCTTGTGGTTTTTCAGTTTTCTCAGTTCTTGTGATTTCTCACTTTTCTCAGTCCGAGTGAAGTCTCACTTTTCTCAGATTTTCAAATTCTCAATTTCTTCTCAGCTCTTCTCAATTTTTCTCACCCCCTTTTCTCAGGTGATTCTCAGTTTTTCTCAGGAACTTCTCAGCTCTTCTCAGCTCTTCTCAGTTACTTCTCAGTTTTTCTCGGCTCTTCTCAGGTTTTTCTCAATTTTTCTCAGGGTTTCTCAGTTTTCTCAATCCTGACTTCCTAGTGCAGCTCATCACGCGCGCTATTGAGGAAGGCTACCTCCCTAACAACCTTGTGCCGTCTAAGGAGAAGACTAAGATGGCGAGCCTGGAAGGGGACGAGCTAGAAGCCCTAGGGGTGGTGCACCGACGGAACGGCGTGCTGGAACCAACGGTCAAGCAGCTCAACCTTGTGATCGGCCACACGCAGGCTAAACTCACTCGAGGCCGAGCTACGGCCGAGGGGCTGGCTGCCATCTTGGGGCGGTGGTTGCGGCTGCAGGTGTTAAGCCGCAGCTGCTTGTCCATTTGGCAGCAATGTTTCAAATTCATCAGCCTGCAAGGGTGGGGGAAGCGATCTTGGGTGCTGTGGGCCGGGGTGCGGGAGGAGTTAGAGTGTGCCCTGGCCTTGGCTCCCATGCTAAGGGTTGACCGAAGCGCACCTTTGGCACGTGAGGTGGTTGCATCTGATGCGTCCACCTACGGGCAAGGTGTCGTGTACGCAACCATGGAGCCGGGCGATGTGACGGAGCTGGCGAGGGCACGAGAGGTGCGGGGGTACCCGACTTTGCTCATACCAAGCGAGGTGGCCTACGCTGGCCCTAGGCCACTGAGCGCGCGGGCGCAACAAGCAATCACTAGCCAGCAATGGCGGGTTGGGGTCAGGAGTCGTTGGCGGGATCCGGGGATGCACATCAACGAGAAGGAGGTGCGGGCTGCAGTGAAGGGCGTGGAGAGGAGTGCGCGCAGCTTGGCAAACCGAGGCAAGCGGGTGGTGAGGTTGGTGGACTCCACCGCGGCGTTGGGCTGCTTGGCTAAGGGGCGATCCTCATCCCACAAGCTCAACAAGCAGTGCCGCCGCTTGTGCGCGCTGACCCTCGCCACTGGGAGTCGTTCTCAGTGGGTGTGGACGCCGAGTGCACTTCAACCATGCAGCCGATGGCGTTTCTCGCGGCCAATCCATGGCGACTTTCTTGGCAGGCTGGGTGCGCGACCTGACCGCGGAAGGCATCCATCCTAACCCGGGCCCCCCTGCACCTGTTAGCTACCTTCCATAATTGCTAGAGGGGAAAGTAAAGCCGGCTACCTTGCTGGCCTACCGTCGTGGTCTTGATTCCCTCTTGACTTGGTGGGAGGCTGGTGGGCGGGCGGACAGGTCATCGTCACGAGCTAACACCCTTGAGGAGACATTTTGTGCGTATGTCGCCTGGCTGGGCTCATTTTCGGGGGTACAGCCGCCAAACGTGTGTCAATGCCTTGATGGGGTTGCAACTTTATTATCCCGGTATGGTGAAGCGGTGGGACTTGGCCCGTGGCGTCCTCGCTGGGTGGAAAACACTTGTGCCCCCCCGTGCCCCTCCTCCCATTCCATGGGAGGCGGCGTTTGCACTTGCCAGCACGATGGTCATGCAAGGTCAGCGCCTTGCGGGCCTGCTGGTGGTCATCGTGTTCCGCCATTACCTGCGAATCTCGGAGGCGCTGAACCTCCGTGTTGGCCATGTGCGCCTCCAGCCTGACGTTCGGCTTGGGCCGGCTCAACTGTCAGAGTATGTTTATACCTGGCTGCCCTACCTAGCTTTTAGGCCCTTGCCTGAATTGAGGGGGGAGAGACTGTTTGCCCTACCTGCGTAGTGTCTTCACTTTAGGCATTGTGCAAGGGGGGTGTCAGAGGTGAATTTCACCCTGTGTGCCCAACTGCCTGTTTACATTTGTAGTGTCTGGCCATCATGTTGTAAACGGAGGTATTAGGGTTGCGTCCCTAACAATCGCACCCGCCTGCCGTCTTTCTGGCCGATAATTAAATAGGCTTGGTAGGGCCCGCCGTGAGCTTTCCGGCACAACTTATAGCACTGAATATAGTGCAGTATAGCAAAAGTTATGCAGTGCCGAAGTTGTAATTCCGGCACAATACTTTGCGTACCTTAGGTGCCGACGGTACTATCCTCGGCCGAATATTCCGTGTTGGATATTTCGTATGACTGAATCCAGTTCTAGATGCATTGTATGCCGTGTTAGTTGCTTGACATCTGGCGTTCTCCTAATCGTCAATTGTATAATCGACAGCTGGCAACTTGTGCAGAATATTCTAGAACGTGAACCGCTGCCCCAATGTGCCTTGATAAGGAAGTGACACACTTACGTTGCACTTACCTTGCAGTCCGAGCCCAGTGTGGCTATGGATGCTATGGTCCCCACCCGGGAACCGCACCATGGCTTTGGCGGTGAAACGGTGGCAGTCCGTAACCTAAATATGCAATGAATAAACTGATTATCAATTGTCTCAATCAGTCTTGACGACCAAGGAATTATATGAAAATTTCTGACCTCCAGTTGTCGCGATGGCTGCTGGAACCACTCAGGCCGACGCACCTACCCCAGACGAGGCCGCCTCCTGGCCTGCACTCGCCTGCGACTCCTCACGATCCTGATCGACGCTCCTCAACACCCTCAGCAACCGGTGTGGCTGCTGCTGCTGCGACAATCTGGAGGTCTGGGTTAAACTCTCCCAGCACGCACGTCACAGGTCGCCCGTCTTCCTTGCGTTCGACCGGGTGTTGTTCCTCACCTGGATTGCGATGCCAGGCAAGATTGCGTACCCACCGCTTACCGCCTCCAGCAAGCTCGTTCTGCTCGCCTCGGCCGTAACGATCGTACTCGTGAGTCACCTCACGAGGGACGTGCAGATCTGCTCTCTGCCTCTCCTCGTAGGTCGCTGTAGTGCCGTCGCCCTCGTTTATCTGCTGGGCCGAGCGCTTTACGGAGCCCTCTGGCTTGTCAGTCCACTCGAAATGGACGTCCTCAGGCGTCTTCTCGACCCCCGTGGTGACTATCTCCACCTACGGACCCCACGCTGTGGTGGTTTCCGGCCTTGGTGTGTCAAGCCTAGAGTACACCCCGAAAGGCTGCATGGTAATATAGAACCTGTCCGCGTACCCTCTCGACTCTTGCAAAAGGACCGAAACCAGATTCTCAATGGTTTGAGCAAATACCTCCGCCGTGCTCCACGGATTCACAACCTCGCGAGCTCGGGCGTTCCGGATTATGTCGGCGTCTGGCACCCCCTCCCCTAGCACCGCTGTAGCCATCCAGTGGTTGAACAGCCTTGTGCTGCCGAGCGCTGTCGCCACGATCTGGCTAAGCGCCTCCCTGGCTAGGTCGAGACCGGCTAACGTTATATGGCCGCCTTGATAGGCTACCTCTACTTTGTTAGCAGTTTCAGCTAGCGCGTCACGAATACGCACCAACTCTTCCACCGCCACCCGCCCTGTCTCACCCGGGGAAATCACGACGCGAGCCCTTTGAACAATCGGGTCCGCCGCCGCTGGCCTGTTGCCTCCCCCACAAACCGCCACCCACCCCTCTTCTGCCAAGTGCCTCACTACGTAGGCCGCTTGCACGAACGTTGGGGCGTTCGCTTGGTTACGGTAGGGGAAAAACGCTTGCGCGTCTCTCTGCTCGCTCGCCTCACCAGCACCGTGGCTGCTCGACGATGAACCAGACATGAAAGCGCTTGGAAGCAATAGTACGATTTGCACAGCAACTCGTCAGCAGAGCTTGTTGTGAGCTCCTGGTCTTGCTGGCTGGAATGACCCTAGGCTGCTGGCTAGCAACCTTTATCCTCACACCAGGCCTACGACCCTCGATAGGCTCGCCACTCGTCGTGACGACCAAGGTTCGTGTGTGAAGACGCTCGTTGCCTCGTTGAGCCCCGAGCTATATGCAACCTCGTTCCATCCTTGTGCCTCGGTCATGAGCAACGCTGTGCAACGCTACTTTGCCAGAGCCTCGTATCGCTGCCCTGCATCCTCGTTGCAGGCAGCATACAGGAATCTCTGGCTATCCTGTGTCTAGGACAGCACAGGACCTGCCACAGTCCTGCATGGACTTACATCCTTGCAGACCTGCTGGCTGGCCACTGGCTTCTACAAGCCACAGGACCGTTGCGTCCTCAGTACACTGTGTCCCAGTCACGTGATGGTTCAGGCTAAGCCTGTGCACTGGACACTGCCTGCCACGTGTCCTGTCCACTATGCCCTGAGAGTGCACCGCCCTCGCCCGCCGGTCGGCAGTACTTCGGGACCTGATATCTCTCTAGTCCCTCGTCTGTTTTAGGCGGTTGACACGGCGTTGGAAAGGTCTCCTCAACCTGCATCCATCTAGCACATTGGTGCCCCAATATGCGAACTGGTGGGAGAGCGAGGCATTACGCCGGGAGCGGCGGCATACATGCTGTTTCAGTCGGCGGCCGTGCGCGGTCCCACGGTGGCTGTGCACAATGTCTCGAGCGCAAGCGACCCGGCAGCAAACCATCAATGGAGCGTCTGTGAGCACCTCACAGCTGAGCAACGTGCGAGGCTGCTCAAGTGGCTGGAAGGTGCGCGCAACGCGTTTGCATTCAGCAGTCAAGAGCTGGGATGCTACAATGGTGCATGGGCAGATGCGGGTCCCGCTGGACACCGATCAGCCACTGTTTCGCCGACAACACCGGCTGAGTCAAGCTGAGCTGGAGTTTGTGCAGCAGCAATGCGAGGAGCTGGAGGCTGCTGGCATCATTCGGTCATCCACATCCAACTATGCGGCCGCAACCGTCGTGGCGCCCAAGAAGGATGCGTTGACAGGTGAATGGACTGGGATGCGCATGGCGACGGACCTGCGGCAGCTCAACGCACACACCCCGATGGACAGGTACCCCATGCCGCGAGTGGACGATGTGCTTGACCGGATATCGCCACGCGTGCAGTTCATCTCATCCCTAGACCTCCGCAGTGGGTTTCACCAAATCCAAGTGGCGGAGGGTGACCAACGCAAGCTCGCGTTCTGGGGGGGCCACCGACTCTATGAATGGGTCAGGATGCCTTTCGGGCATTATTAGGAATGCGAGTGCCATCTTTCAGCGTGCCATGGATCAAGTGTTGAATGGCATGCCATTCGCTGCGTGTTACATTGATGATGTGATCATCTTCAGTGAGATATTTGAGCAACACCTCCAGCACCTTGAGCAGGTGCGCATGGCACTGGCGCGAGCCAACCTAAAGCTGCATCCCGAGAAGTGTCGGTTTGCGCAGCAGAGCCTCGACTTCCTCGGACACCAGATCATTCCTGGCGGCAGAACTCCACAACTTAGCGGCCAAGGTGGAAGCGATTGTCAACGCGGCAACGCCCACGGATGTGGCGGGTGTGCGGGCTTACCTGGGGCTGGCGGGGTATTACCGAGGTTATATCCCCAACTTATTCAGCACCAAGGTTAAGCCACTGACGGAGCTGTTGAAGAAAGGTGCAGTCTGGGCATGGGGTCCGGCGCAGCAACGCGCCATTGAGACCATCAAGGCAGAGCTCACCTCAGCGCCGATACTCCGTCAGCCCGACTATGCCCAGCCATTTGTGCTATACACGGATTGGTCCAGGGTTGGACTTGGTGCTGTGTTGGCACAGAAGGACGTGCATGGCAAGGAACATGTGGTGGCGTATGCCAGCAGGAGCAACAACAGGGCTGAGGCCAAGTACTCATCGTATGAGGGCGAGGCTCTGGCCGTGGTGTGGGCCATCAAACATTTTCGGCCATACTTGTTCGGGCGTCAGTTCACGCTGGTCACCGACCATCAGCCACTGCAGTGGTTGATGACAAGTGCTAATCTGACTGGCAAGCTGGCGCGCTGGGCCATGCTTATTCAAGAATATAACATGACCATTGTACACCGCGCTGGGGTGGACCATTCCAATGCCGATGTCTTATCACGCTATGCTTTGGCAACGTCAGAGGACCGGACGGGGGCGCGAGCGCAGGGCGCGGAGGGACCACAGGGCTCAGTCGTCTTTGTCAACGCAGCCGGGCCATGCGATTCCGAGTCGCGATGGCTTTCCTGCACTCTGCAGTGCATGATGCCGTGGCGGAGTTTGCGAGCTACGCCAATCCCGTACGGCCAGCGGCTTTCACGCCATCCCAGGGCGTGATGTTTCTTCCTTTGGCTGAAGACACGCTTGCGCAGCCGGTGGATCCGGCGAGCATGGGCTGTGTGGTGCTGCATGCTGCCGCCAGTCACGCCATTGCGGTGGAGTGCTGCGCTGGAGACGTGTGGCTGGATGGGAGGGTTCTCGAGCGGGTGCAGGGGTTGCCTTCCTCTCCAGCCCCTACTGACTGCAGGACACCGACCCAGAGGCAAGCCGAGCAAGAGCGCGTGGAGCGCCGGGCTGTGAATTATACCTGGGAGGGCAACCAGGTCTACAAGCTTGTGGGGCGCCGCAAGCTGGTCGTGCCGCCCCCTGACAAGCGTGCTGCCCTCGTTGCACATTACCATGAGCGGTTCGGGCACATGGGTGCAAACCGCACAGGTGCCATGGTGCGTGGGGTGTATTGGTGGGCGGGCATGAAGCATGCCATAGCACGGCAGGTAGCCAGTTGTGCTGAGTGTGCTCGCGCGAAAGCGCGTTTCAACCTGGACCATCATGACAAGGAGCTCATGAGCTTGCCCATCCGGGGCTTGTTCTACCGGTGGCACGTCGACTTGTGTGGGCCCTTTGAGCTCAGCACTTCCGGCAACCGTTACGTCATGGTGTGTGTGGAATCGTTCAGCAAGTGGCTGGAACTGATTCCCCTACCCGACAAGCACGCCGCCACCACAGCCACCTACTTCCTGGATGTTATTGCTCGGTATGGGGCACCGGCGGAGGTGGTTTCAGACCAAGGCGGGGAATTTCGTGGGGAATTCCAAGAGCTATTGGATTCCTGCTCCATCGATCATCGGCACACGTCGCGGGAGCACCCTCAGGCCAATGGACTGGCTGAGCGTTTGGTTCAGACAGTCAAACAGGCGCTGCGCAAATGGGCGTTGCAAGCAGCACGTGTGGCCACCTGGGATAGGGAACTACCCTGGATCGCCATGGGCTACCGGATATGAGCCCACAAGAATCCCTCGCCCAGTTCTCCCCCTATTTTCTGCTCTTTGGTCGGGCACCATTGTTGCCCTCTGAGGTGCAGGTAGCTCACCCCCAGCCGATTCAATGGGATGACGCCAATGAGTGGCTGCGGGAGGTTGTGGCGCGCGCTGCCACATCGGTGATGCCCATCGCGATGAACAATCTGTTGATCGCGCAGCACCGCGACACCCTGCGGTACGCCCAGCGACGGGTTGGCAAGTATATGCATGCCAGGCGGCTGCAGTTCCGCCCCGGCCAGTATGTGTTTCTGCGGACTCAACCCCAACACACGCTGGACGTCACGGCCGGGCCCACCATCCTTCGCATTGTGGAGATTAAGCCTTCGGGGGTGGCCGTCCTCGAAGGTGCGGATGGTAGTAAGACCACTGACAATGTGTCGAACCTGTCTCCTTGCTCCATGCCCCACCTGGCACGGAGCATCCAGCCGCACACCGCTAGGTGCATCCGCGATGCGCAGTGTCAAATTTGTCACCGGGTCGACCAGCCTGAGGTCATGTTGCTGTGTGATCACTGCAACTGCGGCTGGCATCTTCACTGCCTTCAACCCCCTCTGTCTCAGGTACCTGAGGGTTCCTGGTTTTGCCCTGTGTGCATTGCTGCCGGGTTCACCACCCATGCCGGCGATTCAAGCAGCTACTGCCACTTTGTTGCTCGCTACCCAGCAAAGGCCTTGGTAGCGAGGGGGGGGAGAAAAGTGGGCAGCACTAGTGGGGTAAGGCTAGCATGTGGTCCATCGATCACCCAAGCAGCCATACCTCATGAGGGCTAACGAGGTCGTGGGCTACTGTCAGTGCACGGAGTTTGGCACGAGTACGCGACATGCAGCTGTCGCGCGCCGTTCCGATTCGCACGAGTATTGGCTTTACGCGCGGCCGCCACGCGGCCGGCCCGGGGGACGAGGCGAGGCAGCTAGGCATTGCGCGTGTGCGAGTTGTTACGCCTTAGGCATTTGGGCCTTACAGGAGCAACGCATGCGCCGTAGCGCGACGCGCAGCACTGGGAGTTGACAGTGGTACTGACATGCGTCACCAGGAGGTCCGTGCCAACGCTGGCAAGCAGCACGCACTGGCTGCTGGACTATAACACGGACCAAGCTACGCTGCCAGCCTGGCAATTATGCGGGTCGTGCAGGCTGAACATGCACGTGCACGCAAACTGGCGCTTTATTGATCTCGAGAACTGTCCGCTGCAGGTAGATAATGTCGTGCAATCTTGGCATTGATATTCGGCAGGCTGGCAAGCCGCTTTTGTGAATGCGACGAGGCAGCTTTTTTCGTCAGGGCCAGCTAGTTGTCGTACATGCTTGGTGATAGAGTTGTTTGGCAAGCTCAGGGGTCGGCAAGCCGACACTGGAGTGATCTGCGACAAGGGCATTTTGTCGTCTGGGATT